>CM075968.1:25705055-26120055 GCA_038048745.1 Coluber constrictor foxii
AAGTAGCCCAGGTTCAAATCCTGAAAAGGGTATGGCTAGCTGATGAGAGCTAAATAGTTTGAAATAGATCTATATTAGTCTCCCTTTATTTCTTTGTCAGTAAAATGTAAATTCAACACAAAAATAGTTCATCGCAAAAGCAACTGCCTGTGAAGGCTCCTGGACTGGTGCTGAAAGGCGAAAGTGTAAGCATTATGTTCCATCCCATAGTTGTGTAGACCAGGTTGCCCCGATAGACTCAGCTCACCAGAGAAAACAATCCAGACAGAAGATCATCCTTAGAACTACCAGATCTTGCCTGCAATTTATTTGGACAACCATTAGATGGCAGCCAAGCGTAATAGAAAACTCCCACTCTTCTTTGCCATCTAGTGGTCACATAAGGTTTTACAGGCCAGCTCTGATGGTCCTAAAACAGAGGTCTTCAAACTTGGCAGCTTTAAGACTTGTGGACTTCAACAGCATAGCTGGCTGGAGAATTCTGGGAATTGAAGTCCACAAGTCTTAAAGCTGCCAAGTTTGAAGACCTCTGTTTTAGGACCATCTTTTTTAAAAAAATCTTCTGTTCAATTGTGACCAAACCTTGGAGACTGTCTGGACAAGTTCCTGTAGTTTTCTTAGCAAGGTTATTTTTTTACTGGTGATTTGCCATAGGCCAAGGATTTGCAACCTTAAACGCTCAAAGGAACCATTTGGACCCATTTCCCAAAGAAAAGAAAACACCAGGAGCCACAAAACCCTTCCCATGCCTGACTATTTCCTAGGCCACAAAACTAGCATATGGAGTTGAATTAAATGTTCTGTTTCCTTCTGAACTTTTCTTGGATTTATCCATGGTTGGCCTTTTGGGAGTCAAAAAGCGCAATATGAGCCTAGATAGTTCAACAGACTAAAAAGCCTGTTATTAACTTTCAGCTGTCTGCAATTATTGCAAGTTTGAATCTCACCAGGCTCAAGGTTGTCTCAGCCTCCATCCTCTCTAAGGTGGGTAAATTGAGGACCCAGTTTGTGGGCGGAATAAGCGGACTTTGTATAAAATACAAAAGTATGAAGGCTATTGCTTAACGCATTGTAAGCCGCCCTGAGTCTCTGGAGAAGGGCGGGCATATAAATCTAATTAAAAAAAAATAAAACCATGCAGGCGGATGTTGCACATTGGCGATTCTGATGCTTATTTTGAGTGACAGGAAGCCATAGCAGAGGGGTGAAAGAGCCACATGCGGCTCCAGAGCCACAGGTTGCTGACCCCTGCCATAGGCTAAGAGGCCTACCTTTTTCTTGAACATAGCCAGCACAAAGGAAGGCTACCTTCTCTCGGGTTCATTCCGCCAAGCTGTTTTTATAAAAATATTTTTTCCAACATTCAGTCACAGCCTTCCTGTGACTTAAATCCATCACTTCAGCTGAGAAGGAGGGAGGACAGAGTTTCAGCGGCTTGAAGACTTCTATCATATTTCCCTCTGTTTTCTTTCGCGGAGCTTCCCCCTTCAATCTCTCTTTATGAGAGTTAATCTTGTTCTCCTTCCTTAAATTTGCTCCAATTTGCATGAAATTTTCTTCCCCATGAATTGAGTCAAGGGGGTCTAGATAATGCAGAGTCAAGATATTTTCTGGATTGGTTCGGGGATATGACATCTCAATGACATTTGGCCAAGAACAACAATCTCAGGGCCTGTCAGATCTGCCACCTTCAGTTTGTGCTTTGCTGGCATCCTGCCATAATTTGTTGGAAATTGTGCGGGGGAGGGGAGGGTGAAAGGGAGGCAGGCAACTGGCTTGTAGAGGGTAGAGATGAGCAAGGGGTGGGGGGGTGTTTGACAGCCTCAATGGAAGGCAGTGCTGTGAGAACTGGCCTATTCCAGTCTTCAAGGCTGAAGAGCCTGAGAAAGGAATGTGAATTGCACCAAATGGCACCAAACAATTGAGCTGTTCCCAAAACACATGCAGTACCATTAGACGAAGACACATCAGTCAAGGGCAGAGGGCCGGGGAGGGGAAAAACTTTGTAACACTGTGCGTGGGGATTTTAGTTCTAGCCTTGCTTCTGCCGCAACCAATAATCTTTAGTAAAACAACCTATCAAATGGGAGTCAAGGGTCTTTCTTTCCTAGCGACCCAACTGGGAGGCAGCTGACAGGCCCTTTTACTGCAAATGTTACGATGATGCTGTTTTCATTTCTATCCTCTTCCTTCCATGCTTTTCGGTTAGGGACTGCCAGCCAACCATTCTTCCCTAATCCCTTAATTAGCTTTCTGTCATAGCACGCTGGTAAGATCACTGTCCAGTAGAGGCAAATATATGTACTGAACTCCTATATTATTTGATATCAGAGGACATATTTCAAATACTCAGGCAGAAGGAAAATCCTGGACCTCATTATTTCTGTGTGTGCATTTTGAGGCCTCAATATGGGAAGAAAATCTCTGCCAGTTTTCAGATAAATGGATTTTCATTGGGTTTCCTAAAGCCTTCACCCTCTCCTTCCTTTTGCTCTCACATATGAAAAGGAACTTAGCCTGGTGTTTTCCAGGTATGTTCCAGTTTCAGTTCCCATGCTTGTTAGCCATAGATCAGGGTTTGATGACTCAAATCTATTCCCCAGATCTTTCTCCTCCTCCTCCTCCTTCTTCTTCTCCTCCTCCTCCTCCTCCTCCCCCCTCTCCCTCCTTCTGCTTCTTCTCCTCCTCCTCCTCCTCCTCCTCCTTCCCTTCCCCTTCCCCTTCCCCTTCCCTCCTCCTCCTCCTCCTCCTCCTCCTCCTCCTCCTCCTCCTCCTCCTCCTTCTTCCTCTTCCTCTTCTTCTTCCTCTTCCCTCCCTCCTCCTCCTCCTCCTCCTCTTCTTCCTTTTCCCTCTTCCTCCTCATGGAGGAATGGATGGATGGAAACTAACTGAGGAGAGAAGCAACCTAGAACTAAGGAAGAAAAATTCCTAATGGTGAAAACAATCAACCAATTAAATAGCTTTTCTTCAGATGTTTTGGGTGCTCCATCACTGAAAGGTTTCAAGAAGAGACTGGACAACCATTTGTCTGAATTGGTACAGGATCTCAGTGGGGGGCTGGACTACAAGAACTCAAAGATCCCTTCTGTTTTTCTGTATTCTATAGATGATGCTGGCCAACTGAAGAACATACGCCAACCCAATATGTTTGAAATGTATATAAAGTTGTATTAAATGGTTTGGTTCCAAGCTGGGAGAAAGACGCTGGAAATAAAATGGAGGCAGGCTGCAGGAAAGGAAGTCTGCTTAGTTGGTAGCCTGAAACTGGTGACAGCAGCATGTCTCTGAGATGGCTGACCAAATGGGGTTGAGAGTAGTTGAGGTTTTTTTTATACATTCTTTGGGGCTTTGTGATTGAGATGCCTGTTCCTGTGAAATAATATTTTACTTTAATATTTTAACGGCTGTTGCCAGATTCCTATGGGGTCATGTAGGGGTCATGGCTGGCTCTATAGGCAAAAGGGGAAATGCAAATCCTAGGTGTCTGTCTGATCTAATCTTGTCAGCTTCGGCTTGCCTAATCGTGTTGCTTATTTGGAGTGTCTTTGTTTATGGATAGATTGGCCCAGTCTTTCTGAATGAATACCAAATCTCCATTCCTAAAGACCAGCTTTTGCTTGAGGCTATTTTCCTAGGGCAGGAAGACTGGGGCTGCTTTTCTGCCTTTGTTAAGATTTTTCTCCTCTTCTCCTTTAGGGAAATATTCTATCCTGCCTCTTTTTAATATTAAGAATAAAGGAGATTTTAATCTAGGGCAGGGGGTCTCCAACCTTGGCAACTTTAAGACTTGTGGACTTCAACTCCCAGAATTCTCTATGCTGGCTGGAGAATTCTGGGAGTTGAAATCCACAAGTCTTAAAGTTGCCAAGGTTGGAGACGCCCGATCTGGGGTGGGCATGGGTTTGCTTCCTACAAAGTGTTTAAGGGCCTCTCATCTTTCATCCATGGGAGACCTAACTTTTTACTTATGTGTAAAGAGATATTATTCTACCTTTCTAACAAAATGAAATTCAATGGAGAGAAAAGGAAAATCTTACCCTTAGGTAAGAAAAACAAAAGTACACATATAGACTGGGTGAAACCAGGCTTAGTAGCAGTAACTGTGAGAGGGATCCTGGAGTCTTAGTGGACAATCAATTAAATATGAGTCAAGAATGTGCAGCGGCAACTAAAAAAACCAATGCAATTCTAAATTGCATTAACAGAGAGATACAATCAAGAACAAGAGAGGTACTAATACCATTCTATCAAGCCCTAATAAGACCACACCAGTTTTGCATCCAGTTTTGGTCACCACACTATAAAAAAGATGTTGAGACTCTAGAAAAAGTGCAGAGGAGAGCAACCAGGATGATGAGGGGACTGAAGGCTAAAACAGACGATGAACAGTTGCAGGAACTGGGCCTGGCTGGTCTAGTGAAGAGAAGAACCAGGGGAGACAGGATAGCAGTCTTCCAAAATTTGAGGGGCTGCCCCAAAAAGGAGGGGGTCAAACTATTTTCCAAAGCACCTGAAGGCCAGACAAGGAATAATGGATGGAAGCTGAACAAGGAGAGATTCAACCTGGAAACAAGGAGAAATTTACTGACAGTGAGAACAATCAACCAATGGAACAGAAGTTGTCTTCAGAAGTTGTGGGACCTCCATCACTTGAGACTTTCAAGAAAAAATTGGACTGCCATTTGTCAGAAATGGTGTGGGGTCTGCTGCTTGGGCAGGAAGGATGGACTAGATGACCTATAAGGTCCCATCCAATTCTGTTAATCTGTTAATGTCCATCTCAAACCCTATTTTGGCAAAAGGCACACTGGATTAAGAACCTTGCCCTTGTTTATGGTTAACATGCTTGTGGGGTTCCAGACCATCAGCGGGAATTAGATTATGGAAGCGTGCAATGGATTGGAGTAATAAAGTTGGATGTATCCTTTGAGATCATCTAGCCTAGCCCCCTGCTAATCACAGGATCCAATATGACATATTTGGCAGACATCTCTTTGAAGACCTCTGGACAGAGGAGAACTCATTACAGGATGTGGCAATCTTTCCACTATTTGATAGTTTGTGCAATCAGGAAGTTGCTCCTGAAGGTCTATTCTGAAACTTCTCCCTTGCAGTTGAAATTCATTGGCTCTTATTGTGCCATGGGGTAGAAAAACATACAACCCTCTGGGCAAATCCAAAGATAACAGGTCATTTTCTGTCAAGTGTCCCGTAATCTTCATATCTTCAACAAATGGCCATCCAGTCTCTTCTTGAAAGCCTCCAGTGATGAAGCTCCCACAATCTCTGAAGGCAACTTCTGTTCCATTGGTTGATTGTTCTCACTGTCAGGAAATTCCTCCTTATTTCCAGGTTGAATTTCTCCTTAATCAGTTTCCATCCATTATTCCTTGTCTGGCTTTGGAAAATAGCTTGACCCCCTCCTCTCTGGGGCAGCCCCTCAAATATTGGAAGACTGGTCTCCTGAGTCCCCTGGTCCTTCTCTTCACTAGACTAGCCAGGCCCAGTTCCTGCAACCGTTCATCGTATGTTTTAGCCTTCAGTCCCCTCATTGTCCTGGTTGCTCTTCTCTGCACTCTTTCCAGAGTCTCAACATCTTTTTTCAGCCAATCCTTTCCCATTGTTGTCTAAAATAGAAGATGCATATGTTCTCTCTCCTATTTTCTGGCAAACAAAGATGTCAGCAAGGAAGGACAAAAGTTTGTTGGGCCTGTAACTTTTGGCAAGGTAGAATTCCACCAGATGGTAGTATAATTGGCACATCTGATTATCCCCGTCTTTCATTGAAAGGCTGGTCATCTGATGCAGGAAGATCTCATCTACCTCTTCTGCCTATCCAGGTGGTCTATAATGAACTCCCATGAGAATGTCACTTTGGTTGCTCTCTCCTTTTGTTCTTCCCTGATCAGTCCCCGGAGGGATGTCTTTGCAGACATATAATTTCTTTATGTACCATGCAGCCCCCTCCCCTTTCTGGTCAGCTTTAAATAGATTTGTAGCTTCCAGAGCAATGCCATTCCATGGCATTTCATTGATGCCTATGACACTTTTAGAGTAGAATGGAGTAACAGATTTGGAAGCAGAAGTGGGTTTCAGCAGGTTCTGACCAGTTCTGGAGAACCAGTAGTGGAAATTTTGAGTAGTTTGGAGAACTGGTAGTAAAAATTCTGGCTGGCCCCACCCCCATCTACTCTCTGCCTCCCAAGTCCTAGCTGATCAGGAGGAAATGGGGATTTTGCAGTAACCTTCCCCTGCCATGCCCACCAAGCCATGCCACACCTACCAAGCCATGCCACGCCCACCAAGCCACACCCACAGAACTAGTAGTAAAAAATTTTGAAACCCACCACTGGTTGAAAGGGACTTTGGAAGTCTTCTAGTCCAAACCCCTGCTTAGACAGGAAACCCTTACCTCTGCTTGGTTCTTCCTCTCTCTTTTTCCTCTTCCAGGAGGAAATCCTCTTCTGGGATTCCTCTGCCAGAATCCCATTTGCTTGTTTAAAAATTGTCAGAATCAGTGATTACTCAGGAAAGAGATAGAAAGTTAGATCTGTGTGAATGTAATGACTTCCCCGGATGCTTCCCCAGTTCCTCGCCAGCTCAGAGGAGGAGGAACCAGTTCCAGGAACATCTGGAGGGAAATTGGTCAATGGCTCCAAGCAGCCATCTGAGGGGGATTGGCTGAAGCACAGCTGCAGCAGGACAGTCTTGAGGCTTCAGGTGGGAAAAGCAATGCAGCTGCAGCCAGTCAGCAATGAGGAACTGCCTTCTGCAGCTGATCCAAGAAACGTAGGGCAGAGAAAAGGCAGGAGCAGAGGAGGTCAGCCAGATAACTGGTGAGGAGGCAGCCTCGTCCTTCTTGATTTAGCACAGCATGGAAGCAATGCTGGGAAACATGTTCATTTCCTAGCTGTTTGTTTTCTGGTCATTGCAATTCCTGCCTTGCTTTGGATTGACTCCATGCCTTGACTTTGGATCGTGCCTTGTGAACTCTGGACTTTTCTCGCCTGGTGAACCATCTTGCATTGTGGATTTAACTTTGGCTGGTGGGTTTATCTTGTTTGGGAAACTTTCAAGTGCCTTGTATATAGACTCATTGCACTGTGGACTAGCACCGGGCTGCTTGTGGCTGGACTTAATTGGGATAGTTCTGGGGGTTTGGTGAAGGGAGTTGCTGGGGAATATTAATAAATCCCTAAACCACAGTTACGTGTTTGTGTGAGGGGGGGAAGGGGGGAGGGAGTGGGAGAGGGAGAGAGGGTGAGTGGAGAGAGAGGGAGGAAGTGGGAGGAAGGAGAGAGGGGGGGAGAGGTAGAGAGGAACAGGGAGGGAGAGAGGGGGTGGAGCAGGGGTGAAATGCTCCCTGTTTGGACCAGATTGCCCGATCTGGTAGCGATGGTGGCGGGTGATTCGGAGAACTGGTAGCAAAAATCCCTGCACACCCCCCCATGCCTAACTGAGCCTTTTTTTTTTTACTTTTAAAAGCATTTTTTCTACCATCTCTTCCAATGAAAAATGCTTTTAAAAGTAAAAAAAAAAGCCTCTGTTGATCGCGCGGCTCAGCTGGGATCCTCAGAGGCTTTTCAGAGCATTTTTTTCTGCAACCTCTTGGCCGAAGAGGTGGTAAAAAAGTGTTTTGAAAAGTCTCTGACGATCCCAGCTGAGTTGCCTGATCGGCAGAGGCTTTTCAAAGCATTAGAAAAAATGCTTTGAAAAGTTTTAAAAAAAAAACTTGGCCACGCCCACCCAGTCACATTACCCCATCACCACCAAGCCACGCCCACAGAACCGGTAGTAACAAATTTTACGTTTCAGCCCTGGGTTGGAGAGAGAGAGAGGGAGAGAGAGAGAGGAGGGAGAGAGACAGAGGGAGGGAGTGGGAGGAGGTAGAGAGAGAGGGAGAAGGAAGAGGAGGAGAGAGCGGGTAGAGAGGGGAGTGGAGAGGGAGAGAGAGGAGAGAGGGAGGGAGAGGGAGTGATGGAGAAAGAGGAGGGAGAGAGGGAGGGAAAGAGAGGGAAAGGGAAGGAGAGAGAGAAAGAACAGTGAAATCTGGAAAGAACGTTATTCTTACTGAGGTTGTTGAAGCTTATGGCTCTGGGGAGTGATGCTTTTAAGCACTGCATCAAAGATGGCGGAGTCAACTGAGCTGCCTGCCTAGTCATTTGTGCATATGCAAAAAGCAGCTTTACTGAAGTTGCTCTCCTGAGTGCTTCCGGCTGCAGATACTGGAGAGGCAAAGAACCCAAAGAACCCTTTCCACACCAAAGACCCCTTTGAAGCTATCAGCCGGGAACTTGAGTTGGGATCTTCCCAGAAAGCCTGAAGAAGAGCTTTATACAATTTTTTTTTAAAAAAAACTCCCTGCTCCTTGTAAGGATTACCTTAAAGAACTACAAGGAGAAAATGTTGCTGTTTTCCTGGTTCTTTACAGGGGGTGAATCATAACGTAGAGTGTTATTTTATTTTTTTTTGCCAGCTTTATTCCCTCTGCAAACAGACCATCTGGAACATACATTTCAGATTTCTCACATTCGTTCCCTGGTTAAAAAAGCTTTGCCGTTAATATCTGGATGGTATCCCATCTACTTAGCAGTTCTCTGAACACTCCAGATTAGAATATTATCTATTTTTATTATTTATTATTTATCTCATGCCATCAGTGCACTAAACACTTTTTCAGAGGGGCAGCAATAAAGGAATTTTTACTTCACTCTTCCAGGAGTCTACCATTGCAATTGCAATAGCACTTAAACTTATATACTGCTTTACACATGCTTTACAACCCTCTCTAAGTGGTTTACAGAGTCAGCCTCTTGCCCCCAACAATCTGGGACCTCATTTTACCAACCTTGGAAGGATGGAAGGCTGAGTCAACCTTGAGCCAGTCAGGATCGAACTGCTGGGTATGGGCAGCATTAGCCTGCAATGCTGCCTTCTAACTACTGCACACCATAGAAGGAAGGAAGGAAGGAAGGAAGGAAGGAAGGAAGGAAGGAAGGAAGGAAGGAAGGAAGGAAGGAAGGAAGGAAGGAAGGAAGGAAGGGCAATAAACTTATATACCGCTTCACAGTGCTTTACAGCCCACTCTAAGCGGTTTACAGAGTCAGCATATTATCCCCAATAATCTGGGTCCTCATTTTACCCTCCTCAGAAGGACGGAAGGCTGAGTCAACCTTGATCCTAGTGAGATTTGAACTGCCAAATTGCAGGCAGCTGGCAGACAGCAGAAGTAGCCTGCAATGCTGCACTCTAACCACTGTACCACCTTGGCTCATAATGTCATCATATCCTATAAACTGTTTGGCCTCCTTCACTACCTAGGTCCCAGATGTTCTGGGTCATAGTGGAGGGACCACAATCTGGATATTTCAGAAGGCCTTCACTGGTGGGGCTGTTAAAGCATCTTGTTGGGATCACATCTGCAATATTCACTTCCAGCAGCCCCTTTCATGGAAATGAATAATCTGAAGAACCAAGTCTCCCTCATGGCAGGCCAAGTGTCAGATCTGCCCCAGTCCGAACTCTTGGGAAAGAAAGACCCTCGACTCCATTTGGTTGAAGTGATAGGTTCTTTTACTAAAAGATGTTGGTTGCAGTAAAGTCAGGCTGGAACTAAATTTCCTGTGCTCAAAAGATACAAAAGTTTTCTCCACATCCCAGCTCTTCCTCCCCCAGCCCCCCTAAATGACTAGTCCGTCTTCAGCCAATACGAGCCCACTTAGGTGTTTTGAGAACCCTGGGGTAATCCACATTCTTTCTCAGGGTGCATGGCCTTGGATGCTGGCACAAAATGGTTCCAGGCTCCCCTGTTCTTCATCAAGTTGTCATTCCCTTCTCCCAATTTCCCATCATGTACACATGCAGGTTGATTCCCCATTTGTTCCCCCTCCTCCCCACCTCCTAACCTTTGATGGCAGGATGCCAGCAAGGTGCCAAGCTGAAGATGGCAGACCTGACACTAAGCATTGCTCTCCCCAACAGCACCACCCTCCTTAGAAGTGGTCCTGAAATAGAGACCTTGGACTGGCCAAGCATGACTTCAGGATATCTCAGCAAAGATGAGGATATCTCAGGATATCTCCTGTTGCAAACCTTGAAGGTTTGCAACAGGAGTTAGCAAAGCAAGCAGGAGAAAGGAACAGGGTATTAAAAGGAACTCAAAAGTGACACACACACGTCGGTCTCTCTTTGATAAAAGAAAAAAAGGGAAAAACTGCCAGGCTTCCAAGCTTCTCCTTTTATAGGCACCCCAGTATTACTTAGAGAGTCTTCCCTAGGCTGGTCTACCTCAGAGGGTTCAGCATCAGAGGGTTGGACACCACCATGCCATATTTCATCATGCTTACGAACAAAAAGCAACTGGTGTTTATCACAGTTGGGCCGTTGAATTTTCAATCAGAATAGACCTAGAAGGGACCTTGGAGGTCTTCTAGTCCAACCTCCTAAAATTATTCCTTGTCTAATTTCATGTATTTCTGGTCTCTTTTCTCTCAGAGCTTTGGTTTTATGAATTTGACGGCCTTCCTGAATGAAGAATGGAGGAGAAAAGGGTTAAAGGAAGAAATGAGATCCTGAAACATTTTATGCCACCTCCCTCAAGGATAATGTTTTGATAAGGAACCCTGGTAGAAAGCCCCATCCCTCAACCCAGAGGTCTTCAAACTTGGCAGCTTTAAGACTTGTGGACTTCAACTCCCAGAATTCTCCAGCCAGCTGGCTGGAGAATTCTGGGAGTTGAAGTCCACAAGTCTTAAAGCTGCCAAGTTTGAAGACCTCTGCCTCAACCCAGTAGCTCTTCAACTGAATTTCACCTACATGAATATCCAAGCACTTCTCCAAGCACTATCAAACTTCATGAATTACTTGTATGTACATTATCACACAAGTTTTTTTAACCATGTTATGTATAGATCAATATAATCTCCTTTCTACATCAATTCACACAACCCTAAGTCTACTTCATTTCACAACCTACGTTTTTCTTAACAAACATCATCTAAATGTACAACTTTCTAAGCATCTTACAGATGCGTTGCCTGCCCACTCATATCTGCTACTTATGAGTTCCACTCTTTGTGGCAAATTCTGCCCACAATTAAGTAGGCTTATATTGGTATGGACAGTATATTATGTTAAGCCATGGTTAGTTTAACAGTGTCTAATCAGATAAACGATGGTTTCGTGAACTTACATAACATGACATGCTAAAAGCATATGTTCTAAATCACAATGCAGTACACTAAGCCACCAACATTAAATTACTTGGTCCCACTTTTTGCCACAAATGACTTTTGTGAAGCTCGCAAACTGGAATTCAGGGGTACAATTGCAAAACCAAGTTTCCTCTGTAGCAAAAGAGAGATAATGTAGAAATAATGCCTGGCAAATATTGGCCTTGCAATCTTTTAAAAAGTTTAAAGCCTTAGTTTAGTTTAGTTTTAGTTTTATTAGATTTATATACCGCCCTTCTCCTTACGGACTCAGGGCGGTGCACAGCCAAATTAAAAAGCAAATACACAAAAGTTAAAATTTCGTAAAAGAACAAATATAAATAGCCGTAGATTAAAACAAATTAATTTAAAAGATAATAAAAACTCTAAAAGTAATAAAATATTGACAGGAATCAGGCTAAGCCGGCAAGCTGAAAAAGATGGGTTTTTAAAGCCCGCCGGAAGGTCGGGAGGTCAGAAATTGTCTTAACTCTGGAGACAGATCATTCCAGAGGGTAGGTGCTGCCACAGAGAAGGCTCTCCCCCTGGGGGTCGCCAACCGGCATTGTCTGGCTGACGGCACCCTGAGGAGGCCCTCTCTGTGGGAGCGAACCGGCCGGTGGGAGGCAATTGGTGGCAGAAGGCGGTCCCGTAAGTACCCTGGTCCTAGTAAGACCACACCTAGAGTAAGACCACACCTAGAGTACTGCATCCAGTTTTGGTCACCACAGTATAAAAATGATGTTGAGACCCTGGAAAGAGTGCAGAGAAAAGCAACCAGGAT
This sequence comes from Coluber constrictor foxii, assembly GCA_038048745.1. Taxonomy (NCBI): domain Eukaryota; kingdom Metazoa; phylum Chordata; class Lepidosauria; order Squamata; family Colubridae; genus Coluber; species Coluber constrictor. Next base: position 25,717,050 of record CM075968.1, read on the forward strand.
GATGAGGGGACTAGAGACTCAAATCTATGAAGAACGGTTGCAGGAACTGGGCTGGCTAATCTAGTGAAGAGAAGGACCAGGGGAGACAGGATAGCAATCTTCTAATATTTGAGGGGCTGCCGCAGAGAGGAGGAAGGGGGTCAACCTCTTATCCAAATCACATGAAGGCCAGACAAGGAATAATGGATGGAAACTGATCAAGGAGAGATTCAACCTGGAAATAAGGAGGAATTTTCTGACAGTGAGAACAATCAACCGATGGAACAGAAGTTGCCTTCAGAAGTTGTGGAAGCTTCATCACTGGAGCTTTTCAAAAAGAGACTGGATGGCCATCTGTCAGAAATGGTGTAGGGTCTCCTGCTTGGACGAGGGGTTGGACTAAGTGACCTACAAGGTCCCTTCCAACTCTGTTAATCTTTAAGCTATAAAAAAAGATTCTTAAAAAGCACTCCTGGAGAGGATCTACAAGAATTTCTTGATGTTAAGCCACGTTTTATTTCAATTTTTAAAATATCTTTTCGCTCACATTTTGGCAGGGATTCCTGTTGTCTTTAAATAATCTTTGGGTTCCTTTCTGAGGCTACTTGTTGCCAGCTATGTTTCTCCTGAGGAAGAATTTGTCCAAAATTCTCTGCATTTAATTCCTTTCCAGATTTTTAAAATCTGAAGGCAGCCACTGAAGTCTAATAACATCTCAGATCGCCAATCTTTTCTCTGCAGCCACAAGTGATGGGATGGGAGGTGGCTTATACGTTGGGCAAACCACCTTGTGACGCCTGGCCTTGTTTCTTGCTTAAATCCTGCTACTGAAAGGTTGGCCTTGGAGTTACTGGTTTCTTCATTTGGTTACTTCTGTAAAAGCCTAGTCAAAACGTGGCCACTTGGATTTTTAAAAGCATGAATGGTAAAGTGTTGTTGTTTTTTCACAGTAAGACCGGTCTATCAGGGCAACCTGGTCCACCCAAATACCACCCTGGTCAGCCCCACAGGCAGTCGCTTTTGCGACAAACTATTTTTTTGTGTTGAATTTATATTTACCGACAAAGAAATAAAGGGAGACTAGTATAGATCTATTTCAAGCTATTTAGCTCTCATCAGCTAGCCATACCTTTTGGGGATTCGAACCCCGGGCTACTTGCATATTAGGTAGATGTATTAACCTCTAAACCATGGGTTCTCCTCGCTTTGTTGGCTATACTAGGGGGGAGATTAAGTGGTAAAGGTTGAGTGGTAAAGACTCCGCTATACAAACTAAAGAAGTGTTAGCTATTTAGCTCTCATCAGCTAGCCATACCTTTTGGGGATTCGAACCCCGGGCTACTTGCATATTAGGTAGATGTATTAACCTCTAAACCATGGGTTCTCCTCGCTTTGTTGGCTGTACTAGGGGGGAGATTAAGTGTTAAAGGTTGAGTGGTAAAGACTCCGCTATACAAACTAAAGAAGTGTTAGTAACCAAGCCAAAGTTTGGGGATCCTTTCAGCTACCAAAAGTTAAAGGTCCTTGAAGGTGCCCAAGTGGAAAAAGCAGATTTAACTACAGGTAGTCATCAATTTATGATCACAATTGAACCCCAAATTTCTGTCGCAAAATGAGACATTTTTAAAATGACTTTTGCCCCATTTGATGTCCTTTCTTGCCACAATCAGGCGAATCACTGCAGTTGTTAAATGAATAACACAGTTATTAAGTGAATCTGGCTTCCCCATTGACTTTGCCTGTCAGAAGGTTGCAAAAGGGGATCACGTGACACACACACACACACACACACGGGACACTGCAACTGTCATAAATATGAATCAGTTGCTAAGCATAACTGAGTTTTGATGATGAGACCATGGATATGCTGCAATGGTCATAAGTGTGAAAAATGGTCATAAGTCACCTTGTCCCATGCCATTGTAACTTCAGCTAAATGAGCTCACAGAAACCATCAACAGGCCAATGTTTCTGGGTGTCTGCAGTTTCGCATCTCTGTAAAAGCCCAGACGTGCCATGCTGGTCCTGGAGAGGTGAATAAGAGAATTGGATGCTCTTTGATCACTTCCTCCTTCCTCATGTAAGCCAAGCAATTCAAATTGCTTGCCAAAGCCTCTTCTGCCGCTCCCTCCCTCCCTCCCCACAGTCTCTGGAATCCATTCGTTCCTTTGGAAAGCTGAAGAAATGTGTGTTTGATCGTCCAACTCAGTGATTCTCTTTACGGTCAACTTGACAGGGTGTGTGCGTGCATGTGTTGCTTTTGTGACAAATCATCCAGTCTGCAGGTAGGCAGAGATGCAGGTGGAGAGTGGAGGGGCCAGGCTATTCATGTATTCAAGGCCTTGATCTTCGTTGCAGGTCTGAGACAGAATAGGTCAACTCACCATGGCCAAAGTGCCACGGTCAACTTGTTACGGTCAACTCACTATGGTCAACTTGTCACAGTCAATTCACCATGGTCAACTTGCCAGAGTCAACTTGCCATGGCCAATTCACCGCAGCCAACTCACTATGGGATAACTCATTGTGGGTTATCAACAATTCAATTTAATTATTTAAAATAATTTTAAAAATATTTTAATGTTTGTCATTCCCATTTCATTCTGTCCCTCCTTTGGCACCCTTTCTTTAATGATTCTATCCCACTATTTCTTCAACATTAACGTAACCCTTTTCCCGCAGCAACTTGTCCTATGATAAGGGGGTCATGGCAAGTTGACCCGTGGCAATTTGGCTGTGACGAGTTGGCCGTGGTGAGTTATCGTACACCCGGTCTGAGGCAAATCAAGTGGGATGCTGATGTCCACACTGTTTTGCAGTATCCTTGTAGCACTAGGGCATGAGGGGGGTGGAGGCAGGAGGGGGGGCAACGGCTTCAATGACAGGAGAAGCAGAAGATTAGGTTGTTCAGCTGCTGCTTTCTCTCTCCCTCCCCTCGTCTGCATCAGCTTTCCTCTCTCTTGATGTCAGAATGTTGATACAATGGAAAAGCAACCCTTCAATCAAGCTCCTGAGTTGAAGGGGAAGTGTGCATCACAGTATAATTAAGAATTAGGGAGATATGAACATATAATTATTCCACCAAAGCGAGGTGTCTTCCAGAGATCTAGGAAATTGGCTCCCTTCCAAACTGCAGAAGTACTCTGATGAATTCGTTCCTCTCCAAAAGCCATTCCGCTTAAGGTGATTTTTAGGGCGCAGAAGGCATCTTTCTGGAACCTTCCTCCCGGGCACAAGGCCTGGGTCATATGGCAGTTTAAGGCCAGCTGAATTCAGCTTTCTCATTGGTCTGAAGTTTTCTTGCCCTGCAGAAGAGGTAACCTTATTCTCAGGGTGTTTCAGGAGTCCTTTCAAAATTCTCAGGCATATTTCTGAGTCGCAGGTCAGGCAGGAAACAGAGGAGGCCACTGAAGTCAGGCAGGAGACAGAGGAGGCCACTGAAATCGGGCAGGAGACAGAGGAAGCCACTGAAGTTTGGGCAGGAGACAGAGGAGGCCACTGAAGTTTGAGCAGGAGACAGAGGAGGCCACTGAAGTCGAGCAGGAGACAGAGGAGGCCACTGAAGTTTGGGCAGGAGACAGAGGAGGCCACTGAAGTTTGGGTAGGAGACAAAGGAGGCCACTGAAGTCAGACAGGAGACAGAGGAGGCCACTGAAGTTTGAGCAGGAGACAGAGGAGGCCACTGAAGTTGGGCAGGAGACAAAGGAGGCCACTGAAATTTGGACAGGAGACAGAGGAGGCCACTGAAGTTTGGGTAGGAGACAAAGGAGGCCACTGAAGTCAGACAGGAGACAGAGGAAGCCACTGAAGTTTGGGCAGGAGACAGAGGAGGCCACTGAAGTTTGAGCAGGAGACAGAGGAGGCCACTGAAGTCGAGCAGGAGACAGAGGAGGCCACTGAAGTTTGGGCAGGAGACAGAGGAGGCCACTGAAGTTTGGGTAGGAGACAAAGGAGGCCACTGAAGTCAGACAGGAGACAGAGGAGGCCACTGAAGTTTGAGCAGGAGACAGAGGAGGCCACTGAAGTTGGGCAGGAGACAAAGGAGGCCACTGAAGTTTGGACAGGAGACAGAGGAGGCCACTGAAGTTTGGGTAGGAGACAGAGGAGGCCACTGAAGTTTGGGTAGGAGACAAAGGAGGCCACTGAAGTCAGACAGGAGACAGAGGAGGCCACTGAAGTCGAGCAGGAGACAGAGGAGGCCACTGAAGTTTGGGCAGGAGACAGAGGAGGCCACTGAAGTCTGGAGGAGACAGAGGAGGCCACTGAAGATACTGCATTCTGATACTATTTTCCATCCTTCTACAGCCTCCTTGGTTGCCCCCACCTCAGAAGAACCTTTCTTTGGGATGGATTGGAGAATTCTCTCTGTTTGCTCAGCACTGGGCCAGGCAATGTTCATAGCTGGTTTTGACTCAGCTCAACCTGTGCCAATTGTGGAGTCCATGCAATGACTCCTGGCCTGCAGGCACTGGTGAAGCCCCTCTAATAGTTGTTATTGTAGTTATTATTATTGAATGCACAGTCAGCCAGCCCCTGGAATAACCGGTTCAGTGAACCTGGTTAAAATTAACATCCAGTTCATTTGAATTGGTCTGGACCGGCTGAATCCCACTCCTGCAGAGGGGCTGCGGGTGGGTGAGGAGAGGACTAATACACAAAGGACCACACACCACTATACAACGCTTCGACCTCCCCATTGCTCCAAATGGGCAGGAACAGCCACTACGTCCAGGAGGAGATTCTGCATGGAAAGAAACGGGAAAAACCTGAGCATTTCTCCTTTTAATGAATAAGAACAGATCAGGGGAAAAAAAAACAAAAACAGGGGCTTGATATTTTTGCCACATGCCACTACACAAAACAAGTTGTGCCTTTTCTTAAATAATTTCTTTCCAGCTTGTTTTCTTTTTTGTAATAAGTCATTTTTGGAGCCTTCCTCCATAGTTGGTTGCTATGGGGAAAATCTTTCTTCCCCACAATGCCTCCAATGTATCATCCACATTACCATTATGGCACCTCTATGTTCTCCCCAAAACTTTGCATCTGAATAACAAGGGAGCAGAAGGGGGGGTTATATATCCCCAAGTAGGAAAAATCAGGATAATGGTAACATCTGTTTCGCAGTTCTTGTCTGTTCCTTGCACAGTTAGTTGATTAACATGAAAACGTGTCTCTTTTAGTAAGTGTATACAGCTTGACATATTGAGCTTTAATAAATGAGCCAAATATACAATATAACTGGTGACCGAGATTGAATTGGAAATAGAAACTAGCATAATTGGTAGTAGATGTAATAATAATTGGCAGTTTCAAACCAGGTATGAAAAACGTAGCCCTCAAAAACCTTGTGTGAATTCTAAGGGCAACCTTTGTAAAATTATCTGTTTATAAAATTCCGCTAACATTCCCGGGGCAGAGTTGGTGATGGGGAAAGATTTTGATCACATTCCAAAAAGCTCAAGATACTGACGTGCTATTACAAATTCAATCTGAAGCAATCCAAGTTATGAACTGCCTCTCGGTCTCTTTTATTTTGCTATGTCAACATATGGTTTCTGTTTGAAGATTTAGACATGATTGTTCATTTATTGACCGAAATCTTCAGTGCTATGCTTTAAATGAGAAAAAAGATTATTCTTGTCAGTGATGAGTGGTTTCCGGGATGGTGTGAGGATGTATGACCACACTTAAAAATATAGATAGAAAAGAGAATGATAATACAGCAGTCTGTTGAAAGGTTTTATTATGTATTGGAACAGAAGGATAAAATGTGTAGCCTGCTCCTTTTCTATTGTCATGGCAAGCAGAGAAAATATAAATAAAAGTCCAACTTAGTTATGGAAAGCACTGCTGTAAGACCATTTGTATGAACTTATTAACAATGAATATTGATTTTCCACCCTCACACCTTTCTTTTTATGTGGCTGAATTGGAATTGGAATGCATATCCATATTAACTATGCTGTAATATTTTCCCCCACATTTTTTCCAGAACTTTAAGGTAGCATCTGAAGGCTGTGAAAATATCTACAGACCCCTCACATCCTGGACATCAATGGTTTCAATTTCCACCCTCAAAATAATGTTATAGAGCACTGCACACCAGAACAACTAGACACAAGGACAGTTTTTTCCCGAACGCCATCACTCTGCTTAATAATTAATTCCCACAACACTGTCAAATAATTTACTAAGACTGTATTACTATTCTTCTTCTTCTCTTCCTTACTAGTATCTATCTCTTCCCACTTATTACTATAACCATGTTGCTTGTCTCTTTCAATTTATATTGTTTTTATTTGTTTCCTAGTGCAATTTGATAGCTTATTAGTAACCTTGACTATCACTAAGTGTTGTATCTTTTTATTCTTGATGAATGTATTTTATTCTCCTTATGTACACTGAGAGCATATACACCAAAGACAAATTCCTTGTGTGTCCCATCACACTTGGCCAATAAAGAATGCTATGCTATGCTATGCTATGCTATGCTATGCTATGCTATGCTATGCTATGCTATGCTATGCTATGCTATGCTATGCTATGCTATGCTATTCCTACAACCGTCCTGTGTGGTAGATTAAGGGGACTGAAACGTAGCAACCATTCTAAATCTCCCAGTCAGTCTACATGTTTGAGGACTTTTCCTAATCCTAGTTCAACACTCTAAGCATTACCGGTATATATCTCTGTCTCGCTACATTCACACAACAGCCATGTGAAGCTGTATTCCCATTATAACTGATGCCCAAACAAATATTAGCTTGGTTCCTTTAGCAAAGACAATATTCTCAGCCAAAATCTCTCGACTCCTAGTCCATGCGTCCTATATGAGCTAGGTGAAAAAAGAAGGGAGGAGGGGGACTACACTGATTCAGTCCATGCTGAGTATCCTACTAAATCTGTTTAATTAGCTCACTGAATAAATTAAATCGGATTTGGGCAATGCCATAAAACACACTCCTTCCCTTCCAGGTTTTGATGTGCTGCTTCATGAGGAAGGTCTATCCAAGAACATCCGTGGGAAGTGTTTGCCAAGAGCACCCCCAACCCCCAGCAGAATCCCCCCAAGGTGTGAAGATCATCCCAGCTGCTCAGCTAAAGCCAGCAGCTGCCTCTCTTGGGGACTGATGAGAAAGGAAGATGCCAGAGCCAGATGATCACCTCACCTGGGTGGACCAGTGACAGGCTGAGGTTGAGCAGGTGAGCCACAGCTGCAGCAAATTGGCCAGGAAGCTCCAGGCGAGGACCTCACCCCCCCCCCTTTTTAGGAATGAGGTGGAGGTAGAGTCCACTCCTCCTGATCCAAGGACACATAGGGCAGAGAGGAGACAGGCACATTGCCAATCAACTAGACTACACACAAGGAGGCAATTTCACCTCTCATGAAGGGCTGCACCACGTTGCCCTGCCCTGAGGACTTGAGTGTTGCTGGAGCAACATGCTGTCCTGACCCAACTCCCCAAACATGACAAACCCTTTAATAAATCCTTTATTAGGAGCACCAGCAGCCCCGGCAAAAAGTTTCTGTCTCACGGCAGGCTAAAAGTCTGTCCGGCAGGGAGATGAATAGTTGTCTGCACATTCGTTCATCTCCACCCACTTCCTTTTATCCCCAGAGCTAGGGTGGGGCTTTGCTAGCAGTGGTGTCTCTTCCTTCCCAAGGACCGGCCCATAGATTTCCACTGTTCTCCTCTCCTCTGACTTCTGCACATCAGGCACTGGACCCAGCTGTTCCTCCTCTTCCTCATCAGCCCCCTCCAGACCTGGGGGCTGTTGACTCTCCATCTGAGAGCTAACAGATGGCCCAGGCTCCGCCTTTGTCTCTCTCTCTGATAGCTTCATTCCCTCTTTTCCCTCAGAGCTCTCAGGTTGCCATGATGCTGGCCCACTCCGCCTCCTCCTCCTCTGATTTGGCTATTGAGAGGGACCGGTGGCTGACAGGCCACAACATGTGCCCAGTTCTGTGCCTTGTGTGCTCCTGCCATGTATCCTGGCCTGTTTGACTCCTGGACTGTTTTCCTGAACTTCATGTGTGCCCGTTGGACTCGGTTACCCAGTGACTCTGGCCCTACTGAACTTGGAATCTGGACATGTGCAACAGAGACCTGTTTTGGGGGTTTCAATAAACACCTGTAGACTCTTACTGTATGTGTCTGTGGGGGGGGGAGCGGGGGGAGAGCAGGGCAGCACAGCAATAGTAAATCATGCTTTTCACCCAGAAAACCACATGGATAGAAAATATGCAGTAATTCACGATATTCAGCTGGACAGCAATGGACCTCTCAGGTCGGACAGCACTCAACAGCTACTCAGGAAGAGTTAAGGATCTTTACTACATGGCTAGACTAAGCCCTTTGGGTGTCTGGTTGCTGATGTTGCCATGCAGGAAAAGAAAGACAATTTCAGTGGGAATATGGAATATCAGGAGAACAAACGGGAAATCCCATATAATGACAATGAAATGGAACCACTTTAGTTGACATCAGCACACCGAACCTGACTGAGCCACAGTGCACAGTGGTTAAGAGTGCAGTACTGCAGGCTACTTCTGCTGATCACTGGCTGCCAGCAGTTTGGCAGATCGAATCTCACCAGGCTGAAGGTTAGCTCAGCCTTCCCTCCTTCCGAGGTCGGCAAATGAGGATCTAGATTGTTGGGGGCAAGAGGCTGACTCTGTAAATTTAGAGACGGCTGTAAAGCACTGTGAAGTGGTATATAAGTCTATAGGGCTATTGCTATCTTCCTTCCTTCCTTCCTTCCTTCCTCCACTGCCAGCAGTTCAAATCTCACCAGGTTCAAGGTTGACTAAGCCTTCCACCCTTCCAAGGTTAGTAAAATGAGGACCCAGATTGTTGGGGGCAAGAGGCTGACTCTATAAACTGCTTAGAGAGGGCCGTAAATCACTGTGAAGTGGTATATAAGTCTAAGTGCTAAGTGTTAAGTGCTAAAATGGGACTCTTTCAGTCATATATGTATTAAAATGTAAGAAATGAAAAAAGAAAGAAGGAATGACCTTGTTTTTAATGGTTAAGGAAGAACAGAACCTGGCCATCACTGATCCTATAGTATAAATTAGACTTTGTGGACAACCCTTTGATATGAAGATCGCATTACTGCAGAAGAAGCAGAGTTTTATGACCATTTGAAATTGACAAAATGCATAGGGAAGACGTGCTGCTCGAGATTGGAGGCTGGAATGCCAATGTTGGAAATATGAAGGAAAATGTAATTGGATCGTATGGTTTAGCAAGCCGAAATGTAGCAGGAGACTGAATTACTAATTTCTGCCACTTCAGTGATTTCTTCATAGCTAACAGAACTGTGCCTCTATACATACACAACACCAAATGAATGCATAGACATCGAATTGGCTACAGGTAGTCCTCAGTTTATGGCCACAATGGAGCCCATTATTTCTGTTGTTAAGTGAGACATTTGTTAGTTTGTCCTGTTTTACAACTTTTCTTGTCACAGTTGTTAAGTGAATCATTGCATTTGTTAAATTAGTAGCAACCTGGTTGTTAAGTGAATCTGGGTTCCCCGCTGACTTTGTCAGAAGGTCGCAAAAGCAGATCACATGAGTCAGTTGTCAAGCATCCAAATGTAAATCAAGTGACCATGGGGATATTACAACGGTCTTAAGTGTGAAAACGGTCATAAGTTTTTCAATGCCGTTGTAATTACGAATGGTCACTAAATGGTCACTGTTGTAAATCAAGGACGGCCTGCACTCCTGGGTAAAAGACAAGAATCTGAGGAAGGAACTTAACAAATAGTTTTAGAGAGCTGTTAGATGAGCCAAGAAGCAGCATTGCAGAATCTGTAAAGATAATGACAATGGAAACAGACATGGAAAAACAAGGGAAATCTTTCAAAAAATATCTGAACTTAGAAGACGGTTCCAACCGGACGAGTATGTTAAAGGATTCCATGGACACACAGTAATCAAGTCAAAGGAGATCAACTAAAGATGGAAGGAGAACACTGAAATATTGCTCGGCAGAGATGTTAATATCCAAGATACCTCCAAATTGTGAGAACCTCTAGTATTAGTAATAGCACTTAAGACTTATAGACCGCTTTACAATGCTTTCACAGCCCCCTCTAAGTGGTTCACAGAGTCAGCCTCTTGCCCCCAACAATCTGGGTCCTCATTTTACCCATCTCGGAAGGATGCTTGAGCCTAGTGAACTGAACAATTTGAACTGCCAAATTGCAGGCAGCCAGCAGTCAGCAGAAGTAGCCTGCAGTACTGCACTCTAACCACTGCACCACCGTGGCTCATTAGCACACAGTTAGGTTAGCACACCCACTTTACCCACTTGGAAGGCTATAGGAATCGTTGGAATGGCTTTCCTCCAGAAATTATGGCTGTTCCAGCACTGGAGGTTTTAAGAAGAGACTGGACAACCACTTGTCTGGAATGGTAGAAGGTCCTCTGCCTGGGCAGGGGGTTGGACTAGAAGACCTCCGACTCTCTTATTCTGTTCACTGACAGAATACACACAGAAATGTAGCAAACCATAGTAGACTCTGTCTACCCCAAATCTTCACTTTGACTGAAGAAGTTACTTGGATGAGTGATGAAAGTCTCAGTCTTAATAAACTTTGGTCCAGTCGCCACGATTTAACCTTTTAAGATACATTTGGCCTGGATGATCAAATCTTCATTCACATGTTGCTTTTTCGTTTTGGGGAGAAACCCCCTGCAGTCTGTATGGCAGTGCTCCCCCATCCCCCAACCTTTTCGGCACCAGGGACCAGTTCCATGGAGAAAGGTTTTTCGGCAGACCGGACAGAGCAGGGTTTTGCATGCTGCCAGCATCCTGTGAATGGGGCTTCATTTTTTTTTTTGTGCAACCTGGTTGCTGGCATGTTGTGGACTGGTGCCAGTCCACAAACTGGCCATTGTGGGCCCTTGTTGTATGGCAAGAGTTGGTTCTTTCCTGTCATGGTCCCATCAGAGCCTGAATCAGCAGAGGAGGATGAGCCAGAGCTGGAGCTGATGGAGGTTGAGAGGGCAGCCTTGTTGGCTTCAGAAGAACACAGGAAGGAGCTGGACGAGGCAGCCCCAGGTCCCTCCAGCGGGGGACAGCTTGCCAGCAGGAAAGATTGGGGGCAGGACAACCGAAAGGGGAAAAGAAAGGGCAGGCAGTGGAGCTGAGGACTGACTGAGCTCAGGTGACAAGCAAGGACCACCCCCTCCTGATCCCCGAGCACGGAGAGTGGAGAGGAGGCAGGAACAGCGCAGACCAACTCAACGAATCAGGAGGGGAGCACCCCACCCCTTTTCACAAAGCACACCTGGAGAATGAGACTTAAGGAGATGCTACAGGGAGGGGCATTTGTCGGGAACAAACACTGAATTCGTGGAATTTTGTGTGCCGTGGCCGATGTCTGGAATTCACTGCACTTCTTGCCTAGTTTCTTTCCTTTGTGGAACTCATTGCATTCTTCCCTTGCCTCGTTGGATTTCTTGCCTGGAAGCCATTGTGCTAACAGCATTTTGCTGGACTACTCGCAGCCAGAGGCTGCTGTGTGTATGTGTGTCTGTGAGTGCTTTGCTCCCATAAACATGGGAGCTTTTGTGGGAAAGTTGGTGCAATAAAGGGGAGTTTGAATTATCAGCTGACTGTGTTGCCTCTGTGCCTTGCCCTGGGCCATCATATTTCCAATGACTCTCTGACTTTTTGCCTACCCAAATCTTAATTTTGTCTCAAGAAGTTACCTAGATGAGTAACAAACGTCTGTTTCAATGAACTTTGGTCCAGTTGTCATGATTTAGCCTTTTGAGATACACAGTATATGTTCTAACCAAGCTATGGAGAATGACACAGTGACCAACAAATTGAAAGAAGTCAATCTACTCCCCAATACTAAATAGAGTGTACGAACTATTAATGAGCCTCAGTGGTGCAGTGGTTAGAGTGCAGTACTGCAGGCTATTTCTGCTGCCTGCCGGCTGCCTGCAATTTGGCAGTTCAAATCTCACCAGGCTTGAGGTTGACTCAGTCTTCCATCCTTCAGAGGTCGGTAAAATGAGGACCCAAACTGTTGGGGCCAATACACTGACTCTGTAAAGTGCTTAGAGAGGTCTGTAAAAACACTGTAAAGCAGTATATAAGTGGTATTGCTATTCCTATTGTACACCACCCTTAATTTCAAAATAATTGTTCAGAGATTAGAGCGTGGCATAGAAGATGTCAAATATTCAAGTTGTCAATAAATAAGGCTGAGGAATATGAAACATTATTGATGGCACATGCTAGGCAATAAAGAAAACTGGAAACTACAGAGCAAGTCAGTATGTGTTTCATTGATTGTAGAAAAACCTCTGATTATGTCTGCCAAGTTGTGAAATGAGAAACATGACAATCCTAGAATATTATTCTCAATGTCCTCATTAGAAACGTCACAAGATGCGGATCAGTGGCTCCAGCAGAAATGTATGTCCTGATAACTAAATCCATGGACTCTCCATCTTCAGTGGTGGAATCTCCAAAAATTAAAATTCTTGGAGACCCCAAGGTGTTCCTATTTTACTCCTCCCAGCTGCTGCCAGAGGAGTTGATCTGCTAAGGCAACAGGAGGCAGGAAAAGCTGTTTGTCCTAAGCCTTAAGCTTAAAGTGTGCTAAATTTTAAAGAATTGCTATTTTAAATGGTTCAAATTAAGCCCCTCTGTTACCCTAATACCATCTGGAAACATTTTTTTTTTTGAGCTTGAAGCTCAGCAGTGCTTGGACAGAAGACCAACAGCTGAAGAATCACCAGGCAAGTTGAAAATAATTCCAATAGACAAGCAGCATTTTGTTATGTTGGCAGGAAAACTCCATGGATGCGTCTAACTTAACAGTAGATTGAAAGGATTCAATAGAGGGAAAAAAGTGACAAGCTGAGCGGTCTTTGACAGGTCTTTGTCTTAGTTTGGCTTTCACGCATCTTTTACTTATTCTTTTCAACCCACCCACATGTTGGAAACAGGCAAGGTGTCAGCAGGGGGACCCTGACAAGTGAATGCAATCAGGCACAATTTGCTCTTGCTTGAGAAGTCAGAAAGGAAAACGTTAGATTGACAGCGGGCCACAAGCCCCACCCCCAATCCCCACGGTCCAAATGGTAGAGTGGTTCAAGGGAGCATCCTTGTGTATGTGAGAAGAGCTTCTTCTATGGGCCAGAAGGTGTCCCAGAATTGAGCCCCACAGGTCATAGTCTGCGGCCTCCACACCTGGAATGGCTCTCACATCCACCTGCAGCTCTACAAAGGTCAAAATCAGAATAGAGCTGGAGGAGGTCTTCTACTCCAACCCCTGCTCAAGCAGGAGATCTTATGCTATTTCAGACAAGTGGCTATATCCAGTCTCTTCTGGAAAACTTCCAGTGATGAAGCACTCCACAACTTCTGGAGGCAACTTCTGTTCCACTGGATAATTGTCCTCACTGTTAGGAAGTTTCTCCTTAATTCCAGGCTGCTTCTCTCCTTGGTTAGTTTCCACCCATTGCTTCTTGTCCTGCCTTCTGGTGCTTTGGAGAATAGGTTTACCCTTTGTAGCAGCCCCTCATAGAATAGAATACTATCATTTCACCCCTAGTCCTTCTCTTCTCTAGATTAACCAAACCCAATTCCTGCAGTACTTGTTCATGTGTTTTTGTCTCCAAGCTTTTAACAATCTTTGGTTTTCTCTGCACTTTTTCCAAAATCTCAATATCTTTTTTGTAATGGCGACCAAAATTGGATGCAGTATTCCAGGTCTGGCCTTACTAAGGCTGTAGAAAGTGGTAGTAATATTGTACATGATTTTGATTCTATGTTTGTTTGTACAACCAAGGATGGTGTTCGCTTTTTTGGCTGTTTAAGTGCTGGTCCACCAGGACTTCAAGATCCCTCTCACAGTTACCGTTTTTGAGCCAGGTTTCGCCTGATTTATATTTTTGTAGAATTCACCGGAGTTGGTTATACTCCCTTTGCGGGTCGTCTCGGGAAGGCCAGGCCCCTAACTGGGGGTTTCGGCCAGCCAGCCCCGCTATATTGATCGGGAAGGCCCGGCCCGCCATCCGCGGGTGCGTCCAGGCAGGGCCCGCCGGGCCTCCAGAGTCGTCAGGAGGGGCGGCGGGTTGGCGGCCCCTCGACGCACCGGGATGGCGGGCGAGAGAAGGCGCAGGGAAAGCGAGAAGAGGCGAGCGCGGCAGCGACCATGGAGCGCCTCCCTCAGACGCCGCGCCCAGGCCAGGCTGGGAACCGGCCGCTAGCAACGAAGCGCCCGCGGGGTAAGGCGCGGGGCAGGTGGGGGGAGAAGCTGTGGAAAACCTCCCCCCGGACTCATGGCCAAGAGCGCTCTGCAGAGCCCCGGGAGCGGCTCTCCCCTCTGGGGGGCGCCTCGCCCTCTCCTCGGCGGCCTTGAGGCGGCTCCGTCCCTCAGGTAATGAGCGCCGCCCGGCGAGGAGCAGTCCGGACCGGGCTACAGCCCGTCCTCCGTCCGCGTCCCCGTCTTCCTCGCCGGGAGGGCGTCGTCGCCCCTTCGGCCAGTTCCCCTGCGGCTGCCTCGCCCCCGCCGCTCTCCTTCCTTAGGCAGCCCCGTCAGCCGCGGCTGTGGCGCCCAGCGGGCTCGGCTCCTTCCCTCACTCGAGCGGCTCAACCTGCCGCGGGGCTCAACGCTCGCCAGTTCCGCCCCGGGCGAGGCTGAGCGTGGCCGCAGCGAGCGGCTCTTCGTCGGCTGCTCCGGGCGCTTCCCCGGCCGAGCGCGCGGCGGCTGCGGCCCCTCCTCTCCTCCGCCTCCCCCCCCCCCCCGCCAGTAAATCCGATCTAGGCCGAGCCGTCTCCCTCCCACCACGTGATCCCATCCGGCGTCCTACACCTTTCGGGCTCGGCGCGGCGCGGCGCACCTCGGCTCTCCAAGCAGGGACCCCGGCGCCCCGCCTTCCGGACGCGGCGGCAGCGAAGCGAAGCGAAGGGAAGGGGCGGGGAGGGCGGGGGTCGGAACGCGTCGCCCGGGGCTGGGAGCCGCGCGGGGAGGCGGCCCGGATCGGTGTCCTCGCCGCCGGGAAGGAACCCAAGAGCCGCTCGCCCCCATCCGTCCCGTTCCCTGCGCCTGGATGCTGGCTCCGGCCGCCGGACTGCTGCGCCTCGCTCGCCCGAGGAGCCGGGCGGCCCTCCGCGGAGACGCCGGCAGAGGCAGCCCCTGGCTGGCCGCGCCCGCTCGGAAGTTCGCATGAGGCTCCGCGGCGCCTGCCCGCCGCCGCCGCCGCCGCCGCGCCCCTCCGGGGAAGGATTGCTGCCCCCCGAGACGTGCCTTGCCCGAGCGCCTAAGATGAAGAGGGCCATCGCCAAAGGTAGGCAAGAGGGCGCCCGCGGGACGCGGCTGGCGGGAGGGGAGGAGAGGGGAGGGAGGGAGGGAGGGAGGCAGCCCCGGGCTCGGCGCGGCAGAAGTTCCGCCTGGCAAGTTTGGCGCGCGCGGGGGGCTCAAGCCGGAGAGGAGACGGGGGGGGGGGAGGCTGGTGTCCGTCCGATCCCGGACCCCCCTCCATCACCCCCAGGGAGGGGGGAGAAGGATGCGCTTGGACGCAGAGTTGCGCGGCCGAAGCGGCTCCCGCGCGACCCAGGGAAGGATGGCAGAGAAGCCGCTGCGCGGAGCCAGACGTTGCGGAAGAGTAGCAGCCGCCGGTGTCTGTGTCGGGGGGTGGGTGGGGGGGGGGACACGATTGACGGGTCTCTTCTGCCCCCTTGGGCTTTGCCGGGGAGGGGGCTTCGGGGGCAACTCTGGCCCTGCTTTGGGGGCGGCCGGACAGCCCCAGAGGGCGGAGGGTGGGGGGGCGTTTGGGGAGGGTGGCGTTTCTCTCTCCCAGTCGAGAGGCTGGGCGTGGGGGGGGGCTCTTCTTTCCAGCCCGACAAGCGCCGCAGCGGTTGATTTCTAGGCAGGACCCCCTCCCCTTCTTTCTCCCCCTCCTGTGCAGGGTCTCCACCTCGGGAGCGCGCTGGAGGCAGGCCTCGGGCTTCCCTGAAAGCCCCCCCCCCACCCGTGTTGGCTTTCGCCTCTCTTCCCAGTGGCCTTTTGGGGGGGGGATTTCTGCAGCTCCGGCAGGTGTCTGCAGAGGTTGCGAGGATGGGCGAGGATGGGAGGGCTGTCCTCTCCCCCTGGTCAGCCCCCCCTCCTCTTGGGCCTTTCCTGTGGAGCCGAGGGGGGGGGGGGAAGCGGAGTCCTTGCCACCGGCAAGCGGCGATCCCTGCGGAAGGCTTGGTCTTGTGTAGGGGGGGGGGATTCCTCCTGCCACCGGTCCCCCCCCCCCCCACTTCTGCTGACAGCCGGACTGACACTAGTCAATGGAGGTTTTGCAAAGCTTTTTGTTCAATCGCAAGAGAAGATTGCGGCGGGGCAAGGGAGGAGCCCCCTCCCCACTTCGAGGGCAGGAATTCACGGCCCCCCCATACACACACAGACCCCTCCCCTGCAGAACAGGACCAAATGGCCTGGCCACTGAAACCCCAGAGATAAGAAAGAGTTGGCCAAAGTTTCCAGTGATTTATTTCAAAGGGCAGGACACAGGCTGACGTTCCCAGCGGGGGAACCGAAGGGGGGAAAAAAAACCCGAAAGTGCTTTACGGTTAGAGGAGAGCGAGCTATTCCCCCCACCCCAGGTTAAAGGAATTATCTTGCCGGGTCGCACCTTTTATGGTTAATTGCAACGACGGGTAGCGGTGACCTCCAGCAGGTTGGGTTTCCCTGTGGTTTAGAGGGTTTTCTTCGGATCAAAGCGGCCGGGGGGAGGTGTCTGCTTCTGTGTGAACCGCTGGACTTCCAGCTGCTTGCAGTGCAAGACTGACCGATTTGAAAAGAGGGGTGGGTGGGGTGGATGGTCCCGAAAAGTGGGTTGGAGTTTGGGGAGGAAAAGGTGGAGGCATCCAGAGGCAAACCAGGTGACATTCATGTGAAAAGACAGAAATTGATCCGCTTTGAAGCTACATCTCCTCCTCCTCTTTATCTTCATCCTCATGGTCAATGAAAAGATATCTCTTCCTCCCCCCCCTCCTCCTCCTCCTTCCTCTTCCTCTTCTCCTTCTCTGCCTTCTCCTCCTCCTCCTCCTCCTCCTTCTCTTCTTCTCCTTCTCCTCCTCCTCCCTCCTCTTCCTCCTCCTCTTCTTCTCCCTGTTACTTTTCTCAGCTTCATGTAAAATATGTGTTAGTCAATGGTGCTAAACTGGATTAAGGCTGGAGGGGGGGAAATTTCATGGAAAGTGAGCAAATATTGTGTAGGCTGGGAATTGCTTTCGTTCCACCTTTTTTCCCCTTTTTTTCATGGCGCTCTGGGTGAAATCAGCCGGGAAGGCTGCTGCGGGGGTCTTGGAGGAGAGCTTGCAGGGGCTGGGGGCAGGGTGGGTGGGGGGAAAGGCAGCCAGAGGTCTTCCAAGTGAGCGGGTGGGATTTATTGATCACATCCTTGGGCCGGGGAGCCCTGGGGCAGGTGGACAGACTGGGCAGCTGATGGGGGGTATCCTTTGGGGGGGCAAAGGGAGGGTGAGGGGGTGGGGGAAAAGGAAAGGGAAAGCGCCATTCCAAGGGTACCACCTAGTGGCAATTCTCTCAGGGAGCCAGAAAGGAGAAAAAAAAAGCTGTACAACAGGCAACCCTCCAGACAGAGTGGGGGGGGGGGGCTGGTTGAATGAGGTTTCCACCTGGATTTACGCCCTGGATTTACCCCCCCCCCCCTACGTTGGGAAGATTCTGTGTATCTTAATGGATATTATTAGCTGCTTCTCTCACTCTCCTAGGCTGCTTTACAGAGAGTGTATGAGACATTCATTCTCTCCTTCCCTCCCTCTCCCTCTGTCTCTCTCTCTTTCATGCACACTTCTCTCTTTCTCTCTTTCTCATTCTCTGTCTCCTTCCTTCTGTCTCCCTCCCTCCCTATTTTTCCCTCCCACCTCTCTCTCTCCCTCCCTCCCTCCCTTTCTCTCTCTCCCCTCTCTCTCCCTCCCTTTATCTCTCTCCCTCCCCCTTTCTCCCTTCCCCTCTCCCCCTCCCTTTCTTTGCCCCCTCTCTCCCCCTCCCCCTCCCTCTCTCTCCCTCTCCGTCCCTTTCCCTTTCCCCTCTCTCCCTCCCCGTCTCCTCTCTCTTCCTGATCCTCCCTCTCTCCCTCCCTCTCTCTCTTCCGTTCCCTCTCCCTCTCCCTCTCCTTCTCTCTTTCCTCCTCACCCTTTCTCCCTCCCTCCCCCTCTCCTTCTCTTTTTCTTCCTCATCCTCCCTCTGTCACTCCCCCTCCCTCTCTCCTCCCCCCCCTCTCCCGTGTGGTTGATGGTTATGGATATGACTTCAATGCAGCAGAGAAACCAAAGAGCTCCTTGTTCGCTTGCAGCAGAAATATCTCAGGGTGCCTTCAAAACACTTTAGATAGATTTTGCCTCTTTCAGTTTCCTGGGCTAAATTAACTGGTCAATTAATGGGAAATCTTTAGGACTGTGTGAAAAAAAAAATCTAATTAAATGAGAGCATGGAGAGTATTGGGCTCCAAAGGCTTAGAATCCTGGGATCGCTTGATTCATTCGTCCTGGCTGCTGACAATTTGCTTGCCTTAAACCCCTCAGAAAAGTTCTCTTGGGAACAGGAAATTGTGTGGATATGTATTCTGCCCCCCTCCGTTAGCTGGTGAAAGGACCAGGGGCCTTCAAAAGATTGTGTGTTGCATCTCATGGGGAGAGCGTCATAGGCATCAGTTTAGCCCTCCCTCCTTTCCTCCCTCCCTCCCTCCCTGTCTCCTTTCTTTCTTTCCTTCCTTCCTTCCTTCCTTCCTTCCTTCCTTCCTTCCTTCCTCCCTCCCTCCCTCCCTCCCTCCCTCCCTCTCTGTCCCCTTCCTTCCTTCCTTCCTTCCTTCCTTCCTTCCTTCCTTCCTCCCTCCCTCCCTCCCTCCCTCCCTCCCTCCCTTCCTTCTCCCTCTCTCCCTCCCTCCCTGTCCCTTTTCTTTCCTTCCTTTCTCCCTCCCTCCCTTCCCTTCCTCCCTGTCCCTTTTCTTTCCATCTTTCTTTCTTTCTTCCCTCCCTCCCTCCTTCCCAAATTAAAAAAAAACACTCACCTGGTGGCAGAAGCAAGGGAAAGGAATTGGGCATTCCTCTATCAGAAAGAAGGCTGCTGTGTTTATCTATGAATGTGAGAGTATGAAATCTGCCATAAACTACCAAGAAAATCATTTCAGCAAAGGAATGTATTAATCTCCATTATAATACATACATACATACATATATATATAACAGTATGCAGTGCCACAGAAAGTTGCTTGTTAGTATTATAACAGAAATGTCTAATCAGTCTTTAAAACCCACACACAAGAAGGGAAGGAGAATCCGCTGCCCCACCCCCACCAGGTGTAAAGGATAATCCAATTGTTGTGTAGGTTTCTAGGGCATGATGAAAAATCCCTACGCAGAACACGAGATCTTCAAGCCAGGAGATGCAGAGCTTACACCAGGTGCTCATGCACGCACCTTCAGGGCCCATTATCTGACCAGGTGCGCAGAAGAGTTGCCATTGGCTGATCCGAGCGAGCTTTGAAGCCGGAGGGACATAGTGTTGGGTGGGACGGGAGCTGGGTGGTTGGGAGACATGGCAGTGGGGAGTCAAAAACTGAAAGGTGTGACCACTGCCTCTTTCTTACACACCAAAAAAGGGCAGCAGATTAGCAGAGGTTGCTAATATTAGATTAAGATTAACAGAGTTGGAAGGGACCTTGTAGGTCATCTAGTTCAACCCCCCACCCAAGCAGGGGATCCTACACCATTTCTGATAGATGGCAGTCCAGTCTCTTCTTGAAAGCTTCTAGTGATGAAGCTCCCACAACTTCTGAAGGCAACTTCTGTTCCGTTGGTTAACTCATTGTTCTCATTGTCAGAAAACTTCTCCTTATTTCCAGGTTGAATCTCTTCTTGATCAGTTTCCATCCATTATTCCTTGTCTGGCCTTCAGGTGCTTTGGAGAATAGCTTGACCCTCTCCTCCTCTCTGTGGCAGGCCCTCAAATATTAGAAGATGCTATCCTGTCTCCCCTGGTCCTTCTCTTCACTAGGCTAGCCATGCCCAGTTCCTGCAACCGTTCATCATATGTTTTAGTCTCCAGGTCTTTGATCATTTTAGATTGATTAAGATTAACAGAGTTGGAAGGGATCTTGTAGGTCATCTAATCCAACCCCCCACCCCAGCAGGAGACCCTACACCATTGCTGACAGATGGCAGTCCAGTCTCTTCTTGAAAGCCTCCAGTGATGAAGCTCCCACAACTTCCGAAGGCAACTTCCGTTCCATGGGTTGACTGTTATTAAAGTGAGAACCTCAGTTTTCATTTCAGAGTGACAAATGGTGCACCAAGAACAAAGATCTACTACAGCGCTTCTCAATCTTAGCAACTTTTAAGAAGCATGGATTTCAACTCCCAGAATTCCCCGGGCAGCATGAATTCTCCGGGAGTTGAAGTTCACAGATCTTAAATTTGCTACGTTTCGATGAACTCGTCCTTACAGTAGGAGAGAAATATTTATGGGTGAACAATATCTTTCTTTTTGAAAGTAAAAAAGAACTGAATTTATCTATTAGGCACGCGTAACCGCGCATACCTTCCCCCTCCCTTGTTTGAATAACCTATTCTGCAGTTTTGTGCAGTAGTAAAAACATAAGAATGGATTATTCTTTAATAAGGAAAATTACATCAGCTTAATTTAACAGGCCGCAGAATCTTGTTTTCCTGGTATAAATTGAATGCCCTTTTCTTTGATGGTGGGTAATTGCCATCAAGTGCATAGAGTTTTTTTTTTTTAAAAAAAACCTTTTTTCCCTTTCTGTTCCAGATGAGAAAGAAGTAAAAGTTAAATCGGCCATTAAGTGTACTTTATGTGAGGTTCTGTGTGTGTGTGTTTGCAAGTGGGGGGAGGAGGGGGCAGAAGGTGAGGTTGCTTTTCCCATATGCCCCCACTGGTTTTACTTCTCAAACTATTAATTGATCAGAATACAGCTGTAAGGGAACTTGGAGGTCTTCTAGTCCAGGGATCTCCAACCTTGGCAACTTTAAGACTTGTGGACTTCAACTCCCAGAGTTCCTCAGCCAGCAAAGCTAGAACAGGGGCCTCCAACCTTGGCAACTTTAAGACTTGTGGACTTCAACTCCCAGAGTTCCTCAGCCAGCAAAGCTAGAACAGGGGCCTCCAACCTTGGCAACTTTAAGACTTGTGGACTTCAACTCCCAGAGTTCCTCAGCCAGCAAAGCTAGAACAAGGGGTCTCCAATCTTGGCAACTTTAAGACTTGTGGACTTCAACTCCCAGAGTTCCTCAGCCAGCAAAGCTAGAACAAGGGATCTCCAACCTTGGCAACTTTAAGATTTGTGGACTTCAACTCCTAGAGTTCCTCAGCCAGCAAAGCTAGAACAAGGGATCTCCAACCTTGGCAACTTTAAGACTTGTGGACTTCAACTCCCAGAGTTCCTCAGCCAGCAAAGCTAGAACAAGGGGTCTCCAATCTTGGCAACTTTAAGACTTGTGGACTTCAACTCCCAGAGTTCCTCAGCCAGCAAAGCTAGAACAAGGGGTCTCCAATCTTGGCAACTTTAAGACTTGTGGACTTCAACTCCCAGAGTTCCTCAGCCAGCAAAGCTAGAACAGGGGCCTCCAACCTTGGCAACTTTAAGACTTGTGGACTTCAACTCCCAGAGTTCCTCAGCCAGCAAAGCTAGAACAAGGGGTCTCCAATCTTGGCAACTTTAAGACTTGTGGACTTCAACTCCCAGAGTTCCTCAGCCAGCAAAGCTAGAACAAGGGATCTCCAACCTTGGCAACTTTAAGATTTGTGGACTTCAACTCCTAGAGTTCCTCAGCCAGCAAAGCTAGAACAAGGGATCTCCAACCTTGGCAACTTTAAGACTTGTGGACTTCAACTCCCAGAGTTCCTCAGCCAGCAAAGCTAGAACAAGGGGTCTCCAATCTTGGCAACTTTAAGACTTGTGGACTTCAACTCCCAGAGTTCCTCAGCCAGCAAAGCTAGAACAAGGGGTCTCCAATCTTGGCAACTTTAAGACTTGTGGACTTCAACTCCTAGAGTTCCTCAGCCAGCAAAGCTAGAACAGGGGCCTCCAACCTTGGCAACTTTAAGACTTGTGGACTTCAACTCCCAGAGTTCCTCAGCCAGCAAAGCTAGAACAGGGGCCTCCAACCTTGGCAACTTTAAGACTTGTGGGCTTCAACTCCCAGAGTTCCTCAGCCAGCAAAGCTAGAACAGGGGCCTCCAACCTTGGCAACTTTAAGATTTGTGGACTTCAACTCCTAGAGTTCCTCAGCCAGCAAAGCTAGAACAGGGGTCTCCAACCTTGGCAACTTTAAGACTTGTGGACTTCAACTCCCAGAGTTCCTCAGCCAGCAAAGCTAGAACAAGGGGTCTCCAACCTTGGCAACTTTAAGACTTGTGGACTTCAACTCCTAGAGTTCCTCAGCCAGCAAAGCTAGAACAGGGGTCTCCAACCTTGGCAACTTTAAGACTTGTGGACTTCAACTCCCAGAGTTCCTCAGCCAGCAAAGCTAGAACAAGGGGTCTCCAACCTTGGCAACTTTTAAGACTTGTGGACTTCAACTCCTAGAGTTCCTCAGCCAGCAAAGCTAGAACAAGGGGTCTCCAACCTTGGCAACTTTAAGACTTGTGGACTTCAACTCCTAGAGTTCCTCAGCCAGCAAAGCTAGAACAGGAGTCTCCAACCTTGGCAACTTTAAGACTTGTGGACTTCAACTCCTAGAGTTCCTCAGCCAGCAAAGCTAGAACAGGGGTCTCCAACCTTGGCAACTTTAAGACTTGTGGACTTCAACTCCTAGAGTTCCTCAGCCAGCAAAGCTAGAACAGGAGTCTCCAGTTCTAGAGACTGAGGAACTGGCTGAGGAACTCTAGGAGTTGAAGTCCACAAGTCTTAAAGTTGCCAAGGTTGGAGACCCCTGTTCTAGTCCAACCCACTCCCTGCTCAAGCAGGAGAGCCTATACTATTTCAGACAAATGGCTGTCCATTTGTCTCTCCTTAAAAACGTCCAGTGATGAATTTCTTCAGATTTCCAGAGAGAAAAAAATTGCAGACTAGAGGAACCGTTTGCACTACTCAGATGACCCTGAGGACACAGATAAACCTCCAAGTGGCCTCAACGACTTTCTAAAAGGATGTAAAGGACCAGCTGTCTGCAAGGAATATAAATCCTTCCATCCCGCACCATCCCGTTAGAGCTGAAGAAGCTTCTTGGATGAGAAGCGAAATGTCTTCAAAGGAAAAAAACCAAGAAAGTCCAGTTGCCTCCTAAAAAAGCACCTTTGGGACAACCATGATCTGGATGGTTGAGAATCTCTACAGATCTCCAGTGATGAAGTTCTGGAAGCAAGCCATTCCACTGAATAACAGAATAATGCAGTTGGAAGGGACCTTAGAGGTCTTCTAGTCCAACCCCCATATACCTATACCATTTCAGACAAATGCCTATCCAGTCTCTTCTTAAAAACCTCCAGCGATGTAACACCCTCAGCTTCTGACAGCAAGCTGTTCCGCTGGTTAATTGTCTTCACTTTTGGAAAGTTTCTCCTTAATTCCAGGTTCTCGCAGAACCTCACAGTATCCTACAGTAAATCATCTGGCCAAAGTGCTTCCAAGATGCAGATGTCAATGCAGTGAAGCAGATGCGAAGCCTTTGCTGACTTTTTGTAATAATATAACTAATAGTGGCCCACACTAGAATGTGGAGATTAAATGTTATCTCAGTGCCTCTTTTCCCAGAACTTCCCTACAAGTTTGGGTCTCCTTATTGAAATTCAATTGGGATTATAGTGGGATAATTTGTCAATGTGATTTTTTTTTTTTGAAAAATTAGTAACAGACTAAGGAGGGACGTGGTGGCTCAGTGGCTAAGATGCTGAGCTTGTCGATCGAAAGGTCTGCAGTTCAGCGGTTCGAATCCCTAGTGCCGCGTAACGGGGTGAGCTCCCGTGACTTGTCCCAGCTTCTGCCAACCTAGCAGTTCGAAAGCAGGTAAAAAATGCAAGTAGAAAAAGAGGGACCACCTTTGGTGGGAAGGGAACAGCGTTCCATGCGTCTTTGCCGTTGAATCATGCCGGCCACATGACCATGGAGACGTCTTTGGACAGCGCTGGCTCTTTGGCTTTGGAACGGAGATGAGCACCGCCCCCTAGAGTCGGGAACGACTAGCATGCATGTACTAGGGGAACCTTTATCTTTACCTTTTAAGGAGGCGAAGATTGTTTCAAGTTGTACACTCATTTGTCTTACAACTTTTAAGGATGTACCATAATTGACAATTATGCATTACTCTGGCCAGCTGAGTTTGCCCTTTGGAGATCTCAGCTAGTCTTTAATGGAAATGGAGCGAACTGAACTTTAGCTTCCTTTAGAAGATGATTTGTTGGATAAATCACAATTGACTGGATTCACATATCACACAAAGCCATTCTGTGTGGGGATTTTTTGTTTTGTTTTGTTAGAACGTTGTACAAACCCAGTTTAGTGACTAAACTAACATTTTTGAATAAGCAGTACGACTCAAGTTTTTTTTTTCACCCCATCTTTTATTATTTTTACAAGCAAGTTGGTGAACATATGTAATACAGGTAGTCCTTGACTTACAACCATAATTGAGCCCAGAATTTACGTTGTTAGGTGAGAAACTTGTTAACTGAGTTTTGCCCCATTTTACGATTTTTCTTGCCATGTTTGTTCAGTGAATTGCTTCAATTCTTCAATTAATGATATGGTTGTTAAGTGAATCTGGCTTCCCCATTGACTTTGCTTGTCAGGAGGTCGTAAAATGGGATCATGTGACCCTGGGACACAGCAGCGGTCATAAATACGAACCAGTTGTCAAGCATCTGAATGTAAATCATGTGAGCATGGAGATGCTGCAGTGGTCATAAGTACGAAAAATGGTCATAAATTGCTTTTTTCAGTGCCGTTGTAACTTCAAATGGTCACTAAATGAGCTGTTGTAAGTCGAGGACTACATGTACTCTTTCGCCGTCTTATTTCCTTAACACAACAATCCTGTGAGGTGCACTGGGCTGACTGGTGATTGACCCAAAGTCACCCAGCAGCTTTCATGTCTAAAGTGGGTGGATAACTTCAGAGTAAGTTATAACTTCTGCTCATTCTTCCTAGTGTAATTTCTGGGTTGAAATTATTGGAATAAATCCTTTAAATGCCAGCATTGTACACAAAATAGATGGACCCTTTCACACCAGTTCAAACCATCATAGTTTACTCTGGAAATTACAGAATAGAATTAGAATTCTTTATTGGCCAATTGTGATTGGACACACAAGGAATTTGTCTCCGGTGCATAAGCTCTCAGTGTACGTACAAGCAACAAGTGTTAAATCCTGATCATAGTCATAAAATACAATCATCATAAATCACAAGATACAAACCCTCAGTGATAGTTATAGGATACTAAATAAGTAATTGTTGAAAGGGCGCGCAATTTAGGCATCCTCCTGGATTCACAGTTGACTTTGGAAGATCATGTTGCGATTGTAACCAGGGGGGCATTTGCACAGATTCGTCTGGTGCGCCAATTGCGCCCCTACCTGGACCGTGATGACCTCCGTACAGTCACTCATGCGCCTGTGACCTCCCGGATTGACTACTACAATGCTCTCTACATGGGGCTGCCCCTGAAGACCACTCGGAGGCATCAGCTGGTGCAGAATGCGGCCTTGTGGGTTGTGATGGGAGTGTCCCGACACTCTCATGTTACACCCTTCCTGCGCAACCTGCATTGGCTACCGTTTGCCCTCTGGGTGAGATTCAAGGTGCTGGTTATTACCTATAAAGCCCTACATGGCTTGGCCCGGGATACCTGACCGACCATTTGCGGCCAGCGACAGGTCCCCATTGCCCGGTGCGTTCCCACAGGGAGGGCCTTCTTGGAGTGCCGTCGGCCAGGCAGTGTCGACTGGCGACTCCTAGAGAACGGGCTTCTCTGTGGGCACATATACGTCATGGAATCAACTCCCCCTGGAGCTCTGGATGGCCCCTGACCTGCGTTCCTTCTGCCATGACCTTAAGACATGGTTATTTCACCAGGCCAGATGGGACTGAAGGGGTTTTTAAAGGGGAATTTTAATAGTTTTAACATTTAAATATTGATTATTTGCTTGTTTTATTACTGTGAGCTGTCCTGAGTCCTTGTCGGAGAGACAGTGGCATATAAGCTTAATAAATAAATAAATAAATAAATAATAAATCAACGTGAATCTTGGGATACAGACAACAAAGTTATAGTCATAAGAAGCTAAGGAAATAGGTAACAGGAAAGATGAGAAGGATAATAGAAGAATAAAATAATAATAATAACAACAACAACAACAACAATACTACCAACAGCAAAAGCCGCCTCTGCAATGAGAAAGATGAGACAGTCGACCACCTGATCAGTGGGTGCAGCAAAATTTCACAGACTGACTACCTACAACGCCATGACCGCGTTGCTAAGATCATTCACTGGAAATCATGCCAGAAGTTTGGATTTGAGTACAGGAAAAACCACTGGGAACATCAAGTTGAGAAAGTTTTAGAGAATGAGAAACTCAAGATCTTGTGGGACTTGAGGATTCAGACTGACAGGCACTTGGTCCACAACACACCTGACATAACAGTAGTTGAAAAGAAAAAAGTATGGTTCATTGACATTGCAATACCTGGTGATGCACGGATTGAAGATAAGCAGCAAGAAAAAATCACAAAGTACTGGGACTTGCAAATCGAAGTTGAGCAACTGTGGGAAAAGAAATTATGTGTTGTCCCGATTGTAATTGGAGCCCTTGGAGCAATACCCAAGTGGCTATTGGAGCGGCTACCCCGCTATTTAGAAATTCTAAATTTACCGGACTTGGACATTTTGACTCTACAAAAAAACATCTTACTCGGAACAGCTTACATCCTCCGACAATACCTTAACAGTTCCTAGGTCCTTGGTTAGGACTTGAGCTGCTGAGCTATTAACTAGCCTCAAAGTCTGTGAATCTCACTACAGATTAAATAATAATAATAATAATAATAATAATAATAATAATAATAATAATAATAATAATAATAATAAAAATAAAAATAATATAAGTGCAGCAAGCAGGCTGTGAAAACGGAGAACATTATAAAAACAACAGAAATAAAGGCAGGATATAAGGAAAAACAGCTGGATGTCAGATTAAATAGATGGAAAACCAAAGCTTTGCATGGACAGCACTTGAAAAACATTGAAGGAAAATGTGATGACAACTTGACTTGGGCATGGCTTCAGATGGGAACCATGAAAAAAGAAACAGAAGGTTTAATATTGATTGCTCAAGAACAAGCACTACAAACTAATGCCATGAAAGCAAAGATACAAAAATCCACCGGCAATCCAAACTGCCGACTTTGCAACAACAAAGTGGAAACTGTTTCACATTTAATATGTGAATGCAGCAAAATTGCACAAACTGATTACAAAGCTAGACACGACCGAGTTACTAAATTAATCCACTGGTCATTATGTAAAAAATACGATTTACCTGTATCCAAAAAGTCATGGGAACATAAAGTGGAAAAAGTTATAGAAAATGAGAAGGTGAAGACCTTATGGGACTTTCGAATACAGACGAATCGTCACTTGGAACACAACACGCCAGATATCACAGTTGTCAAAAACCGAAACATACAATTTATTGACATCGCGGTACCAGGAGACGGCAGAGTCGAAGAAAAAGAACTGGAAAAAAATCATGAAATATTGCGACTTGGCCATAGAAGCAACATGGCTATGGATGAAACATGTAACAGTGATACCCATTGTCATCGGGGCACTTGGTACCATGTCCAAGAATTTCACAAAACACTTCAGGAAATTGCAGCTTCCTGCAATAACACAAGCGGAACTGCAAAAACTGTGCTACTTGGAACATCATATATTTTAAGAAAGTACTTGGTTGATACCTAGGATGCTGGCAGCAACCCTTATCAACCATTAGCACCAGTCAATGGTATTTGTGACACATTTTTAAATGTCCAGTTGACTGAGTTTCATTTTTAATGAATAAAAGAGAATAATATAAGTGCAGCAATAATGATTATAATGAGTGCAGCAAAATCGCACAAACTGATTACAAAGCTAGATCATCAAGTTGCTAAATTAGTCCACTGGTCATTATGTAAAAAATAGGACATTCCTGTGTCTGAAAAGTCATGGGAGCACAAAGTGGAAAAAGTTACTGAAAATGAGATGGTGAAGATATTGTGGGACTTTCGAATACAGATGGATCGTTATTTGATCAGATCACGCCAGAGATCAAAGTTATCGAGGGCCGAAGCATACAGTTTATTGATATTGCTGTACCAGGAAATGCCAGAGTCGAAGAAAAAAGAAAAAATTATGAAATATTGCAACCTGGCCATCGAAACATTTAACAGTGATACCCACTGTCTATCATTATTATTAAATATTAAATATTAAAATATATTTTAAGAAGATACTTGGTTGATACCTAGGATGCTGGCAGCAACCTGTATCAACCATTAGTACCAGTCAATCCTATTTGTGAACATTTTTAAATGTTCTGTTGACTGAGTTTCATGTTTAATGAATAAAAGAGATGATGATGATGATGATGATGATGATGATGATGATGATGATGATGAAAATATCACAAAGTACCAGGACTTGCAAATTGAAGTTGAGCGACTGTGGAAAAAGAAATCGTGTGTTGTCCCAATTGTAATTAGAGCCCTTGGAGCAATACCCAAAGGGCTACCCCGCTATTTAGAAATTCTAAATTTACCGGACTTGAACATTTTGACTCTACAAAAAACCACCTTACTCAGAACAGCTTACGTCCTCTGATGATACCTTAACAGTTCCTAGGTCCTTGGTTAGGACTCGAGCTGCTGAGCTATTAACCAGCCTCAAAGGCTGTGAATCTCACTACAGATTAAATAATAATAATAATAATAATAATAATAATAATAATAATAATAATAATAATAATAATAATAATAAAGAAGATACTTGGTTGATACCCAGCGGATGCTGGCAGCAACCCGTATCAACCATTAGCACCAGTCAATCATATTTGTGACACATTTTTAAATGTTCAGTTTTGGTTTTTTTAAAAAAATTGATTTATATTCTGCCCTTCTCCGGAGACTCAGGGCGGCTTACAATGCATTAAGCAATAGCCTTCATACTTTTGTATATTTATACAAAGTCAGTTTATTGCCCCCACAAACTGGGTCCTCATTTTACCTACCTTAGAGGAAGGCTGAGTCAACCTTGAGCCTGGTGAGATTCGAACTTACGGTAATTGCAGACAGCTGGAGTTAATTACAATGCTTTAGTCTGCTGAGCTACCAGGCCCAGTTGACTGAGTTTCATGTTTAATGAATAAAAGAGATGAGGATGATGATAATAATAATAATAATATTTAAGAAGATACTTGGTTGATACCTAGGATGCTGGCAGCAACCCATTAGCACCAGTCAATTGTATTTGTGAAAACATTTTTAAATGTCCAGTTGACTGAGGTTCATGTTTAACGAATAAAAGAGATAATAATAATAATAAATTATGCTGTGTAGCTTTTATGATAATTGAATAGACTTTGCTGTGACGGTTATGAGTGTGGGTCATTCATGATTGGTTTAGTCACCCTGTTAAATTCAGCTCACACACTCCCATCTGGAGCTTCACAAGTGGCAGCTGTGATGCCAACTTATCTTACCGGCTAGTAGTCTTAAGAACCTTGGAGTCCACTTGCTGATCGTTAAGTACAGAGAAAATGAAATTTCCTTCTTCCAAAATGCTTCCAAGTGATTGATATTTTTGACACCCAGATTTAGCTACCTGACACTCCTCAAAGGTTGGGGCTTTTACTTAGCCTTATCTGTGCATTTAATTTCGGAATCTGAGCTTTGACAGTTTTTGATAGCCGCTGAGCAAATAATATTTATTATTTGGCAGGACTTGATGGATAGCCTATTGCGGAGAAGTGAACTAAAATCAGTCTTTAAACTTATCAGTTCATTTCTTTCATTGTGATTTGAAGGTTCTGGGTTAATTCTGTAACTGAAGCAATTGTTTGGTGTTGCCTAAATCAATCCATCTAGAGATTTATTTCTGGCATAACTTTTAACCATAGAAAGCGTGCAGAAAAGAGCAATAAAGATGATAAGAGGACTGATATAGAATAGAATAAGCTAGAAGGGACCTTGGAGGTCTTCAAGTCCAGCCCCATATTCAGGATAAAAAGCGTGAATAGCTAAGTATCTAGGACTGTGATGGCAAACCTATGCGTAGCCATATTGGTGGGCACGTGAGCTGATTTTCAGGCCTTCTGGGCCCACCAGAAGTAGGGAAACAGGCAGTTTCCAGCCTCCAGAGGGCTTTGGGGTAGTGGTGGGGGGAAGACCCATTTTTCTCTCTCCCCAGGCTCCAGAGGTCCCACCGGAAGTTGGCAAACGGGCTGTTTCCAGCCTCTGGAGGACCTCGGGTGGGGGGGCATTTTCGCCCTCCCCAGACTCCTAGAAAGGCTCTGGAGCCTGGGGAGAGAGGAAAATGGGCCTACTGGGCCATCGCATGCCAGGAGTGGGGGCAGGGGGGTCATGCACGCATGCGCAGAGTGCATAGAATTATAGATGTGGGCATGCGTCCACGACCCCCCCCCCCTGCTCCTGCCACGTGATGGCAAAAAGGTTAGCCATCACTGATCTAGGACATATCTCTGCGACACTCCTCACAGTATTTTCCTCTTTGATTGGTGGGCACAGGGGCATTAATGAATACTTTTGTGGCATTGTTATTCAACCAATGTGAATTCATCATTCTGATGGACATTACCCATAATATATCACCTTGGTAAACTGTAACTACAGCATTCCCCTAATCTACTAATCCAGTGAGGGCTAACCTTTTTGCCGTCACCTGCCAAAAGCAGGGGGGAGCGTGGGGGGGGGGGCTGTGCACGAGTGTGCCCACACCTATCATTCAATGTGCCCTGTCCCACCATGCATGCGCATACGACTCCCCATGCTCTACTTGCTTTTGGCACACAATAGCACGGTGGGCCCGGTAGGCCCTTTTTTTCACTCTCCCCAGGCTCCAGAGGCTTTCTAGGAGGCTGGGGAGGGCAAAAACATCCTTCCCCACCCACCCCAAAGGCCCTCCGGAGGCCAGAAACAGCCCATTTCCTGACTTCTGGAAGGCTCAAAGATCAGCTGGTCGGTGTGCCCATGCGCACTGGAGCTGAGCTAGGACAACACTCATGTGCCCACAGATATGGGCGTGCCATAGATTCGCTATCACAGTACTAATCTATCAAAGAAGCAAAAAGCTTAGTCTGGCACAATTTGCTTGAACAAATCCAGGGTGGCTCTATAAATCATAGTAAATTGATGCAAATGCTCACAAATACCTATTGGAAAGATTCTACCTGGAGTCATCCTCCTGCATCTTCCTCCTTTCTCTTGCAGATGACAGTTGCTTTCATCTTGTTTTCTGCAAACCTACCAGTCCTCCAGCAGAAAGTTTTACAGTGCTGTAATATTTCTGCTCGAAAATAATCCAATTTCAATCAGTGTTGAAGTTGGAAAATTTCACTATGGCCACTAGAAACAGGGAAGGACCAGTTGTTGAATGAGAGTTCATTTGAAAATTCATAAGTACTGTGTTTTTCAGCTCTAGAATACAGCTCTTCCACTTTTTCTCCTTCCCTCTTTCTCCTTTTTTCCTTGTCTTTTTTCTTTCTTTTGTACTCCTTCATTTTTTTCCCTTTCTGCTCTTCCTTCTTGTTTCTTTTTTTCTTGTCTTGTCTTTCCTTTTCATTCCTTTTCCCCTCCCAGGCCTGTCCAAATACCAGCGCTGAAGCTATATAGAGCCTGGTGGCGCAGGGGACTAAGTGCTGTTAAAGTAGCACATAGCTGCCAGCTGCCTGCAATTACTGCAAATTCAAATCTCACCAGGCTCAAGGTTGACTCAAGGTAGGTAAAATGAGGACCC
The DNA here is from genome assembly GCA_038048745.1 of Coluber constrictor foxii. Classification (NCBI taxonomy): domain Eukaryota; kingdom Metazoa; phylum Chordata; class Lepidosauria; order Squamata; family Colubridae; genus Coluber; species Coluber constrictor. The sequence goes on from CM075968.1 coordinate 25,749,056, forward strand.
AGATTGTGGGGGCAATAAGCTGACTTTTTTTAAAAAAGAGCACCGCTTAGAAGGGGCTGAAAGCCCTACTAAGCAGGTATACATAAAAGTATGAAGGCTATTGTTTAATGTATTGTAAGCTACCCTGAGTCTCCAGAGAAGGGCAGCATATAAATCAAACCAATAAATAAATAAGTAAATAAATTTGGAAGGATGGCTACAATCAAAGTATTGGTTAGATTTGTTTACATTTTTTTCTTAATCTGTATTATTCTTTTCCTCCAAATTATAGAAAAAGCTGTAGAGAAGGTAAGGTATGTCTCACTTTCCCCGTGCCATACCTTGATTGGATTCCAAGAAAAGGTGGATTCAGTTGGGTGTAAAGCTCACCCTCCGATTCAAACATGCAATTCAGATGAGATTGTGACTCCCAGCAGAAGCAGGCAGAATCAATGTCCTGTTTTCCCAAACCCCTGGAGCAAAGATTGACAGTCCCCTCTATCTGAAATCTCTTTGGGCCATTATCATAGCCAATATGACTTTTTCTAATTGCTGCACCAATTTGACAGTAATTCTATGAGTCCACTGAGATGGAGAGGGGCTGTTTCTGCTACATTGGATAAAGGTAGTGCTCAACTTATGACCACAGTTGAGCCCAACATTTCTGTCATTCTGTTCCGTGAATCACTGCAGGTGTTAAACTAGTAACCCGGTGGCTCTGGCTTCCCCATTTATTTTGTTTGGCAGAAGGCTGCAGAAGTTGACCACGTGACCCTGGGACACTGCAGTTGTCATAAATGAGAGTCAGTCATCAAGCATCCGAATGTAAATCATGTGACTGTGGGGATGCTGCAACAATCGTTAAGTGTGAAAAATGGCCATAAGTCACTTTTTTCCAAGGCCGTTGTAAACTTTGAACTTGTTGTGGCCCGTATGCGGCCTGTGCGGCTGGTGGCTGATTCAGACAGCGAGGAGGCTGGTGTGGTGCTGTGCCAGCAGCCTGTGCAGCTGGCACTCAAGTCAGACAGTGAGGAGGCTGGAGAAGATGTTGTGCCAGAGATGGGGATTCAGCCAGGGCCTTCAGAACCTCCAGAAGCTCTTTAAGTGAAGAGGATGAAGAGGAGGAGCCTCTTCTCGATGCACGGGTGCGCAGAGCTGCCAAAATGCAGGAGTGGCTCCTCAGGAGGAGGTCTTCTTGAGAGTAAGGCTTGAGGCTAATTGGCCACTCCCTTAGCCTATTTAAGGAGGAACGCCGACTGAAGCAATTTGCAGGGAACAACTTAGTTCACATACCTTCATGTCTTGTCTTGCTTATCTTATCAGCTTCCTGCAAATTGCTTCTGGGCATTCTGCCAACCACAGTAAGTTTGCAGTTATTATTCTTTGAATTCTTGGCAGCTGTTAATGCAATTAATTAACAGCTGTTGTTGTAAAAGACTGGTTTATTCAGTAAATTAAGGTTTGAAAGGACTTTGTGTGTGCTGCGTTCTTTGGGGTCTGTAGCTGGGGCAGAACAGAACTAAGCAAACTGTTGTAAGTCGAGGAAATCTGTATAGAGGGGAGACTGCAGTGAGGAGCACAGCCATGGTGTGAAGTGAACTACATCCCATGTGCTTAACTTCCTTGCTTCCCTAAAAGTTTGGAAAGCGGCTTGCCATGCAGTACCGAATAGCAAAAGGGTGGACTTTGGGAAGCACAACCACGTCTTGGAATTTGGCCCCAGCATGCAATTTCTTAGCTCCCTATTCTAATGACAGTTCTCAATATAAAATTTACCTTTCCTGTAACACGAAGGTTCCATTTGCTCAAGGATCTGTTTTGGCCTATTGGCCGCTCGCCCCTCCAGCAGCCGAATCAGAGGAGGAGGAGGAGTAGGCGTGGGAGTCAGGGTCAGCATCAAGGCAACCTGTGAGCTCTGAGGAGGAAGAGGGAATGGAGCTGGCAGAGAGACAGAGACAGAGGCGGAGCCTGGGCTGTCTGTCAGCCCTCAGATGGAGAGTCAACAGTCCCCATGTTTGGAGGTGGCTGATGAGGAAGAGGAGGAACAGCTGAGTCCAGTGCCTGATGCATGGATGCGCAGAAGGCAGACGAGAGGAGAGCAGTGGAAATCTATGGGCCGGTCCTTGGGACGGAATAGCCACCGCTGCTAGCGAAGCCCCATCCTAGCTCTGGGGATAAAAGGCAGGGGGTGGAGATGAATAGGTGTGGCAGACAATTATTCATCTCCCTGCCGGACAGACTTATTAGTCTGTGGTAAGAGAGAGACTTTTTGCTGGGACTGCCGGGACTCCTAATTAAAGAAATCTTTGAGTTAACTTCAGAGGGTTTGTCGTGTTTGGGCAGCTGAGTCAGAATAGGACCCATCCATAAGGGGGTGTCAAAGGTTGTGTGGCTGGTGCTCCATTTGAAGGTCACGTGTTAACAGAATAGGAACGCATGCTATATTCTACGCAGTAAGGCAGGTGGGAATGGAAGACGCAGATTTGTAAAATCAATTTAGGAAATGTTAATGCTGTGGAAAAGACCTACATTTTCTCCACTGTACCATTTTTCATTCTCTTTGACAGCCGAGAATTTGCTTTTAAAAAGAGAGGGAGAGGAGTGCTTTCAGAGAATTTCTCAAGCACGGCGTTCACTAGGGCAGGGGTCAGCAACCTGCGGCTCCAGAGCCGCATGCAGCTCTTTGGGCCCTCTGCTGTGGCTCCTTGTCAGGTGATCCCACCACTGGCTGGCCCCGCCCCTCGCTCTCCTCTCCCAGTCACTCCTCGCCTGGCCTGAGAAGGTAAAGGTGACAGCAGGGGATGGAGAAGCAGCCAGGGCAGAGACAGAGAGGTACAGAGAGAGTGGGGGAGAGAGAGAGATAGAGAGATACAGAGGGGGGAGGGAGGGAGAGAGAGATGTCGAAAGGGTTTTGTGATTCCCCATGTTTTTTAACAACCGTTCTCAGCCCTAATGACCAGCTGGGTAGGCGTGGTTGGGGGGGTGTCATGTGACTGGTGGAAGTCAGTGATATCGAGTTGGCCACGCCCACCTAGGTTTTGTGGCTCCCGGTGTTTTCTTTTCTGTGGGAAACAGGTCCAAATGGCTCTTTGAGTGTTTAAGGTTTCAGACGACTGCACTAGGATGAGGCCAAGGTTTATCCTGTTTCTCATTGCACCAGGAACCATCATGTCCACATTTGAAGATCCAATTAAGCTAATTTATTTGCTAATCATGCCTATGCACTAGAACAGTGATGGTGAACATTTTCGGGACTGAGTGCCCAAACCGGAATGCTCGTGCATGTGCTGGCCAGTTGATCTTTGGGTTTTCAGTGCTCCGGCATGAGCAAAAATGGCCCTGAAAACAGCCTGAAAAATGGCCTGAAAATGGCCCAGAAAACAGCCGAAAAAAGGCCCGGAAACAACCCAAAAAACAATCTGGTTTTTGGTCGTTTTCAGGCCATTTTTCAGGGACTCTGGCGCCCACGAAGACCAGCTGGCTGGTGCGCATGTGCGCACTGCAAACCAGAAGAGCATCTGCTGATGGCACACATGTCCACACAGAGGGCTCTGTGTGCTACCTCTGGCACATGGGCCATAGGTTCGCCATCACAGTACTAGAATATTCTCAACTAAACATTAACACTGAGCCGATGTGGTGCAGTCGTTAAAGTGCAGTACTGCAGCTACTTCAGCTGACTGCTAGCTCAGCAGATCAGCGGATCAGATCTCACCGGCTCAAGTTTGACTCCGCCTTCCATCCTTCCGAGGTGGGTAAAATGAGGACCCGGATTGTTAGGGGGCAAGATGCTATTTAGTATACTGTCTTTGGTGTAAGCCGCCCAGAGTCCCTGGAGAGTGGGCGGCATAGAAACATGACTACTAAAATAAATAAATAAATAAATAATAAATAATAAATAAAAAATAAAAAATAAAAAATAATAAATAATAAATAATAAATAATAAATAATAAATAATAAATAATAAATAATAAATAATAAATAATAAATAATAAATAAATAAAACACCTGCTTAGTGTTTGATAACAGTCAACAAAGTTCAAGGGAGGTTGTGACTTGGTTTGCTTGTGGCTATGTGAGGATTCTAGGCTGATTGCTCTTTTAACCCCGCCCCCAGGTACTGATAATCCTTCTCCTACATCAGTTAAGGCTATAACCCAAAGTCGTCCAAGTTGTTTGAATGCTTCCATTCTTGTTTGGAACACCTGAGATTCTCCCTAGAAAGGTATGGAGTCCTGCTGTTTATTGTCTCCTACTATAACCACTCCTCTTTTAGCAGATACCTTGTTTAGTGACTGTTTATAAATAAAATGGTCATTAAAAGCACTTTTTTTTATTACTAGACACACAATCAAATGTTATCTCCTTGAAAACAGCATACCCTGGGAAAGTGTGACGTACTTCCAACTCTCTTCAGTAGGGATAAAATTATAAGGATACACTTATTTTAGTTTAACCAAAGAAAAAATACAAGACTAAAACATTATATATATATTGATAGATACAGTATATCAAACAGTAAAACAATAATAATGTATAATATCACGATTTCTTAGTCTAAATAAAAAAGTAACTCATAAATGAATCATACTAGCAACTCCAGGAATACTCATAATATCCAATATATAAAAACATAAAATGACGTAAAATCAAATGTATGTCTTTTAAATTGCAACAATAAACAGTTTTTTCTATAATCAGAACATATCTAGTCATCAAATCCCAAAGTCAAAACTTCCTTTTTATCTTTATTCAAAAGTAACTTCTTTTTTGAAAAAAAACCAGTCAAATTGTGATCTTACTCGAAGCAATCAAATTTGCCATTCCAACCAGTTCCATTAACTCCACAATCCATTCTTCCATTGTGAGAATTCACATGTCCCTCCACCTTTGTGCATATAGGATACCTTTTTTTAAAATTTGATTTATATGCCGCCCTTCTCCGGAGACTCAGGGCGGATTACAATGCGTTAAGCAATAGCCTTCATACTTTTGTATATTTATACAAAGTCAGCTTATTGCCCCCACAAACTGGGTCCTCAATTTACCTACCTTAGAAAGGATGGAAGGCTGAGTCAACTTTGAGCCTGGTGAGATTCGAACTTACAGTAATTGCAGACATCTGGTGTTAATCACAGTGCTTTTAGTCTGCTGAGCTATCCAGGCTCTATGCAGAACTGTAGAATAACAGAGTTGGAAGGGACCTTGGAGGTCTTCTAGTCCAGCCCCCATATACCTATACCAGTTCAGACAAATGGCTGTCCAGTCTCCTCCTTAAAAACCTCCAGTGATGAAGCATCTACAACTTCTGAAGGCAACTTCTGTTCTAACTGTTAGGAAATTTATCCTTAGTTCCAGCTTGCTTCTCTCCTTGATTAGTTTCCACCCATTGTTTCTTGTCCTGCCTTTGGGTACTTTGGAAAATAACTTGACGCCCTCCTCTTTGTGGCAGCCTCTCAAATACTGGAATTCTGCTATCATGTCCCCCCTAATTCTTTTTTTTAGACTAGCCGAACCCAAATCCTGCAGGTATTTTTCATATGTTTTAGTCTCCAGGCCTTTGATCATCTTAGTTGCTCTTCTCTGAACTTTTTCCAAACTCTCAACATGAATGTGGTGACGAAAACTGGATGCAGTATTCCAGGTGTGGCCTTACTAAGGATTTATAAAGTGATGCTAATACTTCACATGATTTTGATTCTGTGCCTCTGTTTATACAACCAAGGATTGTATTCGCTTTTCCCCCCAGTCTGTTTATCCATCAAACCCAAAATTAAAAAAAATGGTTTCAACTGTGCATCAGTTTTAATAAGGTTCTGGATCAGCAAATCTCTTTTACTTAGTAGCTTTATAGGTGTACCATAAACGATAAAAGATACCGTCATATTGATTTCATTTCCAGTATACATTTTTGACAATTTTTCAGGCATTAAATACCAATGATACATCATTTTATAAATTTTTCCAATCATAATTTAATCTACATTTCAATCCATTTGTCTACATTTTCTCATTGGTCAAGCATAATATTATATTGGAGGGGTTTTTTGCCCATTTAATCATACAATCTTTAACATATATTCACCCTTTCCATTCATTGCAAATAATTTGTAAACCATAGCAATGAGCTGTTCATCTTCGGTACGTAAATCTTTTGCAAAAGTAGTTTTTTCATCTGTAAAAATCTTTTTTTATCCAATTTAAATCTTTCAGATAGTTGAACATAGGTAAAGGTAAAGGTAAAAGTTCCCCTCACACATATGTGCTAGTTGTTCCCGACTCTAGGGGGCGATGCTCATCTCCATTTCAAAGCCGAAGAGCCAGTGCTGTCCAAAGACATCTCTGTGGTCATGTGGCTGGCATGGCTAAATGCCAAAGGCGCACAGAATGCCTTTACCTTCCCACCAAAGGTGGTCCCTATTTTTTCTAATTGCATTTTTAAAAAAAATATTTTTTATGAAACATTTTTTAAAAACAAAAAGAAAGCTTTAATAGTTTTTCTTTCAACAGTTTCTCATCAGTCAAAAATTTAATAATTATGCATTTTCCTTCCTTATTTCTATTATATCTTTTATACATATACTTCTAATATTTATTTATTTATTTACATATATACATATTAAACCCGTGTACACACTTTCATTTCTATAATTTTTGTTTCCTCTTATTTGCAATTATACTTCTGCTCCTATTTCGACCATTATTTAATTTTTCCTTGTCTTTTCTCTCTCTCCTCCAACCACTCATACCATTTCTCCCACACTAAGTAATATTCTGTTTCCTCTTTTTCTTGTATCTCCTTTGTTAATTTGTCCATCTCTACACATTGCAAAACTTTTCTGATCAGATTATCTTCGGATGGTATATTATCATTTTTCTACTTGCATTTTTTACGTGCTTTTGAACTGCTAGGTTGGCAAAAGTGTTGACTTAACACTGTTAAAGTGTAGGTTAAAGAAGTTGAGCATATCATTTGGTGATTGACCAATGGTCCATTCGATTTAAATCATAATTTTTAAAGGGCAACTGTCGTCTCTTGTCCCGCAGTGGCTATTCCTCTGACCCGCTGTTGACTCACAGACAGTCCCAGTCACTTTAATGGGATGGCTGGTGATGCAACAGGGACACAACAGGGGGAGGGATGTGGTGGGCACCAGGTGACTCGGTGCCTGCTAACAGGCTCTGCCATGATGGATCTGAAATGACAGGTGCTCTTTAAATGTAAGGACTCATTCTTGCTGGTACTTAGAACCTTTAACATTATTATTTGCAAACAAAGTGAAGGTTTCCTATTTAGCTTGCAGAGCTTGGATTCATTGAATGAGTTTACCAAAAATGTAAATATTGCAGACTTTATAGCCTCATCATACATAACTAAGCTCCGTTTCAGGATACCACAGGGTTGGCCCAATCATTCAACAGAGGGAATTATTACTTCAGATGGTGTGAATCTGTGTGTCTCGATCTGGGCAAATATGTGGACTTCAACTCCCACAATTCCCCATCCAGCATGAATTCTGAGAGTTGAAGTCTGTTTATCTTAAAGTTGCCAAAGTTGAGAATCCAGGTTTTTGTCTGTCCTGCCCTTTTGGTGAAAGAGCTCTGTGTGGTCCACAATGCCAGCTAAGACCCCAAAAGGAGTCAGTCTCCTGACCTAGTGGAGGCACTCAGATGTCCCTAAAAGCAGGCAGCCAGTTCTTTCAAATTTATTTATTTATTTTATTTATTAGTTCAATTTATATGCCACCTTTCTCCGAAGACTCAGGGCGGCTTACAATGCACTTATAGCAATAGCCTTCATTCTTTTGTATATACCTGCTTAGTAGAGCTTTCGGGCCCTCCTAAGCGGTGTTCTTTTTTATACAAATTCAGCTTATTGCCCCCACAATCCAGGTCCTCATTTTACCTACCTCGGAAGGATGGAAGGCTGAGTCAACGTTGAGCCTGGTGGGATTTGAACTCTCACTAACTGCAGGCATCTGGCTTCTAAGTGCTACATATCAGCACTTAGTCCGCTGTACCACCAAGGCTCAAATGACTCATCCTGGAAAGTAGAAGTATTGTGCTGGGGATTAACATTGCACCATTATGTTTTTCTACCTCAGGCAGCAAAATGTCTTGATGCTTTCCTTTAATCACGGGGATTAAAGTAAATTTAAGTTGCCAGTTTAGCTGGATTGTAACGACAGAAAGAAGAGCAGGTAGTATCTTAAATTGAAAAGTGTGGAATCCTAGAGTGTGAAGGGCCATAAATGTAATTTAATCCAATTCTTTGTTCAATCAAATCTCAACCATTCTTGGAAAGCTTTTATCCAGCTTGGGGTCTATGACAACTCACCATGGCCAACTCAAAATGGCCAATTCACAATGGCCAACTCATGGCCAATTCACAATGGCCAACTCACTGTGGCCAACTTGCTGCAGGACAACTCACCATGGCCAACTCACCATAGCCAACTCACCATAGCCAACTCAAAATGGCCAGTTCACCATGACCAACTCACCATGGCCAACTCAAAATGGCCAACTCAGAATGGCCAATTCACCATGGCCAACTCACTGCAGGACAAGAGTTACACTAATAACAAAGAAATAGTGGAATAGAATCACTAAGGAAAAGATGAAAAAGGGACAGAAGGGACAGAATGAAATGTGAATGGCAAAAATTAAAAAAAAATATTTACTTTAAATAATTAAATTGAATTGTTAAATTGTCCCACAGTGAGTTGTCCTGTGGCGAATTGTCTCATGGTGAATTGGCCATGGCAAATTTTCCCCTCTGTCTGCTCAATGACATTTGGTGGAATTCATCGCCTTTTATCAATCATTGTCAAAGCTATCAGGAAGTTTTTCCTAATATTCCACCAGAATTGCTTTCTCGTACCTTAAAGTCCATTATGCTACATCTGGTAAACTGGGATGATAGAGAACAGTTATGAACATATGTGTGACAATACATAAAGTACTTGCTGAAGTTTGTCCTAAACCTGGTTATATTTTCTCAGTGCTAAACATATTTATTTATTTTATTATTCATATTTCTATGTTGCCCACTCTCCGAGGACTCTGGGCGGCTTACACCAAAGACAGTATACTAAATAGCATATTGCCCCCTAACAATCCGGGTCCTCATTTTACCCACCTCGGAAGGATGGAAGGCTGAGTCAACCTTGAGCCGGTGAGATTTTATCCGCTGATCTGCAGAACTAGCAGTCAGCTGAAGTAGCTGCAATACTGCACTCTAATCACTGCACCACCTCGGCTCTTATTGGTCTGCCAGTAGCCTGCGGAGCTGGAGTTGGACAGTGAGGAGGCTGGGGAGTAACATGGGCCAGTTCTGGAGTCTGGGGAAGGCTCAGACAAGGGCTCTGTGTTGGAGGCAGAGATGGGGGCCAGGGCCATCTGGGAGTGACTTCGGAGTCTCCAGAGTCGGACGTCAGAGAGGCAGAGGAATAGGAGGAGCCTGTTCCTAGTGTGTGCATGCGTAGAGCTGCCAGAAGGCAAGAACAGTTAAAACACAAGGGATGACTCAGGAGTAAGGCCTGGAGCTGATTGGCCCCTCCCATAAGGCTTAAAAGAGGAGCAAAGGCACATGGGCCCTTTGCAGGAAAGCAACATTGTTAATTCTGCTCCCAGTCGGCATCTCTGTTTGATTTTGGACTCTGTGCGGCTTTCCCAAGTAGGTCTTTGGCAAGGTGTCAAGGGAGATAAAGGTTGGTGATTATCCCAAAAGACTTATCCTGAATGACTTTTTGCAACTAATTGGAACTCAATAAAAAAGGTTTTTGGGACTACTCATGTGTTTTACGTTTTACCCCGGGAAGCCTAGGTCACAAAACATATCCAGTTCCTTTGGAGGTTAAGTTCCACAACTCCACAATCTTCTTGGTTGCCTTTTCTTGTTCGTTTGTTTCACTGTATTCATGTTTTGTGCCCAAAATAGGAATCAATATTCAAAGTGATGTGTCCATGTGTCACATTTTATATTTCTTCCTCATATCCTCTAAGGCACCCATGCGTATTCTGCAGCTCCATAAACATCTGCGTGGTCCTCATCACAATAAACCTTTAGCCATTAAGCAAATCATTAGCATGGTAGCATCTCCTCTTCAACCCATTAAAAAGATAATTATCCAGTCTCTGTTTGCCTCTGAATCAGGAAACCCTACCTAACATCCTCATTACGGCCCTCTAACTAATCTCTCTAGGAAATTCTTAAGGCGGGGATTAAACCCAAGAGCACTTCTTGAGGAGAAAACTTGGGGTTTAACCCTTTTAAGAGGAGAGTAGGAACGCTTAGCCAATCTCCGTTGTAAGAGGCTGCAAATACAATGCAAATGTGGAATTTCTGCTGTGTTGCAGGAGAAGCGGAAGAAAGGAACTGACTTAATCGAGTGTACTTTTTTGCATTCCTCTCGACCTGGATTTTTTTCTCCCCCATTTCCATCACATTAATGAATAACACGTATCTTCTTTTGACTCTTTTGGGAAGGAAAGTGGTGGGATTAACCGATTAACAGAAGGGACTTTGTAGGTCATCGAGTCCAACCCCCCACCTAAGCAGGAGACCCTACACCCATGATGGCGAACCTATGGCACATGTGCCAAAGGTGGCATGCAGAACCCTCTCTGATGGCACGTGAGTCGTCGCCCCAGTTCAGCTCTTTGCACATGCACGCGTGCCTCCTGCTGGCCAGCTGGTCTTCAGGTCTCTGCCATGTATGCATGGGAGCTGGGAGTGTGCTGGAGGCCATACACAGGGGGAGGGGTGCATGCGAGGAGTGTGCATATATGCAGGGGTGGTGTGCATGCATTGTATTTTGGGGGTTCAGATGCGCACCTACACATTCGCATGCATGCACACGAGCTGTGGGCACTCAGTCCGGAAATGGTTAGCCATAACTGCCCTCCACCATTTCTGACAGATGGCCGTCCAGTCACTTCTTGAAAGTCTCAAGTGATGAAGCTCCCACAACTTCTGAAGGCAACTTCTGTTCCATCGGTTGATTGTTCTCACTGTCAGAAAGTTCCTCCTTATTTCCAGATTGAATCTCTCCTTGGTCAGTTTCCATCCATTATTCCTTGCCTGGCCTTTGGGTGCTTTGGAAAACAGCTTGACCCCTTCCTTCTCTCTGTGGCAGCCCCTCAAATATTGGAATCCTGCTATCCTGTCTCCCCTGGTCCTTCTCTTCACTAGACCAGCCAGGCCCAGTTCCTGCAACCGTTCATCGTATGTTTTAGCCTCCAGTCCCCTCATCGTCCTGGTTGCTCTTCTCTGCACTCTTTTTAGAGTCTCAACGTCTTTTTTATAATGTAGTGACCAAAACTGGATTCAGTATTCTAGGTGTGGTCTTTCTAAGGCTTTATAGAGTGGTATTATTACGTCCCTTGATCTTGATTGTATCCCTCGGTTAATGCAACTTAGTATTGCATTGGCTTTTTTTGGCTGCCGCCGCACACTGCTGGCTCATAAGGTTGGGGAGCATCCCAGCAATCAAACAGAAGAGTTAACAGTCCTTGGCTGGAGAGCTATAAGGGATTTGTTGGTTGCAACCATGGAAAGCTTCATGGTAACCCTTTGGAAGAAGGGCATCTGTATGGAAAACAGGAGAGGGTCTTCCCCAGGGGTGAAATTCAACAGGTTCTGACAGATTCTGGAGAACTGGAAGTGGAAATGTTGAGTAGTTCGAAGAACCGGCAAATATCACTGCTGGCTGGTCCCAGAGTGGGCTAGGAATGGGGATTTTGCAGTATCCTTCCCCTACCATGCCCACCAAGCCACACCATGTCCACCAAGCCACGCCCACAGAACCGGTAGTTAAAAAATTTGAATTTCACCACTGGTATTCTCATGTGTGGCACTCTGATTTTGGAATGCTCCCCCCATTAACATTTGAGTTTTAATGACGCAGATTTTAAATTTGTCTTGGTTTTAGTTTTTATTCTTTATAGTTTGCATTATAATTGTAAGATGTGTTGGATAAATTTTTTTGGATATGCATTCCATGTACAAAAAAATAAATAAATTGATTTTGCATATGTTAGCAGCGGACGTAAGGCCCTTGCTCCTGAATGCTGCTTGGGTGGAGACTGGAGTGTGTTAAGGGAATGGTCACCTGGTGAAGGCTTGTATGATCTTGGTAGTCCAAACTTTCTGTTGAAGGCAGAGGTTTTGTTTTGTTTAGACATATAGGTTGTCGGGGTTCTGACGGATGCCCTAATTAATTCATGAGCCCCGAGCCAAATTTCAAAAGAAATCCAGTTATTTATTAGGAGCAACATGTCGGCAGGTATCCCAAGTGGAGTCAGCTCCGCCCCACATAATTTATGGCCCCACTATGACCCTGTTTCCCCCGTCCTCCCTGGGTACGTCATAAATCACATTCTCCAACAGAGCACTTTCACAGGCTGTAAAAACATGCCTCTCCGGCTGGCTCTGGTAACCTGGGATACAATCTGGAGAAAGGTATGCATGGAATGTGCTTTTGATTGTGGCAGCCAAGCTGCTCTGTCAGTTCTCCCCTTATGGCAACTCGAGAGCAGGCCTGAAATGCTTTATGAGTTGACATAGGTGTTTGCATAGGTAAAGAGATGCAGTTTTACAGGTGAGTTTTGTACTTGCACGGTTCCCTGTGCTTAAGATGGAAAGGAGTAGAATTAGGTCTCACAAACCCCTTGGAGAAGTCCTGATCAGAGGAGAACTATGGAAGCCCTTGGGATGATGGGAAGTTTCTGTTGTCTTGAATTTTGGTAAGGATTCAGAGGGCAGAACAGAAGACTTCCACTTCTGGGTTTGCAACCCAAACACTCGTCTTGAAAAGACCTCCTTGATACTGAAACCACCAGAACATTTTATTGCTCAGGACTGAGATTGTGCAAAAAGGCAAGGCTTCGGGACCTGGGTGGGATTAAACAGTGAAGAGTTTCTCCTGAATTAGCCAAACTGTATGGGAACCGATGAACAGCAGGTGATTTAGGGCAGAACCTTCTGTTGATTGTCACGCTAGCTTTAAGACTATTTGTTTGGTGATCAGAGAAATTAGGAGCGGATAATGTCAACTCGCAAAGCATCCCTGGCCTGCTCTCCATAGGCAATATGGATGGGAAAATGGCGAAGCAGCATGGCAGCCAAAAACCAAAAGCACATTCCAGACATATCTCTCTCAAGGCTGTCTCCCAGGGCTACCCACAGCGGCTGGAGGGGAGTGATCTCTACAACCTGCAAAATTGCTCAGTTGGTGAATGTGACTGGTGACACACTTTGGGGGGGGGGGAAACAGGGTCAAGCCAGGGCCGTAAATTACATGGGGTCAGAGTTGGCTTCACTTGGAACATGTGGACATGAACCTTCTAATAACTGGATGTCTTTTGAAGCTTGGCTCGAGACTCATGATTTAATTCCGGCATCCGTCAGAATCCTGACAGATGACTTCTTAAAATTTCTTAGGAGGAAGAGGAAGTTCTTCAGTCATAATGTCCAAAACTGTCCCTTTTCTTCTGAAATCTTCTCTTGGGATTGAAGGAAGGGTGAGAAGCCAGGGAGGCTGCCGATGGCTGGAGAAAGGATTTCCAGTTACCCCTTTCCTGGCTTCAGAATCCGAAAAGGGCCCTGAGAAGAATTTCCTCCTGATCTTTTCCCTTGGAGTTGAATTAGAATAAACTAGAATGAGCGGGAAGGGACCGTGGAGGTCTTCTAGTCCAGCCCCCTGATCAAGCAGGAAAATCGATACCATTTCAGATAAGTGACTGTCTAGTCCCATGATGGTTAACCTATGGCATGTGTGCCAGAGGTGGCATGAAGAGCTCTCTCTGGGGGCACGGGCGCCATCACCAGCTACTCTTCTGGTGTCCGGCACGCATGTGGTTTCTGGCACGTATTTCCGGCCAGCTGGTCTTCAGAAAATGGCCAAAAAAAAAAAAAAAACGGGCCCAAAAAGGGCTGAAAACATGCTGAAAATGCCCTGAAAACGGGTCCAAAAACAGCCTGAAAATGGTCTAAAAACAGCCTCCAAAACGGCCAAATAGCAGGCATGCACATGCCAGCCAGCTGGTCTTGGAGTTTCTGGCACTATAGCATGCACACATGCACACACATGAACACGTGTTCTGGTTTGGGCACTCGTTGCCGAAAAGATTTTTGGATAGCTCAGCAGACTAATGCATTGTAATTAAACACCAGCTGCCTGCAATTACTGGCAGTTCGAATCTCTCCAGGCTCAAGGTTGACCCAACCTTCCATCCTTTCTAAGGTAGGTAAATTGAGGACCCAGTTTGTGGGGGCAATAAGCTGACTTTGTATAAATATATACAAAAGTATGAAGGCTATTGTTTAACGCATTATAAGCCGCCCTGAGTCTCTGGAGAAAGGTGGCATATAAATCAAATTAAAAAAAAAGATTTGCCATTACTGGTCTAGTCTCTCCTTGAATTGAAGGTTGGGAAGCTGTAGCAACGAGAGGCAGGATATTTGCAATTCCCTCACTCACCTGGTTATTAAAGAAGCAGGAGAGCATCTCTCTCTGCGAATATAAATTTCACCCACATTCTCTTTTTCTTTGAAATAAATTTTATAAGTATACTCTCCTCAAATTGACTGAGAACTGATGAGTGTTTGTACAAACATTTGCTGTTATACTTCTTTGTTCCCTATTTAATTCTGCAGAAGTACCTAGAAACCAAGCAGAAATATGAATATCTATTCAAGCAAAAGTTATTGGTTCTGGTGGTTTTTAAACAGATAAGCTGTACAAGATTGTTTCAAGTTATCAAGCTTAATTCATAAGCCCTTTCCCTTCCTTATCACACAGGGGAACTCAAGGAAGGCTGTATCTTTCATCCACGTTTCCATTTATTTAGTTGTACCCCATCTTTATTATTTTTACAAAGAACTGAAGTCAGCGACTATATCCAACACAAATTCCTCTCCCTTTTCCTTTTCCCCCACAACAACCATCCTGTGAGGTAGTTGAGCTGAGAGAGAGTGATTGGCCCAAAGTCACCCAGCCGGCTTGCCCAATTAAGGCGGAACTTGAACTCACAGCCTCCTGCTTTCTAGCCTGGTGCCTTCACCACTAGACCAAAATGGCTCTGCACTTGTGACATTTGTATATATCCTGTTCCCCTGAAAATAAGACCTATATTCAAAATAAGCCCTAGCATGTTTTTCTGCATGTGACTAATATAAGCCCTAGGGACACGGTGACTCAGTGGCTAAGACACTGAGCTTGTCGATCAAAAGGTTGGCAGTTCAACAGTTCGAATCCCGAGTGCCGCGTAACGGGTTGAGCTCCTGTGACTTGTCCCAGCTTCTGCCAACCTAGCAGTTCGAAAGCACTTAAAAAAAAATGCAAGTAGAAAAATAGGGACCACCTTGGGAAGGGAACACTGTTCCGTGCACCTTTGGCATTGAGTCATGCCGGCCACATGACCACGGAGACGTCTTCGGACAGCGCTGGCTCGTCGGCTTTGAAACAGTGCACCGCCCTCTAGAATTGGGAACGACTAGAACATATGTGCGAGGGGAACCTTTACCTTTTTAATATAAGCCCTACTCCGCCCCCCAATAAATCCTACTTAAGCACCTGTGCAGCCGTCTGCCCAAGAAATGGGTAGGTGGCCACATGGTGTCCTGTTGGACGGGACTGCTGGAGCTGCCGCTACGAGGCAAAACAGGTGTCGGGATGTGGGTAGCCTGTCTGTGGGGGCCTTGACATAACACATTGCAGGGCATGTGGGGCCGCTCCATCCCCCCACTTCATGACGGCGGCGCTAGTGTGCCGCGTGGTCTACTGCCTCGCTGCAAGAAAGAAGAAGAAGTGGGATTCCCATACATGGCAAAAAATAAGGCATCCCCAAAAATAAGCCCTATTGTTTATTTCAGAGCTCAAAAGAAACATGGATATACAGCCCCAAGAGAATAACTGACAGCAAACTGGGAGGGAACTGGCACCATTTGCCTGCTGCCTTTGTTTCTGCTGGATTCATACCTTCACATCAGCAGTGCCACATATTTGTCTCCAAAGATGACCACAATATGGTGCAAATTAGAAGCATTTATGGAAAATCAGTCAAATATTGTTGCACATGCCGTGGTTTAAGTTGGTTGTACATGCAATATTATATGATTCCATAGGTGACAAAAGGTTCTGGTTCATCCACAACTGAAGTGCATGGGCTACTTTGCTGATATCCCAGAAATGGTGGTTTCTTGAGTCTATCACAGTCAATCCATCTTAGCCATTCTCAGCTTTGGAAGCCACATTAACACTGGAAGCTTCCACGCTGCCATCTTCTTGCATCTGGGAAAGTGGGAGGGGGGATTTGGTAAAGCAATTTTAGTTAGACATAATAGCATTCTTCTTTTCGATCAAGGTCATGGTGCTCTTGCATTTGGAAGAGGAGTGGTTGCTGTGGGGCCTCAAGTTGGGATGGAGGGTGATTGGGCCATGTGATGGACTGATGGGTGCAGGGACTGGATTGGGATTTTTGATTTAGGAAGGAAAAACCCAGAACTCTCAGATTCAGGTTTTCCCAGATGTGCCAGTATACCTATTCCAATAAATGAAGATTTTGAGATAATGCATGTTTTGGAGTTTTTAATTGGAGTTGGGTTGTTCTGGAACTCTGACAGCCATAGGCAGATGCCACTTCGGCGCTGTTTTGTGGTACTTTGCTCTGCTGTTAGTATTGGTCTGCTGTGGCACATTCCTGAGACATTGCTCAAACATTGGTTGAACCCCCTCCAGGGATTTGCATGGCTAAGTTGTGGCACTAGCAATGGCAACAGAAGCAAGATATCTGGCAAGGATATGTGACCTTCTAAGATTTTGGACTTTAGCTTCTGTCCCAATCCAGCTTGTGTCCAGCAGTTAGTGGCCTGGGATGTTTGTGTCTCTATGACAATTCGCTGTGGCCAGTTCGCCACGGCCAACTTGCCATAGCCATCTCACTTTGGCCATCTCTCCATGGCCAATTCATTGTGGGACACCTCACTGAAGGACAAGAGTTACACTAATATCAAAGAAATGGTGGAATAGAATCACTAAAGAAAGGAGAGACAGAATGATATGTGAATGACAAGCATTACAATATTTTTTTCATTTATTTTAGTTAATTAAATTGTTAAATTGTCCTGCAGCAAGTTGTCCCAAGGCACGGCAAGTTGGCTGTGGTGAGTTGTTCCATTCCAGCCTGTGGAGCTAAGATCCAAAATGTTGGGAAGCGTTGTTGCTTCTCTGAAATTAGAGAGTGTCACACTTCTACTGCCCATCCAGATAAATTGGTCCTCAGTGCCCTCTTGTCTAGTCAGATGGCTAAAAACCTTGGGAGCTGAAATCCTACCCTGTGGAAAGTGCAAGAGCTGGTCAAAGTAATTCTGAATTGCAAGTTTTGCTGCAGCTTTCTTTGAAAATTGTGAGGTTTGGGTGGTGGTGGGGAGAAAATGACCAACATTTGGGGCAGATTTCTTCAACTGTATTGAAGGAGAGGCTTTGTTGTGGCCTGTTGGCCACCGGCCCCTCCAGCAGTTGAATCAGAGGAGGAAGAGGCGTGGGAGTCAGAGTCAGCATCAAGACAACCTGAGAGCTCCGAAGGGGAAGAGGGAATGGAGCTGGCAGAGAGAGAGAGAGAGAGAGAGAGAGAGAGAGAGAGAGAGAGAGAGAGAGAGAGAGAGAGAGAGAGAGAGAGAGAGAGAGAGAGAGAGAGAGAGAGAGAGAGAGAGAGAGAGAGAGAGAGAGAGAGAAGTGGTCAAGCCTGGGCCATCCATCATCCCTCGGAGGGAGAGTCAACAGCCCCCAGGTCTGGAGGTGGCTGATGAGGAAGAGGAGGAACATCTGGGTCCAGTGCCTGACGCACGGATGCGCAGAAGGCAGAGGAGAGGAGAGGAGAGCAGTGGAAATCTATGGGCCGGTCCTTGGGAAGGAAGAGCCACCGCTCCTAGTGAAGCCCCACCCTAACTCTGGGGATAAAAGGCAGGGGACGGAGATGAATAGATGTGGCAGACAACTATTCATCTCCTTGCCAGACAGACTTGTTAGCCTGTGGTGAGAGAGAAACTTTTTGCCAGGGCTGTTGGTGCTTCTAATAAAGGAATCATGGATTTAAATACAGAGGGTTTGTCGTGTTTGGGGAGCTGGCTCAGAACAGGTCCCCTTGGACATATGACCTGGATGATTATAAGGACTGAGGACTTTGGATGGTGGCACCTGCTTGCTTTAACTGCAGGGTTTTTTTATTCCTCGCTGGCCTTTCTAACTTCAGAGGTAGCAAGGCACCAGGTTACGACACATTATATACACTGTTCAAAAAAAATAAAGGGAACGCAAGCAGAAGACATCTGAGATCTGAATGAATGAAATAGCCTTATTAAGTACTTTGTTCGTTACATACAGTCGTTTTGTGTTCCCTTTAGGTGTTTGAGCATGGTATAAACGACTGTATGTAAAGAACAAAGTATTTAATAAGGCTATTTCACTCATTCAGAGCTCGGATGTCTTCTGCTTGTCTTCCCTTTATTTTTTTGAGCAGTATATTTTTTTCTTTCGCAAGGCAGATAATTTTTTTTTTCCTGGAAGCAAACGAGAGCCATACAGTGGCTGAACTTCCACACATTAGTGCTCTGTTTTTCCTGGGAGCCCATTTGTGCATTTAGCCCTAAATGGCAAGTAAGGATGATGGATTAGTCTGAGGCAAAGTGCATTTCCTTCATCAACGTGGTGGATTTTTCAAAGCCAAGTGTGGGGAAATTTGTTTGAAATGGGAAGGTTGGTGGGCCAAGGCAGTGGCAGAGTTTGGCAAGCGGAAGAACTTCCTTTGACACCAAAAGCCTTGTACATTTGTGTCACAGCAGATTGCTGGGGTTCTTAGCATGCTTGTTTGACAACATTCCCGATTGGGAATGTTGCTATCTGTGCTTCTGCAAGAGTTGTGAGTGATCAAAGGCAACATAAGACATGGCATGGCTGGGTTCCTGCATTGCACTAAGTGAAGCTCAAATGAGGATGAGAACATGGATGTCTTCAGGGATGGATTCAGCATTCTGTGTTCACTGTTGTTCTGTAGTGTCAAGTGTTGACTAACCACATGCCAGAGGAATAGAAAGGGGCAGAATAACAGAGTTGGAAGGGGGCTTGTAGGTCATCTAGACCAACCCCCTACCCAAGCAGGAGACCCTACACCATTTCCAATAGATGGCCGTCCAGTCTCTTCTTGAAAGCCTCCAGTGATGAAGCTCCCACAATTTCCAAAGGCAACTTCTGTTCCATCAGTTGATTGTTCTCACTGTCAGAAAGTTCCTCCTTATTTCCAGGTTGAATATATAAACTTTATTACGGTCATCAACCAGTAATAGACATACAATAAATTAAAAATAATACTGACATTAATCATGAATAACATCCCTGTTATGAAAATACATGATCTCAAACTGTTAGGGTCACTCCCTAATTTACATGAGTGGAGAGCCGATAAGTATGTGAGTAAATGTATTTTTCCAAAAACTGTTATAGATATCTCCAAAAAATTGTCACCAGTTGACATCTATAATTCTGTAACCAACTTTTTTCTTGTGGACATTGCAGCAACACAGAATTTTGCCACTGCAAAATTTCCAAGTTGAATCTCTCCTTGTTCAGTTTCCATCCATTATTCCTTGCCTGGCCTTCAGGTGCTTTGGAAAATAGCTTGACCCCCTCCTCTTATAACAAATATTGGAAGACTCTCATGTCTCCCCTGGTCCTTCTCTGCACTAGACTAGCCATGCCCAGTTCCTGCAACCGTTCTTCGTGTTTTAGTCTCCAGGCCTTTGATAATCTTAGATAGATTCAGATTAATACAGTTGGAAGGGACCTTGTAGGTCATCTAGTCAACCCCTCTTCTCAAGCAGGAGACCCTACACCATTTCCAACAGATGGCCGTCCAGTCTCTTCTTGAAAACTTTCAGTGATGGAGCTCCCACAACTTCTGAAGGCAACTTCTGTTCCATGGGTTGATTGTTCTCACTGTCAGAAAATTCTTCCTTATTTCTAGGTTGAATCTCTCCTTGGTCAGTTTCTATCCATTATTCCTTGTCTGGCCTTCAGGTGCTTTGGAAAATAGCTTGACTCCCCTCCCCTCTGTGGCAACCCCTCAAATATTGGAAGATGGTTATCATGTCTCCCCTGGTCCTTCTCTTCCCTAGACTAGCCAGCCCAATTCCTGCAACCGTTCATCATATGTTTGAGCCTCCAGTCCCTTAATCATCCTGGTTGCTCTTCTCTGTCCTCTTTCTAGAGTTAGGAATCCAGTCAACAATCTTAGCCTGTGGTGGAAACTAGGCTGTCATGTTAAGCCATATTTCAGATATTTGGGCATTCTGTATTATGCAGATACAGCAGGTGTTTTAATTTAGGTTCGAGAAACAGTGTTAGGGTGGAGTTTGTTCTCTGAACTTGTGGGTTAGTTCCTGAACATTTTATTACCAAGCTAGGTAACACCTTCCACAGAATATAGGGGATGTCAGTGTCGGTGTTTTTCTGCTTATAAGGGCTTTGTGTGTGTCAGCCCTGGAGAGCCATCTTTTCCTTTGGATCTTCAGGGCTGCTACACTTAGTGCTGTGGGAAACTGGGAGGGGCGATTGTGTGGTGTTTAGCCATAACAACATTCTTTTCTCTGAGAGGCAAGGATGTTCAGCCTGCACCTGGAGAGATGTGACTGGGAGGCATCTCCAGTTGGGACGGTGGGTCCATCATGTGATGGACATATGAGTGCAGGGGAAAGGTTTTGGACTTTCGTGCACGCAGTATGTGTTTGGCGCTCATGCGCAACCAGCTAGTAAACCAGTTCAGAGTTCACCACTGTGTTAACCCAGCCTTAAGGTTCAACTGAGTGTGGGACCCTAGTCAGCCTACAGCCTTTTGGGACCCTCCCCATATCTTTGGCACATGCCACAGGCCATTAAACAGGAATTCCTTGGGTTCCCAAGCCAAACGGAGTGCTTTTGCTCAGAAAGCTGCTTTTCCTGCTTCCATTCCAGAACCAAGTCCATGCTCCTCTGCCCTCGTCTTTACACTCGCTGGCCACCGGCCCCTGTCAGCCCTTTTGGGGAAATGCTTTTGCCTGTTTGCCTGCCATGTTCCTGTCACTTTCTGTCTCCAAACTCCCTGCGCTTCTGTTAGGTGGGCAGGCCTTTTGCAAGCGTTTATTTACTGCTTGACGAGTCTATTTGAGTTCCATATAAACATTTGGGCTTTTTCTTTCCCTGACTGGCTTCTATTTATCACATTGAAGTTGTTTGCATTGGATGCTACTGAGGCCTCTGCTTGGCTTCATTGAAACAGTCATACACTCTTAATTCTAGGGAGAGAGAGAGGGAGGGAGCCTGCTTGTGGGTCTTCCAAATCTCTCTCTCTCTCTCTCTCTCTCTCTCTCTCTCTCTCTCTCTCTCTCTCTCTCTCTCTCTCTCTCTCTCTCTCTCTCTCTCTCTCTCTCTCTCTCTCTCTCTCACACACACACACACACACACACACACACACATTACCGTGTTTCCCCAAAAATAAGACCCTGTCTTATATTTTTTTAACCCCAAAATAAGTGCTTAGCTTATTATTTTGGGGTGCATGGAGCAAGATGGGGCTCCTCTTGCTGTCTTACCTGATTTCCAGCTCTCCGTTTAAGCTTATTTTAGCGCATGTGCTCAAAAGCCCAATTGGGCTTATTATCAGGGGAGGTCTTATTTTTGGGGAAACAGGGTAGGAAAAGGATTTTATAGATTTATTTATTTATTTATTACTTAAACTTTTATACCGCCCGTCTCCCGAGGGACTCAGGGCGATGCACAGCTAACGTAAAAACAACATATACCACAAAAGTTAAAAACAATTTAAAACATATTCAATAGTTTGGCCCAATTTTTAAAAACTCCAAGATTAAAATGCCCATTTAAAATTCATTATTACGTCAGCCCAGCCTGTTGAAATAGTAAAGTCTTAAGGGCACGGTGAAAGGTACGTAGGTTGGGGATCATACGGATCTCCGGGGGCAATTCATTCCATAGGGTGGGAGTCCCCACAGAGAAGGCTCTCCCCCTGGGGGCCACCTATCAACATAATTTGACCGACGGCACCCTGAGGAGTCCCTCTCTGTGGGAGCGGACTGGCCGGTGAGAGGTTATCAGTGGCAGAAGGCGGTCACATAAATATCCAGGTCCTAAGCCACGGAGCGCTTTAAAAGTGGTAAAGATGAAAGTAGTAGAGTACAGATTCTCGACTTACAACAGTTCATTTAGTGAGCACTCAAAGTTACGACGGCACTGAAAAAATGCAACTTATGACTGTTTGTTGCAGCTACGATGCCGCATACCCATGGTCGCATGATCAAAATCCAAACGATTGGCAACTGGTTCGTATTTATGACGGTTGCAAGTGTCCCGGGATAAGCAAAGGCAAGGGAAGCTGGATTCATTTAACAACTGGTTTGCTAACTAATCAGCTGCAGTGATTCACTTACCAACGGTGGCAAGAAAGGTCATAACATGGAGCAAAACTCCCTTGACAAAAGTCTTACTTCACAATAGAAATGTTGGGCTCAACTGTGGTCGTAAGACTAGGACAAGCGTCTGTAACCTTAAGCACTCAAAGAGCCATTTGGACCTGTTTCCCACAGAAAAGAAAACACCAGGAGCCACAAAGCCTGAGTGGGTGTGGCCAACTCGACATCATTCACTTTCACCAGTCACATGACCTCCCCCCTAGCCATGCCTACCCAGCTTTGAGTTTGACACATCTGCTCTAGGCCGGGGGTCTGCAACCTTAAACACTCAAAGAGCTATTTGGACCTGTTTCCCACAGAAAAGAAAACACCGGGAGCCACAAAACCCTTCCCGTGCCCGACTATTTCTTGAGCGGCCACAAAACTAGCATATCTAGTTGAATTAAATATTCTGTTTTCTTCTGAAACTTTTCTTTTCTTGGATTTATCCAGGGTTGGCCTACCATGAAAAGCTCAATGAATCATGTGCCGGTGGTGTTGCATATTGGTGGTTGTAACACATATTTTGAGCAACAGGGAGCTGCAGCAGAGGGGTGAAAGAGCCACATGCAGCTCCAGAGCCGCAGATTGCTGACCCCTGGACTAGGGCTACCTGTTCTCACTCAGGACAATAGGAATTACATTTGAAAGAGGCACGCTTGTACTAAATTCTCTAAATGGACTCAAAAGTATGCACATCAAAATCAAAGAAAAATTCACATTGTTTTGCTCTTTTTAATAAATAGTGCCTACATATTTGAGTTTGCATATACTAACCGCAACTAGAATTGTATTTGCGCAACAATGGAAAAACGATGAGATCCTGGCAGAGGGGAATGTAATTAAGAAAATATTACAATGCGCAGAAATGGATAGATTAACACTTGCTATTAAGGATAAAGAAGCAATTGAATATTATTTGACATGGGACCTACTCTGTCAATGGCTAGACAATAGAAATAGAAAGGAGGTGATATAAAAAGAGGAAATGTTTAAGTGGAGTGTTGTTAAAGAAGACGATATTAAGTATTACTGTTATTGTATTATTATGTTATTATATTATCAAAATCATGGTGAGGAATACCACAACAAAGTTTTGTATTATGACTACTTAAACATAATTGTACCCGGATGGCACACTGTTTGATGAAAATTGAATGTTATATAAATCAAACAAATAAAACATTGGGAAAATAAATAAATAAATAGAATGTCTACAGCAAGATTAAACAACCTTTAGGGATTAGTTTTTGAAGCACCCCCATGGAGGCTTTCAAGAAACAATCTCGGTAAATTGAAAGACCTCATTCCCAGAAAGCAATCTGTGGTGGATTCTGCTTGTACCCCCTCTAAAAGTATAAAAGAGTTGGAAAGGGACCCTGGAGGTCTTGTAGACTAACCTCCTGCTCAGGTAGGAGAACCCCTATGCTATTTCGGCAAACGGCTGTCCAATTTTCTTCTAGAGCTCCAAGAAGTTCAGGGGTGAAATCCAGCAGGTTCTGACAGGTTCTGGAGAACTGGTAGCAGAAATTTTGAGCAATTCAGAGAACTGGCAAATACCACCTCTGGCTGGCCCTGGAGTGGGGTGGGAATGGAGATTTTGCAGTATCCTTCCCCTGGAGTGGGGTGGGAATGGGGATTTTGCAATATCCTTCCCCCAGGAATGAGGCGGGAATGGGGATTTTACAATATCCTTCCCCTGGAGTGGGGTGGAAATGGAGATTTTGCAGTATCCTTCCCCTGGAGTGGGGTGGGAATGGGGATTTTGCAGTATCCTTCCCCAGGAGTGGGGTGGGAATGGGGATTTTTGCAATATCCTTCCCCCCAGGAATGAGGCGGGAATGGGGATTTTACAATATCCTTCCCCTGGAGTGGTGTGGGAATGGAGATTTTGCAGTATCCTTCCCCTGGAGTGGGGTGGGAATGGGAATTTTGCAGTATCCTTCCCCTGGAGTGGGGCGGGAATGGAGATTTTATAGTAACCTCCCCCTGGAATGGGGTGGGAATGGGGATTTTGCAGTATCCTTCCCCCAGGAGTGGGGTGGGAATGGGGATTTTGCAGTATCCTTCCCCTGCCACACGCACCAAGCCATCCCACGCCCACTACTCCACCCCACGCCCTCCAAGCCACATTCCCACGGAACCAGTAGTAAACAAAATTGGATTTCACCACTGAAGAAGTTCTCTATTTATTCCCTCCCCTGCCCTTATTTCCAAGGAAGGAGGCGTATTTCCAGCCCAAACTATAAAACCCAGAGACTTTTTATAGTTTTCAGGGGTTCCAGGCAGCGACAGCCTTGTAGCACTTGGTCAGCTGGAAGCCCCTGATTGCTTTACTGAATCCATGCCAGGACAAAAGGGACGCGATAATAACCTTCACCCCAATCGGGGACCCAATTCAGCAACGTGGTGAACTCTTCCTTGCTAGATCTACATGGGAGTTCAAGCTCGGTTTTCTCCGCAGTGATTTCAGATCCTTCTTTTGCAGAAAATGTTCTAGCCAAGTGCAAGATGTTACTGTTTTTCTTTCGCCAGAAACCAATTAGGCAGGGAAGAAAAATAAAGGATGGAGTGTATATTCCCTTTTTGACCCTCTTTTAATCCAGGGCTTTGCCAGCGCAGGCTAGTGCCAGACCAAAATAAATCTGTATTGGGAGGGGGGGGGGGAGAAAAAAAAATAGCCTTTAATGAAAGTGAAAACAACAAAGGCTGTTTATCTAACAGCCAGGCAAGGTCAGGTAGGGTCTCATAATACGGAGTTCTTCCAGGAGTCTAGTTATAAACTGCTGGAGACTTTTACGGCCTGAGAAATGCCAGGAGCATTTGTAAAGGTTTAAAGGTATTCTGGGAAATACACATAGAGGTGTGACTTGATTGTTCCCCCAGGCATTTATTTGTTTGAACAAAATAATAGAAACAATTCTCAAGTAAATAAAAAGGGGGGGTTGAAGGATTTATTTTTTTTTTACTCCGCAGGCAAAATTGCAATTACAATAAAAAACAATTGCACGAGAAAACGGATTATCTTGGTGTTGAGATAACATTTAAATAAATTTCCCCAGGCATAAAATGCCACATTAGAGCTCCATAGCCACCAGGCTGTCGTCACCGCATTTGTATAGAACTTCTGGACTAATCACCCCTTCAGTTTATGGAAGGATGGTCCCTTGGGCAGCTGAGGGAGACTTTTGCTCAGCATATTTCAGATACATATCAGATTGGGGAAATTGGATTTAAATGCTGCTCCAAATTGACTCTCCAGTTCCTTCGCTCAGAAATTTGGAGGGGAAATACCAGATTTATGGGCAAAAAAACTGGGGGGGTGGGGGGTGGAGTTGAATTCCTGGGAAAGATGCAATTCTCCAACTTTTACTCAGGGCAAGGACACCTCCTTCATGGTGACAGGTGCACCGTTACAGAAAAAGCTCTCAAAGCAGAATTTCCTGAAGAGATATATATATATATATATTCTGAGGTTTTCACGGGTGTTTGTATGTAGGTCTTTGGTTATTCGGGTTTTCTCCCGCATAAAATTGGAAGTGTCTTGGCGACGTTTCGACGAAGTCTCATTCGTCATCTTCAGGCTGGTGTTTTCGGCTTCATACTTCTACGAGCAATGTGTGATCGCAGCTGTTTCTTCCTTTTAACTGCTAGTGGGGGTATGAACTGATTGGGTGGGAGCTTGGCAGTTAAAAGGAAGAAACAACTGCGATCACACATTGCTCCTAGAAGCACGAAGCCGAAAACACCAGCCTGAAGATGACGAATGAGACTTCGTCGAAATGTCGCCAAGACACTTCCAATTTTACGCGGGAGAAAACCTGAATCACTCACACACACACACACACACACACACACACACACACACACACACACACACACACACACATATATATATATATATTATATATATATATATATATAAAGAGAGGGGGGCGAGGGGGGGAAAGAGAACCTTTATCTTAAGTAAGAAGCACAACATGGCGCTCAGGAAAATTTCACCCTAATTCTGTACATCAAGGGTTGATGAGGCTCCCTACTTCAAATCACCTGGCCAAAATAATAATCCCCCTGCCACTGAGGGAGAGAATGCTCATCACCCTTCAAGCATCCAAGCTGGTGACAGTTCCTTCGTGGAGATGGTGGCAGCTGGTGGAACCATCCCCAAAATGGGTGCCATAGAAGCAGGAAGCAGAGGAGGGTTGCTGGAGGGTTGTTGTGCCCCGTGGAAGGAATTTCTGAAGCAAATGGGGTTTCATCAAGTGGAGTAAGAACTGGTCAGAGAAGATGCTGGAGAACTTCTCTCACTAACATGTATTCTCTATGCGCCTAACAACCAGTCAAATTGATGACGAATGTAGAGAGGAGAACATCATTACTGCAGAATTTCAGTTTGGAATGGAGCAGCCTAAAAAAAACCCTTACAAATGAATGACATAAATAGTAGAATGGATTTATGGCTGAGCACAGAAAGACTGAATTCTGTGACACATTGGGGCTACTCTTCCAGTTACAACATTCCCGTAGCAGAGTAACATTGGGAATAAAAATTACGTTTATAGTAAAAAAAAACCCCAAAACCTGGTGATAGCTTTGCAGCAGTGATCATAAAACAGTTTCCTGCAGGACTGTCATAAAATTAGTTTGTAAACATGCTAAATGCCTGAGGCTTATAAGTGGAAATGTCAGCACTTCCAGAATTCATTCATTCAGGTAGCCAATCTTCCTGGTACTATAAAACCAACCATTCCTCCATCACCGAAGAATTGTCTTCTCTAAATAATACTTCCATTTGGTGGCTTCACCTTAGCACATCATTCATAAGTGGACACCTCCAGATCAATGGTGGAATTCTAATTTTTTTACTACAGATTCTGTGGGCTTGGCTTGGTGGGCGTGGTACAGCTTGGTGGGCGTGGCAGGAGAAGGATACTGCAAAATCTCCATTCCCACCCCACTCCTGGGGGAAGGATATTGCAAAATCTCCATTCCCTCTCCACTCCAGGGGAAGGATATTGCAAAATCTCCATTCCCTCCCCACTCCAGGGGAAGGATACTGCAAAATCTCCATTCCCACCCCACTCCAGGGGAAGGATACTGTAAAATCCCCATTCTCTCCCAACTCCTGGGGGAAGGATATTGCAAAATCTCCATTCCCACCCCACTCCAGGGGAAGGATACTGCAATATCCCTCCCCACTCCTGGGGGAAGGATACTGCAAAATCTCCATTCCCTCCCCACTCCAGGAGAAGGATACTGCAAAATCCACATTCCCTCCCCACTCCTGGGGGAAGGATACTGGAAAATCTCCATTCCCTCCCCACTCCAGGAGAAGGATACTGCAAAATCCACATTCCCTCCCCACTCCTGGGGGAAGGATACTGGAAAATCTCCATTCCCACTGCACTCCAGGGGAAGGATACTGCCAAATCTCCATTCCCACCCCACTCCTGGGGGAAGGATGCTGCCAAATCTCCATTCCCACCCCACTCGGGGGTCAGCCAGAGGTTGTATTTGCTGGTTGTCTGAACTACTCAAAATGTCTTCTGCTGGTTCTCCAGAACCTGTCAGAGCCTGCTGAATAGCATCCCTGCTCCAGATGCATGAACCAAACTCCATGTCAACCATCCCCCTCAGTCATCTACCGGTAGGAAAGAAAGATTCCCGACCGTTTGTTTTGCCAAGAGGTATACTTTGCTGAAGCTTAAAGGGTTACAGAAGTAGCGAAGCTGAATCTGAAGGTTTCCCGCACGAACAATACGAAATAAATTTTCCTCTTCCCCCCCACTGACTATGCCCTGGTTATCTGCAAATGTTCAATTAGGTGCTTGTATATTGTTTAGGAAACAGGTTGTTGGTTCCCAGTTCTGCATACTGATAGTTGACCTTGGCTGGCTAAAGCTTCTCACAAGGCTCAGCTGGGTTTCCATTTTCCCCTTGTTGCTTGCATTCCGATCCTTCCCTCCTCCCGCCTCACCGTTGCTAATGTCAGGCTGTCAGCTCATGAAACTTGAGCAGGAGGCAGCCATGACACTTCAGCCTCTTTAGCAGTAACTATGGGAAATCTTGGAATTCCGTGCCTCTGGTTTGGGAAACTTTTGATTTGATTTCCTTTCCAATCTGATTCTGATGTCATGGAGAAACAAAACAGGGTACAATCAATATCAGTGTCTCAAATTCTTCTAGATAACTCTGGCGTGGAGTTTGAAACACAAACATCTGCTTTGCAAATGGAAGACTCTGGGCTCTCATGTCATAAAAATCTCCCGATAAAAGAACAGGAGACGGCAATACAATAAACAATTCTTACTTTAAGATTCAGAGGTTTATTTCATGAGCAATTTGGAACCTGAACAGCTATCATAACACAACTTATATCAACAACCCATTGCAATGAGGTCCACTGACATAGCTGAGTCCAGCAAGGAGTAGTTACGGCCAGCAGCCCTGAACTCATCCCAAGATATTCTTTTTATACTTTTCTGCACGCATTTCACAACTGACTTCCTTGTTCTTTCTTAACTGACAGACAGTCTACACATATACCCGTGTACCAGGGATGAAAGTCAGCAGTTCTGACAGGTTCTGGAAAACCGATAGCGGAAATTTTGAATAGTTCGGTGGACCGGCAAATACCACCTCTGGCTGGCCTCAGAGTGGGGTGGGAATGGAGATTTTGCAATATCCTTCCCCCAGAAGTGGGGTGGGAATGGAGATTTTGCAATATCCTTCCCCTGCCACACCCACCAAGCCACACCATGCCCACCAAGAACCAGTAGTAAAAAATTTGAATTCCATCACTGCCATGTACATCTCAAACTTCTATCCATCGGCTGCTTTCAGTTCCCTATTTCTCACAGTTTCAACGTTCTGATTCCAAGTATATTTCAAAACTACGTCCTTTGCAAAATCACATTTCAGAGCAACAGCTCAGCAGGATTACAAATAACGCTGATGCACTTTGAAATCTTTCTCTCTAAAACTTTGGTTCATGTAGCTTTTTTGGGGGGGGGCTGCTATCCTTCTGGGACCTATGGACTCTGGAAGTCCAACGGGCTATTTGTCCGTTTCTCACACTCAGTTACACATCTTTCCACTCTTCAGCAGTCTCTCTGACTGTTCACATAACCCATAAATTGTAGCACAGATCATGAGAGGACTTGATCTCTTCTCTACCTGTTGTGGTTTGCTGGTGGCCTGCGGAGCTGGCAGCAGAGAAGCATGGGCCAATCCTGGAGTCTGGGGAAGACTCGGACGAGGGCTCTGCAGCAGAGGCAGAGAGGGGGCCACGGCCATCTGGGAGTTACGTGCGGACTCCAGAGCCTTCAGTGAGGCAGAGGAAGAGGGGGAGCCTGTTCCCAGTGCGTGCATGCGCAGAGCTGCCAGAAGGCAAGAATAGTTAAAACGAAAGGGTCGACTCAGGAGTAGGGCTTGGAGATGTTTGGCCCCTCCCATAAGACAGAAAGGAGGAGCAAAGGCACGTGACCCTTTGCAGGAAGCAACTTTGTTCATTCTGGTCAGTTTAAATTCTGAAGCTCCGTTTTGACTCTGTGTTCCATGTGGCCTTGCAAAGTTAATTGCCGATTAGGTCTTGGCAGCATGTCAAGGGAGATAAAGGTGGGTGTTTATCAGTCTTACCAGAAGAACTTCGGCAGACTTCTGTCAGACTCTTTACAACTATTTGGGACTCATCTGTGAATGAACAGAATGAGAATGAACAGGCTCTTAATGAACAGAATTCACAGCCGTTGAAATAAAAAAAGGGCTTTTGGGACTAATTGTGTGCTTTTACTGTATCAGGAAGCCTAGGTCAGAACAATATCTTTATTTCCATGCCTGTAGACAGAATCTTGCCCGACTGAAGCAAACAACTATCTACATGAAGTCTATACGCTGGGAACTATTAGGGAGGGACTGTCGTCACCCTCTTTCTCTCACACAAACTCTCTGAACTGAGTTATCTCTTACTTTTCTGGAATGTACCACTCCCTCTTAGGAATCCCTTTCCTTACTACATCACATGTTACAAGTAGGGTATCAGATTCATTACAACCATTGGAGAGACTCACTTCTTCTACTGGACCCTCCCCACTCAAGGCCAGAAGGGGAGGGGCCAATCTAAATTCTGGGGGATTGATAAATGGAAGGGTGAGAAAACGCTTTGTCTCTTGCCAATTGTTGTCAACAGAATTTATTTATTTATTTATTTATTATTTATTAATTAGATTTATATACCGCCCTTCTCCTTATGTACTCAGGGCGGTGAACAGCCGAATAAAAATCAGTACATAAAAGTTAAAAAATTATAAAACACATATAACTTTGGCTGAGAATTAAAAACAAGTAAATATTAAAATACAACAACTCTACGAACTCGAATTTTTTTTAAAAAAAGTCAACAGGGATCAGGCTAAACCGGCAACCGGCTAGCAATTGAGCTAGACGTACCCAAGATAATGCACAGTTCGTACATTCCTGGATTTTGGCATACTTTTGGTCATCCAATTGGACGGGCCGAGGCGTGGCAGTGGCCAAGATGCCTTCAACTGCTCAGAAGCACTTTCTTCCATGGTTCTGCTTGCCCTGCTGTCAGCCATGAGCTAATCTGACAATAGCGGGAGAATAAATTTTGTAATTACGGAGCCTTGGCCACACAAAGCATGATGGATTGTGGCGAACCATCAGCAGGAACTGCTTGCAAATGAGGAGTCAAATGTGGGGAGAAGAGCCCATTAGTTGCTCTTGCCATCCATCACAGCTGACAACCCCAGATGATGTGTGCTGAGTGGGCGCCTCTTGTCCTAATGGCAGTGCTCAGCTGTCAGCCCTGCCTGCCTCGAGTTAGAAGGTGTGGCCTGACAGGCTGGGTCTTAATCAAGCTAGTTGTACTGACCAAGCTGCGCAGGCAGATGCAGACAACCAATAAAAGTCTATTATTGCAGCACTGAACCAGGTGGCCCTCCAGCAGTGTTGGTAAGCCTCCAGGCCTTTTCTCCTGAATAGCATAGCATAGCATAGCATAGCATAGCATAGCATAGCATAGCATAGCATAGCATAGCATAGCATAGCATAGCATAGCATAGCATAGCATAACATAGCATAGCATAGCATAGCATAGCATAGGGAATATAGAGTGGAGTGTGGAGTGGAGTGGAGTGGAGTGGAGTGGAGTGGAGTGGAGTGGAGTGGAGTG
Organism: Coluber constrictor foxii; assembly: GCA_038048745.1. Taxonomy (NCBI): domain Eukaryota; kingdom Metazoa; phylum Chordata; class Lepidosauria; order Squamata; family Colubridae; genus Coluber; species Coluber constrictor. The sequence continues at coordinate 25,780,733 of CM075968.1, forward strand.
GAGTGGAGTAGAGTAGAGTAGAGTAGAGTAGAGTAGAGTAGAGTAGAGTAGAGTAGAGTAGAATAGAATAGAATAGAATAGAATAGAATAGAATAGAATAGAATAGAATAGAATAGAATAGAATAGAATAGAATTCTTTATTGGCCAAGTGTGATTGGACACACAAGGAATTTGTCTTGGTGAATAAGCTCTCAATGTGAGGCCATCCACCAGAGCCCCTCTCCATACCCCAGAGAGGCCAAAACATTTAATGCAAGTCCCTTCAACAAAAGTGTTCACCACTGGATGGCCCAGTTCAAAAGTAGGGATGAGGGGAAGGTGTCCAGGCATTCCTGGATCAATGGAAACTTTCCTAAGGGTGCCGATGCTTGCTGCCTCAGCTGAGATTCAGATTGCAGAAATATTCCCTTCTCTTTTTTCTTTTTTAAATTTCAATACTTGCCTTCTAATTTTTCCAGAGTACGGAGTGAACCTCCAGATATTTTATTGAGATTAGGGGACAGTTGCCTTTTGATGGCAATTCATTAAGTTAGCCCTTCAGAATGAGAAATATCAACATATACAGTGGATTTAACCGACCGTTTAATAGGATAGATGTCCATTATTCCTGATAGTCTGTTAAATCACAGAGTGTGTCCTCCACAGGGATGACATTACACAAATGACACAAACCATGTGATTTGCATCATTCTGCGTCATTTGCATAATGACCGGTCAATATGTTTTTACAGTGCATCAAAGCAGTTTCCAAATCGAGGGAAGGAATTCATGCTTTGGTCTGGCTCATGTACTGAGCCCAGTGCTGATGGCTCTGTCTCTCTGTGCGTGTCTATGCGCACGCAAGCACATGTGTCATCATCATCTTTTACTGACTCCATAATCCCTTGAGGGGTGGAGTCTGGGAAACTGAATGGAGCTGGCCGGATGCCTTTCCTGTTGCCAATGAGGAGTTATATTCCGCCGATAAATTCTCATGGTGCCCAGAAAGAGGAATATCTGCCTCAACCTAGCATCGAACTCACAGCCTCCTGATTGTGAGGCGAGAGCTCTACCTCTAGGCCTCCGCATGACTTAACACATGCACATGTGTTCTCCACAGAATTTTTAAAAAGGATACAGATAAGGTGAAATGGATGCAGAGATGGCAAGGAGGAAATCAAAAGGCTGAAAATTAGGACTTACGGGGTGAAATGGTGCGACGTGAGTACAGGTAGTCCTTGACTATCTGTAGTTCATTTACTGACCAGTCGAAGTTACAATGGCACTGAAAAAAGTGACTTATGACCGTTTTTCACACTTACGACCTTTGCAGCAATTCTTTTTTGCTCATTTGATCAAAATTCAGATACTTGGCAACAGATCAGTGGTGAAATCCAAATTTTTTTACTACCAGTTCTTTGAGCATGGATTGATGGGTGTGGTGTGGTGTGGGTTGGTGGGCGTGGCAGGGGAAGGATACTGCAAAATCTCCATTCCAACACCACTTCAGGGGAAGGATATTGCAAAATCCCCATTCCCACCCCACTCCACGGGAAGGATACTGCAAAATCTCCATTCCAACCCCTCTCCAGGGGAAGGATATTGCAAAATCCCCATTCCCACCCAATTCCAGGGGAAGGATACTGCAAAATCTCCATTCCCACCCCACTCCAGGGGAAGGATACTGCAAAATCTCTATTCCCACCCCACTCCAGGGGAAGGATATTGCAAAATCTCCATTCCCACCCCACTCCAGGGGAAGGATATTGCAAAATCCCCATTCCCACCCCACTCCAGGGGAAGGATACTGCAAAATCTCCATTCCCACCCCGCTCCAGGGGAAGGATACTGCAAAATCTCCATTCCCACCGCACTCCAGGGGAAGGATATTGCAAAATCCCCATTCCCACCCCAGGGGAAGGATACTGCAAAATCTCCATTCCCACCCCACTCCAGGGGAAGGATACTGCAAAATCCCCATTCCCTCCCCACTCCTGGGGCCAGCCACAGGTGGTATTTGCTGGTTCTCCGAACTGCTCAAAATTTCCGCTACCAGTTCTCCAGAACCTGTCAGAACCTGCTGGATTTCATCCCTGCAAGAGATTCATACTTAAGATCATTGCAGCATTCTGGGGCCTGATCCATCATGAATTTTCTCTAATGTTCTTAATCCTCGGAGGGCCTTCCACTCTGTTGCACTTTCCGACTGCTTAACCAGACATGGGTAGATGTATAAATATTTGAAGGCATGAAGAGGACAGGTAGACCAGCTCATTCCTTGTATTTCCATCACCTGCATGCAGAACTATGCTAGTTTAAATGTCTGGCAGAGCAGCCAAGAGCAGGATAAAACCACACAAATCATGGTTTGTTTGATGTGCAACTCTTATGGGGGGCCCTGGGTTAGAGAAGGTTCAAATCAGAAAATGAATATGAATGGTCTCAGATAGTTTTGGTATTACCTGAATACAGGTAGTCCCCAATTTATGACCACAATTGATCCTAAAATTTACATTATTCAGTGAGACATTTGTTAAGTGATTTTTGCCCCATTTTTATGCCTTTTCTTGCCACGGTTGTTAAGTGAACCACTGCAGTTATAAAGTTAGTAACATGGTTATTAAGTAAATCTGGTTTTCCCCATGGACTTTGCTTGTCAGAAGGTCCAAAGGGGATCACATGACCCTGGGAGGCTACAACTATCATAAGTATGGACTGGACAGTCACTTGTCCAAGAGGTTCTCCTGCTTGAGCAGGGGGCTAGACTAGAAGACCTCCAAGGTCCCTTCCAACTCCTATTCTATTCTATTCTATTCTATTCTATTCTATTCTATTCTATTCTATTCTATTCTATTCTATTCTATTCTATTCTATTCTATTCCATTCCATTCCATTCCATTCCATTCCATTCCATTCCATTGTAATTCTGAACTCCTATTCTATTCTGTTCTGTTCTGTTCTGTTCTGTTCTGTTCTGTTCTATTCTATTCTATTCTATTCTATTCTATTCTATTCTATTCTATTCTATTCTATTCTATTCTATTCTATTCTATTCTATTCTATTCTATTCTATTCTATTCTATTCTATTCCATCCTAATTTCTATCCTATCCCATCCCATCCCATCCCATCCCATTGCATCCCATCCCATCCCTTCCCTTCCCTTCCCTTCCCATTCCCTTCCCTTCCCTTCCCTTCCCTTCCCTTCCCTTCCCTTCCCTTCCTTCCCTTCCCTTCCCTTCCATTTTTCTATTCTATTCTATTCTATTCTATTCTATTCTATTCTATTCTATTCTATTCTATTCTATTCTATTCTATTCCATTCCATTCCATTCCATTCCATTCCATTCCATTCCATTCCATTCCACTCCACCCCACCCCACCCCACCCCACCCCACCCCACTCCATTCCATTCCATTCCATTCCATTCCATTCCATTCTATCCTAATTTCTGTTCTGTTCTGTTCTATTCTTATTCCATTCCATTCTAACAAGTTGCCAAGCATCTGAATTTTGATCACATGATCTCGTGGATGCTGGAAACGTTGTAACTGTGAAAAACGGTCATAAGTCACCTTTTTCAGTCCGTTGTAACTTCAAACAGTCACTAAGCAAACTATTGTAAGTTGAGAACATATTGCCATGGTTCCAAGTAATACATCCATTGCAAGCAAGAGTCTGAGGCAGTCGGGTTCCTGAAGGATTACTTCTTTTGGAAATATCATATTGGCACATATCTGGTAAAAACCGACTCTGAAACTCCCGCGGTTTTCACCTCATTAAAAGTGAGAGTTTTCCTACTTTCTCAAAACAATCAGTCACAGGGTCCAATCATCGTGTAGTGCTACAACCGGGTGGCATCACTCCGCCTTCCTCCAACCAGGTGTGAGAATGTCCTTGGTTCCCAAGAGAAAGTATTTTGATTTGGCTACCAAAACCCGCATATCTCAAATCCTCCCTCCCTGACCCTCAGCTCCAGTGAAGCAGACAAAATGGCTTCAGCTAAGACCGCTTCAGGGTTGACACACATATATACATCTACATCTACATCTACATCTACATCTACATCTACATCTACATCTACATCTACATCTACATCTACATCTACATCTACATCTTCATCTTCATCTTCATCTTCATCTACATCTACATAACAGGGACCTGGTGGCTCAGTAGCTAATATGCTGAGCTTGTTGATCGAAAGGTTGGCACTTCAGCGGTTTGAATCCCTAGTGCCACGTAACAGGGTGAGCTTCTGTTACTTGTCCCAGCTTCTGCCAACCTAGCAGTTCGAAAGCAGGTAAAAAAGGCAAGTAGAAAAATAGGGACCACCTTTGGTGGGAACGGAACAGCGTTCCATGCGCCTTTGGCATTGAATCATGCTGGCCACATGACCACGGAGACATCTTTGGACAGCACTGGCTCTTCGGCTTTGAAATGGAGATGAGCACCGCCCCCTAGAGTCGGGAACAACTAGCACATATGTGCAAGGGGAACCTTTACCTTTACCATGTACATATACATATAATACATACATACATATATTTATATTTACCGACAAAGAAATAAAGGGAGACTTTGTCAGTAAATATAAATTTAACACAAAATAGTTTGTTATGAGAACAACTGCCTGAAGTCTCCTGGACTGGGCAATAAGATGAGTGAGAGAGAGAGAGAGAGAGATGTAGGTCTTTGGTTATTCGGGTCTTCTCCCGCATAAAATTGGAAGTATCTTGGTGACGTTTTGACGAAGTCTCATTCGTCATCTTCAGGCTGGTGTTCTCGGCTTCGTGCTTCCAGGAGCAAAGACACCAGCCTGAAGATGACGAATGAGACTTCGTCAAAATGTCGCCAAGATATTTCCAATTTTACGTGGGAGAAGACCCAAATAACCAAAGACCTACATACAAACACCCGCGAAAACCTCAGAAAATATATATATTATATTATATTATATTATATTATATTATATTATATTATATTATATTATATTATATTATATTATATTATATTATATTATATTATATTATATTATATTATATTATATTATATTATATTATATTATTATATTATAATATAATATAATATAATATTATAATATTATATATGACATTCCATCATTGGAATGGCAGGCAGAGGCCGTCTCTTGCGCCAGCACTCTCAGAATACAGACCTTTTCTCTTTCCTCCCAACCCAACCCAACTCCCAGAGCCTGATCTTAATATTTCGACAAGTGTGTTGCTGTTGAAACCAACCTTCCTGCCCCCTCCCCTCCCCCCCCCCCCCGGTTCACCGAAAACCGTGTACCTGTCAGAGAAAAGCAGAAACAGTAGGACTGGTGCAATCGCCTTCCTTATCAAAACACCCTGGGAATTATGCAAAAAATGACCTTTTCGTTTATTGTTTTTCTTTCCTGCTTAGAAAGGCTATTCAAATTTCCCCCAACTCACCATTAGGGCCGATGCATCCATTGCAACGAGAGGTTACTGCGACAACTATAAACTATAACAGAAACTATAACAGTTTCTGCTGTATAAACTTAAGTGGGTTTGCAATCAGTGTATTTATCTTTTAATTAAGCAAGTCGTTTATTATCAATAGCATCGTGCGTGTAAGGTGAGATTGCGTTATCGTGGAGGAGGGAATGCTATATATTTGCACTTAAAATATAAAAGCTGTGGTGGCACAGCAGTTAGAATGCAGTATTTCAGAGGGACTGCCCACTGCTAGGAGTTCAATCCTGACTGGCTCAAGGTTGACTTAGCCTTCCATCCTTCTGAGGTCAGTAAAACGAGGACCCAGATTGTTGGGGGCAATATAGGCTGACTCTGTAAAGTACTTGGAGAGGGCTGTGAAACACTATGAAGCAGTATATAAGTCTTAAATGCTAGTGCTATTCCTTTTCTCTCTCCTTCCTTCCTTCCCTCCCTCCCTCCCTCCCTCCCTCCCACGGTGCTCAATGGTTAGAATGCAGTATTGCACGCAAACTCTGCCCACTGCCAGGAGTTCAATGCTGACATGCTCAAGGTTGACTCAGCCTTCCGTCCTTCCGAAGTCAGTGAAATGAGGTACCCAGATTGTTGGGGGCAATAGGCTATTTATATTTCTTCTATTTCTGTTTCTATTCTGCCATGGTGGCACAGTGGTTAGAATGCAGTATTGCACGGAAATGCCGCCCACTACCAGGAGTTCAATCCTGGCTGGCTCTAGGTTGACTCAGCCTTCCATCCTTCCAAGGTGAGTGAAATGAGGACCCAGGTTGTTGGGGGCAAGAGGCTGACTCTGCAAACTGCTTAGAGAGGGCTGTAAAGCACTGTGAAGCGGTATATAAGTCTTAAGGGCTATTGCTATTGCTAAAATATCCCAGGGCTGAGATGGGGCTGAGATCTGTGGATGAGTTGAAAAGGTTATTGCAGTTGGAAGGATAGGTAGCCCTCGACTTAATAACCATAATTGAACCTCCATCACATGAGCCTGTTCAATTTTAAAAAAAACCTTTTCTGTGGTGGTTGCAAACGCTGCTGTCTTTAACCCAACACTCTTGTCATTAAGCAAACTCATTTTTATTTTATTTCATTTTTGACTATGGGGCGATTTTTGCTGGGCCGTTTCTGGCCTCCAGGAGGATGGGGGTGGGGAAGGCTGTTTTGGCCCTCCCCAGGCTCCTAGAAAGCCTCTGGAGCCTGGGGAGGGCAAAAAACAGGCCTACTGGGCCTACTGGTCCATTGTGGGCCAAAAGTGGTGGGAGCGTGGGGGGGGGGGTGTTGCGCATGCATGCATAGGGTCAGGACACATTGAATTATGGGTATGGGCACACGTGCACTCAACCCCCTGCACTCCCCACCGCTTTTGGCATGCGATGGCAAAAAGGTTAGCCATCACTGGTATAGGGTCTCCTGCTGCTTGAGCAGGAGGCTGGACTAGATGACCTCCAAGGTCCCTTCCAGTTCTATATGGATTGAGAGATTGCTTACTTTCAGAAGTTGTGGTTGCTCCATCACTGGAGGTTTTTAAGAAGAGACTGGACAGCCACCCGTCTGAAATCGTAAAAGGGCAGTGAGGGCTAACTTTTTTTGTTGTCGCATGCTGAAAGTGTACCCATAATGCAATGCATGCGAGCCACTCCCCCCACCTCCCTGCAACCTCCTGAGACCAAAAAAGGGCCGTGGGGAGGCGCAGCATGCCTGTGTGACCCCCCACCCCTGTGCATGTGAGTGTGACCCCCATCCATGCAGATGCATCTCCGTATGCCCCCCCCCCCACGCTTGTGCGGCAGAGATGCGAAAATTGGCTGGTCAGCGGGAGGCACATGGACGGTGGAGCTGAGCTGGGTTGACAGCTCGAGTGCCCGCAAAGAGGGTTCGGCGTGCTACCTGTGACGCCCGTGCCATAGGTTCGTCATCACAGGTATAGGAGCTGCTGGTCTTATAGAAGACCTCCAAGATCCCTCCCAGCTCTATTCTGATTCAGAGATTGCAATCGATCGGGATCTCGGCAGGATTCTTCTGAGCTGCAGTTTGCTCCGCCTCCCCATTACACCACCTTCGTGGTCTTATTTTGGTGGAATTTCACAAAAGATCTCTACTACTACTACTGCTACTGCTACTACTGCCAGTGGCTTGTTTGCGCCTTTCAAGAACTAACAGCTGATGAGGAACTGAAGGACCTGCCATGTTCAGGGCCCAGCTTAGCCACTTCTGTGGCTTCAGGGGCTTCCATCCTCAGGGAAGGGAGGGGACAAGAGGGCCGTTGACACAGGATCCAGAGGTTCCCATTGGCGCTCAATTAGGAGAGCATTTAAGCTCCCGGTAAGCTCTTGCCACTCCCTCTTAGCTGCAGATAAAGTCTATTATAAGCCCATCATCCGCCACAGTAGCAATCACCTTAATTAATTAGTACTTAGAGCTGAAATATGCCAGCGACTGAATGCCGGGTGACAGGTAGAAAACACCAGAGGTGGTATTACGGCAAACATTTCCATGCATGAAAATTCACACTTAATTACGCACTTCTCTTCACATGTCTGCAGTCAGCATGTGAATCTTTAAATTTATATCTATCGGTGTTACATTTTTAGGCAAGAGCGCAGGGGTGCTATTCAGCAGGTTTCCGACAGGTTCCGGAGAACCGGTAGTGGCCCCAGAGTGGGGTGGGAACGGAGATTTTGCAATATCCTTCCCCCAGGAGTGGGGAGGGAATGTGGATTTTGCAGTATCCTTTGGACAGGGGGGGGAATGGAGATTTTGCAGTATCCTTCCTCTGGAGTGGGGAGGGAATGGGGATTTTGTAGTATTCTTTGGACAGGAGTGGGGAGGGAATGGGGATTTTGCAGTATTCTTTGGACAGGAGTGGGGAAGGAATGAGGATTTTGCAGTATCCTTCCCCCAGGAGTGGGGAGGGAATGGAGATTTTGCAATATCCTTTGGACAGGAGTGGGGAGGGAATGGGGATTTTGGACAGTGGTGAGTTTCAATTTTCTTTTACTACCGGTTCTGTGGGTGTGGCTTGGTGGGCGTGGCATGGCTTGGTGCCACGCCTTGGTGACATGGCAGAATCTCCATTACTGCAAAATCCCCATTTACTCCTGATCAGCTGGAACTCGGGAGGCAGAGAATAGATGGGGGTAGGGGCAGTCAGAAGTGGTATTTACCGGGTTCTCCAAACTACTCAAAATTTCCACTGCCGGTTCTCCAGAACTGGTCAGAACCTGCTTAAACCCACCTCTAATTTTGCAGTATCCTTCCTTCTCCTGCCACGCCCACCAAGCCACGCCCACAGAACTGGTAATAAAAAAAATTGAATTGCACCACTGCAAGAAAGGCATCAGGATAGTGGAAAGCTGGCAAGTAATCTATTTCTGGAGCAACCCACAACACACAACAGGAGGTGTTCCAGCATAGATACTGTGTGGCAGAATATTAAAGGCTGATTTCTCTGGCCCAGTTTGGTACTATTTTTTTTCCTCCTGTCAGTGAAACTAACTAGAAACAATTGTACAAGTAGTCCTCGACTTACAACAGTTCGTTTCAAAGTTAAAATAGGAAGAGAGAGAGAGAGAGAGAGAGAGAGAGAGAGAGAGAAGAAAGGGGAAAGGAGAGGAAGAAAAGGAAGGGACATAAGAGTAAGAGAGAGGGTTAGAAAGAGGAAGAGGGGAGGAGCGGGGGAAAGGAAGGGGAAGGAGAGAAGGGGAAGGAGAGGAGGAAAGAAGAAAGTTGAAAAGAATAGAAAGAGGGATGGAAGGGTAAGAGGGGAGAAGGAGAGGAATGGTTGTTGTGGAAGTGAGATAGGGAGCTTCATCTCTGGAAGCTTTCAAGAAGAGATTGGACTGCCATCAGTTAGAATTGGTGTAGGATCTCCTGCTTGGGTGGGGGGGGGGGGGTTGGACTAGATGACCTACAAGATCCCCTCCCCCACCTGCACCCTGGGCTTCTTCCCCAGTTTATTTTCAGCGTCTCTGGGATCTTTCCATGCAAGAAATGGAGAGGAATTGTGACTTGGATATTTTAAAGAGCACCTCCATGCTGATCGTTGGCTTTATTTTTGCATTTGTTTAAGCTGGAATCTCAGGCTTCCTGTGAAGTATCTCTAAAGTAGACTGGTGGGAATCTAGCCCACTTTTCATCCAGTTGGGTCCCTTGTAGGCTGACTTTTGGGAGCAGCGACCCCGATTCCAACTTTGCTTTCCACTTCTTGAGCTGTTGACTTCTCTGGCTTGCTGGTTGCTTATTTTCCATTCTTCCTGCTGTCTTAGAGTGGGTTTCCCGGGGCCTCGGTTCCTTGTTATTCATCAAGCTCTTTCCTAGCTTCACCCCTGGGCAGCAAGGCTTAGGAAGCAGGTGTCCAATTACCCTTTGAATGGGCCATTTCTAACTGGGCTGAAGCTTTCCGAGTTAAGCGGGAGCCCCGGAGGAGGCCTTTCCAAGTTGGATGCTTCTCTTCGGTCCCCGGCAATCAAATTGCCGCTTTTGCTACTCTTGATAACCATTCCTGCCGGCATCTCTTGCACTCTGTTATCCACGGGCGTTTGGAGTGCAGCATTTTTTTTATTTTGCTTTTTGTCATCCCCATTCCTCCAAAAGACCATTCTGGATTCTTTTAGCTCTGCGGGTTCCTTTTGTCGGGTTTTTTTTTTCCTCCTGTGTGATTCGCGCATTAGAACAAGAATAAGGGTAATTTTGCAACCTCTCGCTCCCAGGAAGAGAAAGGAAATCAAGACGAGGAAGAGGTGTGTTGCTGTAATGGATGAGCTGACAAAGGCTTTGCTCCCTTCCATAGGGAAGCAGCGGGGATGGGGAGCAGAGGGAGGAGGAGGAGAAGGAGGGGACACCCCCCCCCCCAAACTATTCTCCACCTCCAGTTCTCCAAGTTCAAAAACTTTCTTCAATATGGAATCTCTCCCCAGCTCTGTATCTGGCAAAAAAATTATCCTTCTGGGGGGGAAAAAAGAACGTAAATTCCAATGTAAGCAAGTTTAAAATCATAATTTTGTATTTATGTAGGATAAAGAGACACTGAGTACAGTATAACGTATTTCTGAATTAACATGCATGCAAGGGTGTTTTATGTTAATGACAATGTTATCCATTCAGTCGTGCCAGGCACAGCGATTGTCAGACCCGCCTCAGTCTGGTCTCTTAGGAAAGAAAGACCCTCGACTCCATTTGGTTGAAGTGATGCGTTCTTTTACTAAAAGATGTTGGGTGCCGCAGAGTCAGGCTAGAACTAAATTTCCCATGCGCCAAAGATACAGAAAATTTCCCCACATCCCAGCCCTTTGCCCCCCCCCTCCCCATGACCAGTCTGTCTTCAGCCAATGAAGATTCACCTAGGTGTTTTGAGAATGCTGAGATGTTTGAGATAATCCACATTCTTTCTCAGGGTGCATGGCCTTGGGTGCTGGCACAAACTCCTTCCGAGCACCCCTGCTCTTTGTCAAGCTGTCATTCCTCCCCCCTGCCAATTTCCCATCATGTACACATGCAGGTTGATTACCCATTTGTCCCTCCCCATGTCCCCCTCCCTCTTAGCCTTTGATGCCAGCGAGGTGCCACATCAGACGGCAGACCTGACAGCGATTCTGTGGGGCAGGTCTCTCTATGTCTTCCAATCTTCTTACTACTTCTTCAAGTTGTCCTATGGGAAATTCACTTCAAACCCTCTCTATCCTTATGTCCCCATCACTAGGACATGTTTTGACGTGGTATGTTTTTGTTAGTTTGTTTTTGAATTGACTAAACATTGCAACCATTTCCATTATAATGAGATTCACCGCCTTAGTGATTTACCGCATAATCTAGCCATTGCTTTGATAATGTATCATTAACTTGTTTATATCACAGCAATGATGGCTAGACGATGTTGTGAATTATTAGATGGACGGATTTGAATGTCTCACAGCACACAGTGCTTTCCTTTCATCTTCTCTTTACTTGGAAGGCTTCATTTGACGTGCCCAAGAGCTTCCAGTGAATATATTTCAGTGGGCAAGGCATGCTAGTGGAGTTGTGCATACATTGACCTTCACCCAACAGCAAAGTCCAGGTTTATTTCAGCACAGTTCACAGAAGGTTTTGGTTGTGTGTGTTTTTAAAACATCCTTGTTCATAACTAACGTTAGATTAGTTTGAGGTGGACATGGACAACTGAACAGGATGCATTCAGGGAGTCGAATACAATAACCCAGCTTCATTCTGCCATAGCACATCAAGGACCCATCCATGGTGGATTATCACATTCTTCCCACTCGCCCCCCAAGGATGTGTAGCTTTTTGCAAATTTCTCCCAAAATGTTGAAATAGACTTTTTAGATAGCTCACGTGCCCACAGATATGGCTCCACATGCCATCTGTGGCACAAGTGCCATAGATTCGCCATCACAGGTATAGGGTCTCCTGTTTGAACAGGGAGTTAGCCTAGAAGACCATTATGGTCCCTTCCATTTTTGTTATTCTGTGTTCTGTTTTCAGGCTGAATCAAAGAAATTATAATAAAAGCGTTTCTGAATCTGAGGGTGCTCAGTGAAATTATCCTCTATGAGTCTACCAATTCTCATGCAAATTCCAACGAATGCCACATTTCTCTTTGTAATGAGTGGAGCTCATTGTTTGCTGCAAGTTGTAAAGAACTCAAAGATACCCCCCCCCAAAAAAAAATTCATTTGCACGCATTCCTTGTGTAAGGCAAGGATGGAGGAAGCAAATGCAATTTTACACACTTCCCATCTCGCACACAAAAATACCTCCGTAATGTACAATGAAGTTCTTGGAATTTATTTATTTATTTAATTATTTATTTATTGGTTCGATTTATATGCCGCCCTTCTCTGGAGACTCAGGGTGGCTTACAATGCATTAAGCAATAGCCTTCATACTTTTGTATATACCTGCTTAGTAGGGCTTTCGCCCCTCGCCCCAGCGGTGTTTTTTTTTATTTATACAAAGTCAGCTTATTGCCCCCACAATCCGGGTCCTCATTTTACCTACCTCGGAAGGATGGAAGGCTGAGTCAACCTTGAGCCTGGTGAGATTCGAACTTGCAGTTATTGCAGGCAGCTGGCAACTAAGTGCTATTTAACAGCGCTTTAGTCCGCTGCTCCACCAAGGCTCCTGAATGAGTTTAACAGAATGTGTTCTGTTAAACATTTGAAGTCCAAATAGCCCAGTTTAATGTGCCTGATTGGGATTGGATGAATCCCCCCCCCATCGTCCTCCCCATCTAAGGTAGTGAGCCACAGTGGCGCAGAGTTAGAGTGCAGTACTGCAGGGTGCTTCTGCTGACTGCCAGCTGCCTGCAATTTGGCAGTTCGAATCCTACCAGGCTCAAGGTTGACTCAGCCTTCCATCCTTCAGAGGTGGGTAAAATGAGGACCCAGATTGTTGGGGCCAATATAGGTTGACACACTGTAAACCACTTAGAAGAGGGCTGTAAAAGCCTTGTAAAGCTGTCTTAAATGCTAATGCTATTTATTCATCCTGCTTGGGTGGCCCCAATCAATGCCTTGGCTCTGTGGCCTGCAGCTGCCTTTGAATGCACATCTCCACCTACCAATATCCGCCGTGAGTCTTCGGAGTGGGGCGGCATATAAATGGAGAGACCCTTCTTCATTGCTCTGACACTGCAGAAGCAGGGGGACCTACTGGGGGCTCGCAGGGGTTCAGGAGAACCTCTAGCTAAGATTCTGTACAGTTCGGAGAACCCCCAAATCCCACTCCTGGCTGACCCCACCCACCCCACCTGCCCTCCCAGGAGTCCCCACACAGCCCGTTTTGGATGCATTAAGTACAGGATATGCATGGAGACTTGGGAAGGGTGAAAAACGGGCCTACCAGAAGTTCGGGAAAGCCGGAAACGGGCCCGTCCAGAGAGCTTCCGGAGCTTGGGGAGGCTGTTTTTGCCCTCCCGGAGGCTCAAAGAAAGCCCCTGAAGTCCAGGGAGGGAAAAAAACAACCTCCCCCGCCATGGTGCAGGAGGCCGACTAGGCCACACCCACCATGGCCACGCCCACCCAGCAACTGGGAAGAGGACCCCTTGCTAAAATTTTTGAAGCCCACCCCTGTCCAGAAGAACAAGTAGAAGGGCTTTTAACCTCCTCCAGCAAAATCTCATTTTCTAAGTTGGAAGAGGCCGCTTGCCACACTGATGCAGCACCACCGAGGCTCATCGTTGTGCAATTTGGAGGCTGTTGTGCCTGCCTGGCATTTCTGCCTTAAAAGAGGTGCAGGGGGAACGCTTCAAATGTTTATTGCAATATAACCCTCAAAGAGATCCAGCTGAAACTTGGCAGGGTTAATGCCCTCTGGAGAGTCTACCCTCTCTGCAGTTTTCATCCAGTTCTGCCAAAATGTCATTGCAGGCGTTTTGATGCCTTCCCCATGATAGCAATAGACACAATTTGTTTTTGTTTTTTTTTCCTTTTCCCCCCGAATCAAATCTTGCATCTCAAATAAGCTGGAATCGAATCCCTTTGCCCTTGAAACTCTGATCGAATGATAGCCTCTTGGAATCTTGAATCTGCAAGTCAAATCAAATCAGGACAGGTCCCCACAGCTTCCTGTGTGACGCCTTCACAACCACAAGCAAGGACTTTCGCTATTTTTCCTATCTCATGCTACCGGAGAGGCAAATAATTCTTTAAGAGGCAAGGCAGACAAAGGCTCTTGGGAGTTGTGCTTTACCGGGCAGCCCTGCCCAGCTGTTTTCTAACTACTGTACTTATTTATTCATTAGATTTTTATCCCACCTTTTATTACAAGTAAATCAAGGCAGCAAATATATCTAATACTCCTTAATCTTCCTATTTCCCCACAACAACCTTGTAGGGTGGGTTGGGCTAAGAGAGGGGGACTGGCTCAAAGTCATCCAACTGGCTTTGATGCCTAAGGCAGGACTAGAACTCACTGTCTCTTGGTGATTGGTCCAAAGTCACCCAACCGACTTTCATGCCTAAGGCAGGACTAGAACTCACCTTTTCTTGGTGATTGGTCCAAACTCACCCAACCAACTTTCATGCCTAAGGCGGGACTAGAACTAACCTTCTCTTGGTGATTGGTCCAAGGTCACCCAACCGACTTCCATGCCTAAGGCGGGACTAGAACTCACTGTCTCTTGGTGATTGGTCCAAAGTCACCCAACCGACTTCAATGCCTAAGGCAGGACTAGAACTAACCTTCTCTTGGTGATTGGTCCAAAGTCACCCAACCGACTTCAATGGCTAAGGCGGGACTAGAACTAACCTTCTCTTGGTGATTGGTCCAAAGTCACCTAACCGACTTTCATGCCTAAGGCGGGACTAGAACTCACTGTCTCTTGGTGATTGGTCCAAAGTCACCCAACCGACTTCCATGCCTTAAGGCGGGACTAGAATTCACCATTTCCTGTTGATTGGCCCTAAATCACTCAATTTTCATGCCTAAAATGGGGTTAGAATTCACCGTCTCCTGGTGATCGGCCCTAAGTCACCCAGCCACTTTTCATCCCTAAGGAAGGGCTAGAACTCCCAGTCACCTGGTTTCCAGCCTGGAGCTTTCCGCACCAGTTCATTCTGTACCAAACGCCGACCTTTTGCAAATGTGCTCAGCATTTTGGAAAGGAGCAAGAACCGATTGCATAATCTGAGCCATTTTCTCACTCTCTCAGCCGGAGCTGCAGCTGGCCAGCTTGATTCCAGCGGAGCTTAAAAGTTCCAGAGTCCTAAAATATTTATCAGTGCGAAGCTGTAGTTAGCACTTAAGCTGAAGGCAATACAGTCGAACTCTCTGCTTTGAAATGGAAGTTAGTGAGGCTGAAAAGTCATTACGCTGTAAATATGAAGTATATATTAAATGCTAGGGAGAAACCTTGAATGTCCAGCTGTCGGCTCGCTTGCTTCCTGCAAAGCCAAGTCTCTGTGCAAAGGAGGGTTTCGGTTGGTCTGCCACCTGGTGTGTGTATGTGTGTGTGTGTGTGGGTATCGGAGCTCTTGGATAGCAGCCAAGGGTGAGCGGAAAGGGAAAAAGATTTGGAGGCGAGTGAGGCTTTGGGGACTCCGTTTGTCAAGCCACTGGCAAGCAACCCATGAATGAAGAGGAACGGAAAGAGGCTGGAGAAATCGTTTGGCAAGAGTTGCCGTTGTGAAATAGATGGGATGAATTTGTGAAGGATGATGTTGTCTTTCCCACGGACGATTGATTCACTGATGCCTCCGTGGTGGATGAAGTGGGGTCCTTGCAAAATAGACCCAATTTTTTTCTTCCCTGTTGTAATATGGGGTGGAAGAGCAGGTTGGTCGCTTCCTTATTGTCCAGAGTTCAAGCCAGAAGCAGCTCCATCTAAAAAAAAATTGTCTGTTAAGTTCTGAAAGAAGGCATCATTTTTTAAAAAAATATTCCAAACCTTATCCTCAAATTGCTTTAGATTTTCATTCTAGTTTCTTTGGGATAAATTTCTGAGTGCATTTTACAGTTGGAGGCGATGGAGGTTGCTTCTGCTGATTCTTTGGGGTTCCCCCCCCCCTTCCATTATCCATCTTTCCATCTTTCAACTGCCTCCCTGGCTGTTTGAACCAGTATTTCTCAACTTCGGCAACATGAAAAGGTTTTCTGTTTTTCTTGCCATGTAGAGGTATACATCTGAGCTAGATTGTGTTGTTTCTCTGTGTCATATAATATATGCGGGTATATGCATAACTCTGTATATGTATGTATGTATATATGTATATATGTATTTTATGTATGTATGTAGTTAGTTAATTATATTTATGCAGTGTGTATTGGATGTGGTGACCCTCAACACAATTTCATTGCATAGAGAATGCCAATTAATGTACATTAAAGTGACAATAAAGTTATTCTTCTGTTCTATTCTATTCTATTCTATTCTATTCTATTCTATTCTATTCCATTCCATTCCATTCCATTCCATTCCATTCTTCATTATTCTATTCTGTTCTGTTCTGTTTTATTTCATTATTCTATTCTATTCTATTCTATTCTATTCTATTCTATTCTATTCTATTCTATTCTATTCTATTCTATTCTATTCTATTCTATTCTATTCTATTCTATTCTATTCCATTCCATTCCATTCCATTCCATTCCATTCCATTCCATTCACTATTCCTATCCTATTCTATTCTATTCTATTCTATTCTATTCTATTCTATTCTATTCTATTCTATTCTATTCTATTCTATTCTATTCTATTCTATTCTATTCTATTCTATTCCATTCCATTCCATTCCATTCCATTCCATTCCATTCCATTCCATTCCATTCTCATTTCATATTCTATTCCATTCCAATGTAATTCTGAATTCTATTCTGTTCTGTTCTGTTCTGTTCTGTTCTGTGATATTCTTCTGACAAGCGAAGTCCAGGGGGAAATCAGATTCACTTAACAGCCATGCTACTAATTTAACAGCGACAGTGACTCACTTAAAAATGTGGCAGGAAAAGGTGTAAAATGAGACACAATACTCACTTAACATGTTTCTCGTTTAGCAACATATATTTCGGGGTCAGTTGTGGTTGTAAGCGTAGAATTATCTGTACTTTTACTAGAAATGCTAAGTGCAGCGTGAGTCAGGCAAGCTCTGGAGGCAAACTGTGTGAAAACCACATATTGAAAGCAATCTCCAGTGTCCCAAACACTTCCCCCCCCACCCCCACCCCCCGGGAGAATAGTCCAATCAGGCCTTGTTCTGATGTTTTGGGAACCCTCCGGCGCTGTGGGAAATTCCTTTCCAAAGGCTGGCATCCTTGAAGGCAGGAAGATTTGGCGCCTTTGCTTCATGTCAGGATCCATACTCCCCAAATTCCTACAACATTCCTTCACACCAGTGGTGAAATCTAAAATTTGTTATTACTGCTTCTGTGGGTGTGGCCTGGTGTGGGTGGGGTAATGTGACTGGGTGGGCGTGGCCAATTTTTTTTTAACTTTTAAAACCATTTTTTCTACAACTTCTTTGGAGAAGAGGCTGTAAAAAAATGCTTTCAAAAGGCTCTGACGATCCCAGCTGAGTTGCCTGACCGTCAGAGGCATTTAAAAGAAAAAAAGCCTCTGCCCATCAGGCAACTCAATTGGGATCGTCAGAGCCTCTTCAGAGGTTGTAGAAAAAATGCTTTTAAAAGCCTCTGATGATCCCAGCTGAGCCGCGTGATCATCAGAGGCTTTTTTTTTACTTTTAAAAGCATTTTGTCGGCCAAAGAGGTTGTAGAAAAAATGCTTTTAAAAGTGAAAAAAAAAAGCCTCTGATGATTGTGCGGCTCCACTGGGTATGGGAGGGATGTGTGTCAGGGATTTTTGCTACCGATTCTCTCCATGGATTAGCCTCCATCGCTAATCAGGAGCATTTCACCCCTGTTTCACACCTCCAGCACTCTTCTCCTCACCCAAATGCCCTCTCTCTCCCATGGTTATGACAGTTGCTAGCAAGCTTCAAAGAGAGGGAAGATGGGCAGATGACACTATCAGTGAAGAGACAGGTTGTCTCAAACGTACACCCATTGAGAAAATATGTCCTCTCGCTGGCATTGCCCCATCTAAGAACAGGAGAGAAGTAGCAGCAGATGCCAAGAGAACTAGGCAAGAGAAATGACCCTCAACATCCTCTGAATGGATAGGTGCCCCAAGGGCATCGACTGAGATATAGTCGATGCCCTTGGCATCGAAACAGCTTTATGGCAAGAAGAGACATTCTTGAAGGTACACAAGAACAAAATCGAATTAAAAGGTGGAGGAAGGAGACCATCGAGCAAGGAATGACATTAAAGGAGGATGTGGCTGAAGGATCTGACCTCCCTTATACTACTTGGAGGACCCTGAATAAGTTGAGAGTTGGAGTAAAACCAAGATGCACTCTTAGCAGATAACAACACGCTATGTGAATATGGAGGGAACCAGAGCCCGGCTCATCTGCTGTTACAGCAGCATGTACAGATAGATACAGATTAACAGAGTTAGAAGGGACCTTGTAGGTCATCTAGTCCAACCCCCCACCCAAGCAGGAGACGCTACACCATTTCTGATAGATGGCAGTCCAGTCTCTTCTTGAAAGCCTCCAGCGATGAAGCTCCCACAACTTCCGAAGGTTGTTCTCACTGTCAGAAAATTCCTCCTTATTTCCAGGTTGAATCTCTCCTTGATCAGATTCCATCCATTATTCCTTGTCTGGCCTTCAGGATTTTTGAAGAATAGCTTGACCCCCTCCTCTCTGAGGCACCCCTCAAATATTGGAAGACTGCTATCCTGTCTCCCCTGGTCCTTCTCTTCACTAGACTAGCCATGCCCAGTTTCTGCAACTGGTCATCGTATGATTGAGCCTCCGGTCCCCTCATCATCCTGGTTGCTCTTCTCTGCACTCTTTCTAGAGTCTCAACATCTTTTTTATAGTCTGGTGACCAAAACTGGATGCAGGATTCCAGGTGTGGTCTTACTAAGGCTACTTATTTACTTATTAAGTTAATGACTTATTTTTGGCCAATGGCAAAGCCAAGAAGGTGGCTTCATTCTTGCAGTTTAAAGTTTGATCTAGACATGGAGGAAGAAGCATAAGCAGGACTGTCACTTTTCAAGATCTTGAAACCATTTTCTGTGAATGCAACCTAGGACTCTGTTTGGTTTTTTGGCAGCTGCAGCACATTTTTAGCTCATAGTTATGTGCAGGGGTGGGCTACTGGGGGTCAGGAGAACCTCTGGTCAAGATTCTGGGCAGTTTGGAGAACCCCCAAATCCACTCTTGGCTGGCCCCACCCCTCCCACTCCACCCCTCCCAGGAGTCCCCACGTGGCCCATTTTGGATGCAGGTACGTGCAGGGCGTGTGCGGAGGCTTGGGGAGGATGAAAAATGGCCTACTGGAAGTTCAGGAGGGCCAGAAATGGGCCTGTTTCCAGCCTCCAGAGGGCCTCTGGGGCCTGGGGAGGCCATTTTCGCCCTCCCAGAGGCTCGAGAAAGGCCTCTGGAGCCCGGGGAGGGCAAAAACGCACCCCCCTTCACCGAGGTGCAGGAGTCCAACTAGGCCACGCCTACCATAGCCACACCCCACCCAGCAACCCGGCAGAGAACCCCTTGCTAAAATTTTTGAAGCTCACCCCTGGTTATGTGGTGTTCTACTAGGACTCCTAGATCCCTCCCAGTTACAGGTATTGAGAAGATTAAGGTGCATGATGATGATAGTGGTGAAAGTGGTGATATGTGAAGATGCAATAAGAACAACTGTGATTTGCTCTCAAGGTGAATTTAACTCAGGGTTCCTTTATTTTTATAAAGTGGTTACTTAGCAATTTTATTTCAGGCATCCAGAGAAATGGGATTTTAAGGGTCTACTGCTATGATCTTGGTGTTAGAGGTTCATCAAATTCATATGGTTGCTCATCTCACGAAAAAAATGACACTGGATAGTATGCAACAACAAGGCTGCAAACGAGTTAATATGTTTTTTAAAAAACCAATTATGATTAAAAATATTTTCAATCAAAAAGGCTGTCAACTGATGAGGACCCAGTTTGTGGGGGCAATAAGCTGACTTTGTATAAATATACAAAAGTATGAAGGCTATTGCTTAACGCATTGTAAGCCGCCCTGAGTCTCTGGAGAAGGGCGGCATATAAATCAAATAAAAAAAAAAATCTGCCTGTGATCATTTTCTTTTCTGTAGCTTTTTTCTATAGGGGTTTTTCTTCACATGGCTTCAGGCTGCACACAGCCTGGAGCTGAGGGGCAGAAAGTGGAGATAACTGGGGTTGTGTAGCCAAAACAAAATGGTTCTCTTGTGAGCCAGGGACATTGCAACAGCTGGCTGGCCAGAGGAGAAGAAAATCAACCAGGCAACCAGCCAGCACCCAGACTGGACAATGTGAATTATTGTTTGGGGGTGGAGGAAACTTTAACTTTTTAACGAGGTGAAAAACGCAGGAACTCTCAGAGTTGGTTTTTCACCAGTCTGTGCCAAGATGATATCTCCAAATAAAAACTGTTCTTTGAGGAATTTACTTGCCTCGGAGTTCTGTTTGCAATGGGTGTATTACTTGGAACCCTGACAAAGGCTAAGAGAGAGTGCCAGATGTTCATAACAGTGGAGACACTCAATAGCTCAGGTAAGACCACATTATGTTCTCCCAACCTTTCTGGGTTTGTGGCCCGGTGGGCAGGGAGGTGGGGAGAGGATGGTTATGCATGAATGGTGGGCAAGTATGGATACAGCTCCATTTCTACGAGCAGCAGGCACTCACGTCCTTTGCATGCACTCACCCACTGCTCAGGCAGATGGGGATTTGTACTTGCCTGCCACTTCCATGGTCCGATTCCGAATAGGTCTGGTAGTAGGCTCAGGGCAGGGGTGAAATCTGACCGGTTCAGGTAGTAATTACCCCTCCTTGATTCCACCCACGCCTGGCCAGTCGCCACTCACCTCTTCCGGCCGCTCAATATTCCACAGAATTCAATGTTAAATGCAGCAGAGAGAATGCTAACTTTTCTCCCTCCATTCAGAACAGAGCTACTGTCCCTTTAAGGTAGTCCCCAGGAGGGAGGGGGACAGGGGGAGAGCTGGAATGGAGCCGTTTTCGTGAAAGGCAGGAAAATGAGGAAGGGGATTTTCCTGCCTGTCATCCATTCCTCAGTCTCAGCACAGACTGAAGGAAGGATGGTAGGCAGGAATATTCCCTTCCCCATTTTCCTGCCATTCGCAACAAGGAGTGGCTGGGAGGGGAGGGGCCGGTGAGGAGTGCCTCGATGTGAGTGATGTTGACTTGGCCCTGCCCACCCAGTCACATGACCCCCCCCCCTCAACAAGCCACATCCACAGAACTGGTAGGGGAAATTTTTTAATTTCATCCCTGGCTCAGGGGTTGGGGACCCCTGCATTAGAACATATGTTGCACTGAGGGTGAAGGTTCATTCTCTGAGCTTCTGAGTTGGTTTCTGAATTTTTGTTACCAGGCTAGGTAACATCTTCAGCTTGACACACCCACACCTGAAGCCCTTATAAACAGAAGAGCCCTGACACCCCCTAAACTCCGCTGAAGACGTTACTTAGTTGTTCTCCCCAAACAAGACAAACCCTCTGAAGTGAACTCAAAGATTCATTTAATTAGGAGTGCCGGCAGCCCCGGCAAAAACTTTCTCTCTCAATGCAGGCTAACAAGTCCGTCCATCCAGAAGATGAATAGTTGTCTGCCACATCACATCTATTCATCTCCGCCCCCTGCCTTTTATCCCCAGAGCTAGGGTGGAGCTTTGGTAGCAGCAGTGGCTCTTCCATCCCAAGGACCGGCCCATAGATTTCCACTGCTCTCCTCTCCTCTGCCTTCTATCAGGCACCGGACCCAGCTGTTCCTCCTCTCCTCATCAGCCACCTCCAGACCTGGGGGCTGTTGACTCTCCATCTGAGGGCTGATGGATGGCCCAGGCTCCACTTTTGTCTCTCTCTTTCTGCCAGCTCCATTCCCTCTTCCCCCTCAGAGCTCTCAGGTTGCCTTGATGCTGACTGGACTCCCACGCCTCCTCCTCCTCCGATTTGGTTGCTGGAGGGGCCGTTGGCTGACAGGTCATAACACTAGTCTGGTAATGAAACATTCGGACACGAACCCATAAGTTCAGAGAATGAGCTTCCACCCTCATGCTACACCCGACAGTATTGCAATACTTTTGCAATAATGGCAGATATTTGCCATTATTGCAAAAGAATTGCATTTTTTCTAATGCACCAGCATTAGAATCTATGAGAGCATCAAGCATTGTTTGCCTTTTGTACACAAGCGATGGCCAAAAGAATTATTATAGAAACCAGAAGGATAAATCTGCATCCAATTTATAGAAACTGGATTGTTCTTCTGTGTTTGTTAAAACCAGCCTGACGTATTCAGTCTTTTTTTTCTTTTTCTTTTTTGTGGAAAGGCACAAAGAAAAATACTTTAAAGCAATATTTTTTTAAAGTTGTTGTTTATATAAAATTCCCCTGCCCATTCCCTTTGTTCCTTTTTTGTTCCAGTTTTTGATGTGGCGTCCCAGTCTCAGAACCGTTGTGCGTGCTTTTTTCTTTTGCTGTTATTTACCTGGAGATGTTACAGTAAATGATAAAGGGTCCTAGGTTTGCTAAGATGTCCCCATCTTCCGTTTTTTGACTGGCACTTGACAAAGTCTGGATTCTAATTGTTTAGGGTACGGGGTGTCAAACTCAATTTCATTGAGGGCTGCATTATGGTTGTGTTTGACCTTGGAGGGCCGGGTGTGTGTGGCCATGATGGGTGTGGCCAGCTCAATGTCACTCGTGTCAGGTAACTCGTGGTGGCCAAGTGCTAAGGCAGGACTTCCCTCAGACCCTTCCTCACATTATAATCCCTCCCTCCCTCCCTCCCTCCCTCCCTCCCTCCCTTACTTCCTTACTTACTTCCCTCTTCCTTCTCCTTTCTTCTTCCTCCCACTCTTTCCTTATTTTTCTTTCCTTGCTCTCTTCCCATCTTCCCTTTTTTTTCTTCATCTTTCCTCTTTCCCTTCCTCCTTTCCTGTCCCTTCTTCCATAAAGGTAAAGGTAAAGGTTCCCCTCACACATATGTGCTAGTCGTTCCTGACTCTAGGGGGCAGTGCTCATCTCTGTTTCAAAGCCGAAGAGCCAGCGCTGTCCAAAGACTCTCCGTGGTCACGTGGCCAGCATGACTCAATGCCAAAGGCGCACGGAACGCTGTTCCCTTCCCACCAAAGGTGGTCCCTATTTTTCTACTTGCGTTTTTTACGTGCTTTCAAACTGCTAGGTTGGCAGAAGCTGGGACAAGTAACAGAAGCTCACTTGTTAGGCGGCACTAGGGATTCGAACCGCTGAACTACCCACCTTTCCGATTGACAAGCTCAGTGTCTTAGCCACTGAGCCACTGCATCCCTTCTTCCATACTCAAATGCAAAAGGCGAAACAGTTCTCCTTTTGTTTTGTTTTTTGTTTGTTTTGATAGTGAAAATGCCAGTGAAAATGGAGCTTGTAGCCCACCCCAGCTCCATTTTTGCTGGCAGAGGCACCGTGGGATGGTCCTTTGCTGTTTCCAGGCCGGCCTGGGGCAGATCTAAGCACCCCATGGACCAGATCCGGCCCTAGGCCTTGATTTTGACATCCCTGGTTTAGGTCCTTCCAGCGGGATTTCTCAACCTTGGCAAACTTTGGAACATAGAATAACAGGAAGTCCTCAATTTACGACCACAATTGAGCCCAAAATTTATGATGCTAAGTGAGAAATTTGTTGTGTGAGTTTTGCCCCAAATTGTTAATCTTACTTTTTGGGGTACAAACCTAACATTACTTTTGTTCCCTTTCTCATCTCTCAGCTTCTTGAAGGTAGCTTTTAGCTCCAAGATTGCTCGCTCTGGTGCTGATGGACAGCTCCCTCTTCTATGCTGGTCCTGCCAAGACAGCCAAGAACTCTGCTCAACTCAAGGTTGGCCTAAAATCTGCAAGTTAAATTGGGGAGATGCAAGTCTCCATTATAACAAGGGAATGGTGCTCAGGCCAACACTTATTAGCCTTGGTCCAAGCTTCTCTTGTTCTAAAAATAGAATAAACTAGAATAGAATTCTTTATTGGCCAAGTGTGATTGGACACACAAGGAATTTGTCTCGGTGTATATAAAAGAAAAGATACATTCATCAAGAATCATAAGGTACACCACTTAGTGATAGTCATAGGGAAACAGTCAATATAAATCTTAAGGATACCAGCAACAAGATTACAGTCATACAGTCATAAGTGGGAGGAGATGGGTGGTTGGAACGATGAGAAGATTAATAGTAATGCAAACAGTGAATAGTTTGACAGTGTTGAGGGAATTATTTGTTTAGCAGGGTGATGGCGTTCGGGGAAAAACTGTTCTTATGTTTAGAACTGGCTATGCTACACATTTCCTCTTTTTCCATGGTTTGCCCATCTCTGTGTCTCATGGAACTTGTTGTTGTTAGTTGCAAAGTCATGTCTGACTCATCGCGACCCCATGGACAACATTCCTCCAAGCCTTCCTGTCCTCTATCATCCTCTGGAGTCCATTTAAGCTCACACTGACTGCTTCAGTGACTCCATCCAGCCATCTCGTTCTCTGCTGTCCCCTTCTTCTTTTGCCCTCCATCGTTCCCAGCATTAGGCTCTTCTCCAGTGAATCCTTCCTTCTCATTAGGTGACCAAAGGATTTGAGTTTCCTCTTCAGGATCTGGCCTTCCCAAGAGCAGTCAGGGTTGCTCTCCTCTAGGACTGACTGGTTTGATCGCCTTGCAGTCCAAGGGACTCTCAGGAGTCTCCTTCAGCACCAGAGTTCAAAGGCCTCCATTCTTTGGTGCTCAGCCTTTCATATGGTCCAACTTTCACAGCCATACATTGCAACTGGGAAAATCATAGCCTTGACTATACACACTTTTGTTGGCAGGGTGATGTCTCTGCTTTTTAGTATGCTGTCTAGATTTGCCATGGCTTTTCTCCCCAGGAGCAAGCCTCTTTTAATTTCTTACCTGCAGTCCCCATCTGCGGCGATCTTGGAGCCCAGGAAAATAAAATCTATCACTACCTCCATTTCTTCCCCATCTATTTGTCAGGAATTGAGCGGGCCGGATGCTCATGGAACTCGACTTATCATATATGACACAAGCAATTCCTCCAAAGGGTGGGTGGGAATTGGTTATATCCCAGAAGAGGCCCAGCTTTTGCCAGCCTTCCTGTCCAGCCCACAAAGAAAACTTTCAGCAGATTGGAAGACAGTTTATTGGTACAAAGTATTGTTTTAAAAAACAACAACTCAGATTTGAAATTTTGCCAGTAAGCGTCCTTCAGCATTCCTCATTATTTGGAAGCAATTGGAAGGTAGGGAAGAAAAAAAAAACCTCTTTGAACTTTCAGTCAAGGAAACCAATTTCAATTGGCTAAATCAGTTTACCAGTTTAAAGTTATACATTCCGTTGTTGAGATCAATTACACACACACACCCGGCGTAGAGCTTGGTAATCATGCTGGAAAATGGAACCTTTGAAAAAAGTCAAGTGGTGTTTGAATAAGATCTTAAAGATGAAAAAGCAGCTTGATGAATATCTATCTATCTATCTATCTATTGGGAAGCAGATTAATTCTGGAGAAGGCCTGCTTTTACAGGAGGAACCACTGTAATATTTTTAAAAAGGGGGGGGGGATTTCAGCTGAAAGCCATTTTTGGAGCATTTTCAGCACTGCTCTGCTGCTTTGGCCTTCTGGTTCTTCCCACTTCCAATAAAAATAATTCTCTCACCAAGCAGCCTCTTCCTCTCCGGGAAGACTTCAGACAGATTTCCAAATGCACTTGCTGGTGAATAAATGATGAAAAGACGTCCTCTTATACAGGCAGTCTTTCAGGCAAGGGATCAAAAAGGAAATTAAAGCCTCTTTGGTGTAATTTTCAGGATAATTATTTAGCTCATTTTATCTCTCTCCCCATCCCCCGTTATTTTTTTTCTGCATTCTTTCTACCGGTGCAAAAGATTTGGCAAAGAGTTTGACTTTGGGGGAAGGAAAAGAAAGAAAGATTCCAGGCAGTAATTCCTTGGAAGGGTGCAGGGAAGGCCCAGTTTTTGTGGCAGATGCTGGGTTTTTTTGAGGGGTGGGGTTTGCATAACAGGTTAAACCCTTAAAATCAGATTCACAAAGCATGATGCTCTTATTGTTCAGAGCCCTTGTACCTTAGTTGGCCTTAAGCCAGTTAGCTCTCTTTGGAATGGAATGGAATGGAATGGAATGGAATGGAATGGAATGGAATGGAATGGAATGGAATGGAATAGAATAGAATAGAATAGAATAGAATAGAATAGAATAGAATAGAATAGAATAGAATAGAATAGAATAGAATAGAATAGAATAGAATAGAATAGAATAGAATAGAATAGAATAGAATAGAATAGGAGAAGGGGAGTAGAGTAGAATAGAGTAGAGTAGAGTACAACAGAACAGAACAGAATGTATAAGAATAGAGTAGAGTGAATAAGAATATTCTATTCCACTCCATCCCCATCCCCATCCCCATCCCTATTCTATTCAGTATAAACTTAAATAACAAATGTTCTCACTTACCAAAAAGGGGGAAGAAATCTAATGCATTCTCTTAAGAGCTCCTTCTTGAGAGTAATTACTACTATTGTTCTTTTTCTCGGTGGGAGCAGATAGAGAATTATCTTTATCCTTATTTGTTCCCCCTCTATCAAAACGTTCCTCATTTTCTCTCCGGTAGAAAAGACGTTAACCCCTTCCTGGGAGTCAGGCAAGCCAAGGGGCATATGATGTTTCTGGATAAGCCTGTTACATTTTCTAGATAGAGCATCCTTGAGGGTAGGTCAGAAAAAAACAAGATGGTGGCACTGTCAGGGTTCTGATGGATGCCCTAATTAAATCATGAGCCAGTTATGAAATCCAGTTATTTATTAGGAGCTTCATGTCGGCACATTCCCAAGTGAAGCCAGCTCTGACCTTACATAATTTAAGTCCCCATCATAACCCTGTTTCCCCCTCCCCCCAGGGTGTGTCGTCAATCACATTTGCCAACGGAGCAATTTCACAGGTTGTAGAGGTCACTCCCCTCTGTCTGCTGTGGATAACCCTGGGAGACAGCCTTGAGAGGGATAAGTCTGGAATGTGCATCTGTCTTTGGCTGCTGTGCTGTTTCGCCGGTTTCCCATCCCCCCTGGCCTATGGCAACTTGAAAGCAGGGCAGGGATGCTTTGTGAGTTGACAGGCACAATCAAAGCCCCACCCCCCTTTACATGGCAGTGAATGTGTAGCTCATGAAAAAAAGGTGCGGCTCCAGTCATGGAGACACATGTTGGCTTGTTTAAGTCTCCTCACCTTCCTGGATGCTTCCATCCATTCCTAATTGTGATGGATGTCGAAATGATGAAAGTTAGCTGAATTACCGAGTTGGAAGGGACCTTGGAGGTCTTCTAGTCCAACCCCCCTACTCAAGCGGGAGACGCTATAACATTTCAGACAAGTGGTTGTCCAATCTCTTCTTAGTTCATTTACTTTATTGGCTAGCCCTTGGGCCATATTAAAGTGCTGAGTTCCAGACACAAGTTATTACTAAAATCTGATAAAAGCAAATTTAAAATGGAATTTTAAATACGATTTAAAATCTCTTCTTAAAAACCTCCAGCATTGGAGCTCCCACAACTCCTGGACTAGGTGAAGAGGTGATTTCAATAGTAGTAACTGTAAGAAAGATCAAGAGGTCCTATTAGACCATCCCTTTAGTATGAGCCAGCAGTGTGCTGCAGCTGCCAAAAAAGCCAATGCAATTCTCGGCTTGCCTCCCCAGAGGAATAGTTTCAAGATCATAAAAAGTGACAGAAAGATTTTATCCTCCTCCTCCTCCTCCTCTTCCTTTTCCTCCTCCTCCTCCTCTTCGTCTTGTTCCTCTTCCTTTTCCTCCTCTTCCTCCTCCTCCTCCTCTTCTTCTTGTTCCTCTTCCTCCTCCTCCTCCTCTTCCTACTCCTCCTCCTCTTCTCCCGGTTACTTTTCTCAGCTTCATGTAAAATATGCATTAGTCAATGGTGCTAAACTGGATTAAGGCTGGAGGGGGGGAAATTTCATGGAAAGTGAGCAAATATTGTGTAGGCTGGGAATTGCTTTTGCTCCACCTTTTTTCCCTTTTTTTTTCATGGCACTCTGGGTGAAATCAACTGGGAAGGCTGCTGCGGGGGTCTTGACTCAACTTCTGTCCTTCCAAGGTCAATAAAATGAGGACCCAGATTGTTGGAGGCAACGTGCTGACTCTGTAAAGCGCTTAGAGAGGGCTGTAAAGCACTGTGAAGTGGTATATAAATCTATGTGTTATTGTTACTGCTATTATCCCATATGCCCTTGGTCTTCTCTTTTGCAAATTAAGTCTAAGTGCTATTTATTTATTTATTTATTTATTTATTTATTTATTTATTTATTTGATTTATATGCCGTCCTTCTCCGGAGACTCAGGGAGGCTTACAATGCATTAAGCAATAGCCTTCATACTTTTGTATATACCTGCTTAGTAGGGTTTTTGCCCCCCCCCTCCCCCAAAGCGGTGTTCTTTTTTATACAAAGGCAGTTTATTGCCCCCACAATCCGGGTCCTCATTTTACCTACCTCGGAAGGATGGAAGGCTGAGTCAACCTTGAGCCTGGTGAGATTCGAACTTGTAGTAATTGCAGGCAGCTGGCAACTAAGTGCTACTTTAACATCACTTAGTCCCCTGTGCCACCAGGCTCTATTGCTAGTGTTTTGCTATTACTCTAGAAATGGCATGTTGGTTTGTCCCAGGGTATATTCCCTATGGCACGTCTCTCCAATTTACTTAAGAAAAGCTCCAACATCTCTAATTTGTGGTTGTCGATCAGGAACAATCAGAAACAGGCATCTTTATGGTATTTGAACTGCAGCTATCCTTGACTTAAAATGGTAATTGAGCTTGCTCATCATGGTCATAATTCCTAATGGTCATCCAACAGGTTGGTCATGTAACTGACTCGATTTTACGACCTTTTTTTCCAGTGGTCATTAAGAGAATGTGGTGGTCATAGAATAATCACTATAGTCATTACACAAACACCAATGGTTCCCTGTAGATGCAGTTGGGCTGAAACTGGAAGTAAATGCTTGTTTATGGCAAAACCAAGGTTAAAACATGGTCACATTATCCTTGCGGGATGCTGCAAATGGCTGTAAATATGATCCGGATGCCTTTTCCCTGAAGTTTGGTTGGTGACCGAGGCTGGGGAGGGGGGGGGGAGCGGGAGGGTTGGAAGGCAATGTCAGAACTTTGAGCTCAATTTTTTTTAATTTGATTTATATGCCGCCCTTCTCCGGAGACTCAGGGCGGCTTACAATGCGTTAAGCAATAGCTTTCATTCTTTTGTATATTTTTATACAAAGTCAGCTTATTGCCCTCACAAACTGGGTCCTCAATTTACCTACCTTAGAAAGGATGGAAGGCTGAGTCAACCTTGAGCCTGGGGAGATTCGAACTAGCAGTAATTGCAGGCAGCTGAATGTTAATAACAGGCTTTAGTCTGCCAAGCCACCAGGCTCTTTATAAGTACCGCCACCACTCCCACCCCCGTTAAGTCCATCATGACTTTGAACGGTTGCTAAGTGACACATCGTAAATCAAGGAGTACCTGTAGAAATTAGCTTGAGACAGGGAAAAATATTAAACTTTTCTTTTGGGCTTTACTAATTAGATAAATTTGTTGTTATAGAAATTCATTCTTCTCTTCTTTCTCGTCTCTTCTTCCTCTCTTCTCTTCTCTTCTCTTCTCTTCTCTTCTCTTCTCTTCTCTTCTCTTCTCTTCTCTTCTCTTCTCTTCTCTTCTCTTCTCTTCTCTTCTCTTCTCTTCTTCTTCTCTCCCCTCTTCTCTTCTCTTCTTGCCCTTTCTTCCTCACTTCTCTTTTCCCTTTCCCCTCCCCACTGTGTCCTATTATTTGCTTTCATATTTTTCTATTTTATTCTATAATCTAATAAAATGTTAGAGTGAAAAAAAGCATCCAGTGGTATGGGATCGATAGAAATTATTCTGTGTTAAAGAATTTTGCTTCAGAGAAATTCCTCTTCTATCAACGGAAATATCTGTGGTCCCATCCTCCCTCCAGATAGTCCGAGGGTCCTGGATTCTGGTGCCAGTGGGGAGACCCTCACAGAGGTCTCCATTCACTTGACTTAAGGCCCTTTTCCTGTGGCCTTTAGCCTCCAGTTGCACTCCATATCCTACAAGATTTAAAAAGCACCTTTAAAAAAACAAACAAACAAAAAAACAACCCAAAAAGCTGATTTCCCAGCTGCTTCCTCTCCTCCCTGTCTTCTTAATGGATTGTTTTCATTTTCATAATGTGATTTTTTTTAACCATTATTATAAATTTTGGGATTTTATAATGCAAGCCTTTAAATAAATAAAATTAACAATAAAATCCCGTTGCGAGGGAGCAAATTAACATGTCCCTAAATCCCACATCACGCACTGAAGGGTGAGGGAGGATTTCTGCATTCCAGATCATTGCTCCCTGATGGTATGAAATGGAGTCTTGTTGTTTTGTTTTTTCATTGGATCTGATCCCCGTTCCTGATCTGCAAATTAGAGGAGTAAACTGTGCAGATCAGGAACGGGGATCAGATCCAATGAAAAAACAAAACAACATCCATTTCATACCTTCAGGGAGCAATGATCTGGAATGCAGAAATCCTCTGCATGTCACTGAGCTTTTATTAGCCTCTGCTAACATCGTCAGTGTAAAACCTACCATCAAAGAGATATTCGTCTTTATGCATCATTGATTCGAGTCCACACCATCTAGTCAGAGTTGAAGAAGCTTCTTGGATGAGAAGCGAAATGTCTTCAAAGAAGAAACAAGAAGGTCCAGTTCCCTCCTTCGGGACAACCATGACCTGGATGATGGAGAAGCTCTACAGACTTTTAGCTATACAATTTGGGATGAAGACCCTTGGAATGTTGTAGGAGTAGGGATGGATTTCCAGAGGGAAAAAATGGCAGACTACAGGAACCATTTGCACCACTCAGGTGACCCTGAGGACACAGAGAAACCTCCAAGTGGCCTCAGAGACCCTCTAAAACAGTGGTTCTCCACCTTGGTAGCTTGAAGATGGGTGGACTTCAACTCCCAGAATCCCCCAGCCAGCAGCGCTGGCTGGGGGATTCTGGGAGTTGAAGTCCACCCATCTTCAAGCTTCCAAGGTTGAGAAACACTGCTCTCAAAGGATGCAAAGGACCAGCTCTCTGCAAGGAGTATAAATCCTTCCATTCCTCAGTATCCTGTCCGAGCTGAAGAAGCTTCTTCGATGAGAAGTGAAACATCTTCAAAGACAAACAAGAAAGTCCAATTGTCTCCTGAAAAAGCATCTTTGGGACAACTAGGACCTGGATGACTGAGAATCTCTACAGACCTTTAGCTGTTCAATTTGGGATGAAATGAACCCGCTTTGAATGGTGTGGGACTAAGAATGGATTTCTAGAGGAAGAATTGCAGACTAAGGAACCATTTGCACTATTTAGGTGACCCTGAAGACACAGAAGAACCTCCAGGTGGCCTCAACAGCTCTCTCAAAGGATGCAAATGACCAGCTCTCTGCAGGGTGTATAAATCCTTCCATCCCCCACCATCCTGTCCGAGCTGAAGAAGCTTCTTGGATGAGACAATAACATCTTCAAGAAAAAACAAGGAAGTCCAATTGCCTCCTGAAAAAGCACCTTTGGGATAACCCTATGGTTATGTGATCAAAATTCAGACACTTGGCAACTGACTCATATTTAGGACGATGGCAGTGCCCAAGGGTCATGTGATCGCTTTTTGCAATCTTCTGACAAGCAAACTTGGTTCTTCTCCTATAAGACCAATGGACTAAATGATGAAAGTTCCTGTTAGGGTGAAAGAGCTGCTCAGTGGATGGTCTGGTCATCCTTGGAAGTCACCAGAGCAAAGCCACAACAGTTACAGCCCACCACAAATACAATGAATGGTTGCAGGACCTGGGCCTGGCTAGTCTAGTGAAGAGAAGGACCAGGGGAGACAGGATGGCATCTTCCAATATTTGAGGGGCTGCCAGAGAGGAGGGGGTCAAGCTATTTCCCAAAGCACCCGAAGGCCAGACAAGGAACAATGGATGGAAACTGAACAAGGAGAGATTCAACCTGGAAATAAGGCGAAATTTTCTGACAGTGAGAACAATCAACCGATGGAACAGAAGTTGCCTTCGGAAGTTGTGGGAGCTTCATCACTGGAGGCTTGATGGGCAATGTGGAATGGTGCCTTGCTCTGACATGTTGGCAAGTCTTGCGCCAGAAGTTGATAGCAGAGGACAGTGGTCAGCAAATACTGTGAATTACTTTCAGTGGACTGTGTCGGGATGGATTGTACCTGTAATCAGGACTCGAGACGGTTTCCAGCTAATGGCTGGAAAAAAAGAATGGTTCCCTTGCCAGATGCTGGACCTGAGCAGTAATCATGGAGGTTGTGGACCTCTCAGGGTGGCAAGAGATGATCCCCAAACTCCATCTCGTTGGGGGAAAATAATGATAGGAGGAGACTCACGGCTGCTTGTGAGATTCAGAGGCATCTTCTGGCAAAGGAGACGGGATTGAAGAGGTCATAAAACCGTAGAATGGAAGTAGCAGTGGGTTTCACATTTTGTTGCCACCGATTCACCATGTGTGCACACGCTCGCTTCGTGTGGGCATGCATCTTCTGTGCTCGCCTCTGGTCTCAAAACCGTACCTAAATAGGATGGCATAGAGCCGGGACAGGTGGGCAGGCCCATCCCGATCTCTGCTACTGCCCAGCCAAATTTGGGGAACTCTGGAGTTGAAGTTCATACATCTTAAAGCAGAGACCTTCAAACTTGGCAGGTTTAAGACTTGTGGACTTCGACTCTCAGAATTCTCCAGCCAGCTATGCTGGCTGGAGAATTCTGGGAGTCGAAGTCCACAAGTCTTAAAGCAATGCTGGCTGGAGAATTCTGGGAGTCGAAGTCCACAAGTCTTAAAGCAATGCTGCCTGGAGAATTCTGGGAGTCGAAGTCCACAAGTCTTCAAGCTACGCTGGCTGCAGAATTCTGGGAGTCGAAGTCTACAAGTCTTCAAGCTACGCTGGCTGCAGAATTCTGGGAGTCGAAGTCCACAAGTCTTCAAGCTATGCTGGCTGCAGAATTCTGGGAGTTGAAGTCCAAGTCTTCAAGCTACGCTGGCTGAAGAATTCTGGGAGTCGAAGTCCACAAGTCTTCAAGCTATGCTGGCTGCAGAATTCTGGGAGTTGAAGTCCAAGTCTTCAAGCTACGCTGGCTGAAGAATTCTGGGAGTCGAAGTCCACAAGTCTTCAAGCTATGCTGGCTGCAGAATTCTGGGAGTTGAAGTCCAAGTCTTCAAGCTACGCTGGCTGAAGAATTCTGGGAGTCGAAGTCCACACGTCTTCAAGCTACGCTGGCTGGAGAATTCTGGGAGTTGAAGTCCAAGTCTTCAAGCTACGCTGGCTGGAGAATTCTGGAAGTCGAAGTCCACAAGTCTTAAAGCAATGCTGGCTGGAGAATTCTGGGAGTCGAAGTCCACAAGTCTTAAAGCAATGCTGGCTGGAGAATTCTGAGTCGAAGTCCACAAGTCTTAAAGCAATGCTGCCTGGAGAATTCTGGGAGTCGAAGTCCACAAGTCTTCAAGCTACGCTGGCTGCAGAATTCTGGGAGTTGAAGTCCACAAGTCTGCAAGCTACGCTGGCTGCAGAATTCTGGGAGTTGAAGTCCAAGTCTTCAAGCTACGCTGGCTGAAGAATTCTGGGAGTCGAAGTCCACAAGTCTTCAAGCTACGCTGCCTGGAGAATTCTGGAAGTCGAAGTCCACAAGTCTTAAAGCAATGCTGGCTGGAGAATTCTGGGAGTTGAAGTCCACAAGTCTTCAAGCTACGCTGCCTGGAGAATTCTGGGAGTTGAAGTCTACAAGTCTTCAAGCTATGCTGGCTGCAGAATTCTGGGAGTTGAAGTCCACAAGTCTTCAAGCTACGCTGCCTGGAGAATTCTGGGAGTTGAAGTCTACAAGTCTTCAAGCTATGCTGGCTGCAGAATTCTGGGAGTTGAAGTCCACAAGTCTTCAAGCTATGCTGGCTGCAGAATTCTGGGAGTTGAAGCCCACAAGTCTTAAAGCTGCCAAATTTGGGGACCTTTGTCTTAAAGTGTCCAGATTGAGAAATATTGCTTTCTATTGGATATATATATAGAGAGAGTAGCATCAGAATACACAGAGGCATGGATCCAGCTGGGCTAAAGAGCTCCAGGTAGATTGGTAGAGAATTGAATTTACTGTTATCCCAGTTGATTTAGAAACATCTACACATGGGAGCATTCCTTAATCTCCCCTCTGGTAATCCATTATATGAGATACCTGCTGTCCTATGTTGAACCACTTATCTTGAGACTGGCCTGTTTTGCATTTTCTCTCTTGCTTCTATTAGCAGCCATTTATTATGAAAGATATTGTGTCAGCAGGGGTGGAAGATTCACCGTTCTTAATCTGTTGCCCTTACAGTTTCCAGAGGCATTGTTGCAAATTTCAGTGTGAGGCGGATAAAAGATTTTTCAGTGCTCTTGCTCTAGGAGCTATCGAGGAAAAATAGTGAACTGCCGTGTATTAAATATATACATTTTTTAAAAATAAAAATAAAAAGTCAGTTTACTGCATGTGGGTTGCAGAAATTTGGTGACCACTAGATGGCAGTGAAGCGACACAGAACACTCTTAGCTTTTGCTGCTCTCTGATGGTGGTCTAGAGTTTTGCAGGCTAGATCTGACAGTCGAATTGAGAGTCTTTGTAGTATGCTGACCTTTAGCAGAAAGAAAGTGGAATTAATGGGTGGGGAGTGGTAGCCACCTAGCAGGACAAGAAACAATGGATGGAAACTAATCAAAGAGAGAACCAACCTGGAATTGTCCTCCTAACAGTGAGGACAATCGATCAGTGGAACAGCTTGCCACCAGAAATCGTGGGTGCTTCATCACTGGAGGTTTTTAAGAAGAGACTCGACAGTCATTTGTCTGAAATGGTATAGGCTTGAGCCAGGGGGCTGGACTAGAAGACCTCCAAGGTCCCTTCCAGGTGTATTCTATTCCATTCCATTCCATTCCATTCCATTCCATTCCATTCCATTCCATTCCATTCCATTCCATTCCATATTTTCTATTCTGTTCTGTTCTGTTCTGTTCTGTTCTATTCTATTCTATTCTATTCTATTCTATTCTATTCTATTCTATTCTATTCTATTCTATTCTATTCTATTCTATTCTATTCTATTCTATTCTATTCTATTCTCCTCTCCTCTCCTCTCCTCTCCTCTCCTCTCCCCTCCCCTCCCCTCCCCTCCCCTCCCCTCCCCTATTATCCTATCCTACCCTACCTTTCCCTACCCTACCCTACTCTATATTTTTTATTATGCAAGAATTCCCTCATGCCTTTCCCTGGGGGACAGCTCCTCCTCCTCTTATTCACAACAACTCAGTGAGGTAGGCTGGACTGAATGTTGAGTCCCAGCTCTAAATCACCTAGTTGGCTTTCAAAGCCAGTGGAAGCCCAGCACCATCCTCCCTGTGCCAGTTCCTTGCCTTCTGTGAGGAAAAATCGGCAGATTCTCTTTGCATCCACAGCAACAGGGGGATGATTTTTCACTCTAGAATTCCTCCATCAGGTTCTGTTGGGCTACACAGTAGTTTTGGGAGCGCTGAACTCAATTGCCCCTACAGATACTCCTCCACTGACAACCACACCCAAGCCCAGATTTATATTGTTAAGTCAGACAATTTGTTAAGTGAGTTTTGCCTTATTTTATGACTTTTTTTGCCACCCTTGTTAAGGGAATCACTCTTTTTATATGAAGCTATTTGCCAAATCACCCGAAGGCCAGACAAGGAACAATGGATGGAAACTGAACAAGCAGAGATTCAACCTAGAAATAAGGAGGAATTTTCTGACAGTGAGAGCAATCAATCAATGGAACAGAAGTTGCTTTCAGAAGTTGTGGGAGCTTCATCACTGGAGGCTTTCAAGAAGAGACTGGACTGCCGGTTGTTAGAAATGGTGTAGGGTTTCCTGCTTGGGCAGGGGGTTGGACTAGATGACCTCACAAGGTCCCTTATAATTTTGTTAATCTGTCTGTAAAAGGAAAGCTGTGGGTCTCAGCTCCCAGAGCTTCTAAACTGTTGGGGGCATATTAGGAATTGATTGAGGTTTGACCCGCAAAAAGGACTTTACAAACATTATCAGGTTTTGATAGATTGATTTTGTTGGTGAAGATGACCAGTGAGGTGGATAGAGAAGAATAAGTGTATGTGTGTGTGTACATGCATGTGTTTGTGTGTGTGTGTATGTGTGAGAGAGAGAGAAGGAGAAGAGGGGAGCTAAAACCAGTAGTTTGAGACAATTCGCCTGCGTAGCTGCAGGCTGGCAGTTCCCATGTATGCCATTTGCCAAGTCCTGTAACATTTCTTTTTTACAGCAGAATAAATTCCTTTTTGCAGCTTATATGGATCTGGGGAGCTATATGTCACTTTTTACAAGGGATTGACAGTCCCAGCCTTGCTCTCTATCTCTCTTTTCATTTGATTCTTCTCCTCTGCCTTGTCTGGGCTCCAGGATTTGGTGGCAAAACATACAGAAGGCAGACCTGCCCCCCCCACCCCCCTGCCTCATCCTTTTGGAGCTTAGCCTGAACTTTTGAATCGGATCCTTTTCTTTGAATTAAAAATAGAAACCTGGAAGAAAGAAAGAAGGCAGTTGAATAGAAGTGTGTTTGTTGATGAGAGATCTTCCCTGATAAAACAGCGGTGCGGGTAATTTTAAGAAATAGCGCATGTGCTCTTCAGGGCCTTCGTTTGGGTATCTTCAGTGCTTTTGACACGTTGGCTAATCTTGACTGTTTGGACAATTCCCAGCTATCAGTTACTGCTGAATTACAAGCTCTACTATTAACAGGAACAGTCTAGTGATAATCTTATATATGCTGTTGTATTATTGCTTTCTTAACGTTACCATTAAGTCAGTCCTTAGTTGTGAAATGATAAGTACCTGTCATGGATCTACCCCTGGACTCCTCTCTGGATACGAGTTCAGAGGCGGAAAGTGAATTTGAGTCTCCAGAGGAAAATATGAAGCCGAATGTTGGTCAGGATCGGGGCTCAGAGAGCGCTAGCTTGATGGAGCAGCCTTGGATGGGTTGATTGGATGAGGGACAGGCCGAGGGCAGAGAGCTGCAACAAGTTGGCCTGAAGGCTCCAGGTCAGGATCTGGAGCAGCTGCTGCCTGTTAGCAATGAGGAGGATCCACACCTCCTCCTGATCCAAGGACATGTAGAGCAGAGAGGAGGCAGGCATAAATGCCCGTCAGCTAGGCTACACGCGAGGAGGCAACCTCGCCTCTCATGAAAGGCTGCACTGTTGTTGCCTACTTAATCCCACCCTGAGGACTTGAGCATTCCTGAAGCAACGTGCTCAGTTCTGTGCCTTGTGTGCTTTTAATAATAGAAAATACTTGTAGCTCGGGCTTTAGATTTTGGCAGTGGTTTGCTCTCCAAGCTTGTTTCAATTTAGTTTCTGAACGTTTCGTTACCAGACTAGGAGATGTCATCAGCAGGGTATTCTTGTCCTATTCTATGTGACTCTAGAAAGAGGACAGAGAAGAGCAACTAGGATGATTAGGGGACTGGAGGCTAAAACATATGAATAACGGTTGCAGGAACTGGGCATGGCTGGTCTAGTGAAGAGAAGGACCAGGGGAGACAGGATAGCAGTCTTCCAATACTTGAGGGGCTGCCACAGAGAGGAGGGGGTCAAGCTATTTTCCAAAGCCTCTGAAGGCCAGACAAGGAACAATGGATGGAAACTGAACAAGGAGAGATTCAGCCTGGAAATAAGGAGCCATTTTCTGACAGTGAGAGCAATTAACCTATGGAACGAAGGAATGAAGTTGCCTTCAGAAATTGTGGGAGCTTCATCCCTGGAAGCTTTCAAGAAGAGACTTGACTGCCATCGGTCAGAAATGTTGTAGAGTCTCCTGCTTGGATAGGAGGTTGGACTAGATGACCTACAAGGTCTCTTCCAACTCTATTAATCTAATCTGTTCCTCTTTGGCTTATCAATGTCTTGTGTGCTTGTGTTGTGTATCCTAACCCGTCTGAATCATGGACTGCTTTCCTGGGCTTTGTGTGTGCCTGTTGGACTCGGTTACCCAGAGAGTCTTGCCAAGCTGACCTGTGCAACGGGGGTGCCTAGCGAAGACCTGTTTGGGAAGATTTGAATAAACACCTGTGGGACTCTTGCTGTATGTTTGTGTGGGTGTGTGTGAAGCAGGGCAGCACAGCACCATTGCCTTTCAGTGGTCAAAGAGAGTCCGCCTTTGTCTCTCTCTCTGCCAGCTCCATTCCCTCTTCCCCCTCGGAGCCCCCAGGTTGCCCTGATGCTCACCCTGACTCCCACGCCTCCTCCTCCTCCTCCTCCTCTGATTCAGCTTCTGGAGGGGCCGGTGGCTGACAGACCACAACAGCTGGCCACACCAGAGCAGCCACAGTTCAGAGCAGCCACACCCATAATTCAGTGTGGCCCATACATGCATGTGTGACTCCCCTGTGTGCTCCCCCATGCTTTTGACACACGATGGCACGGTAGGCCCGTTTTCAGCCTCCCCAGGCTCCAGAGGCTTTCTTGGAGCCTGAGGAGGGCGACAATGGCTTCCCCACCCCCAGCCCCCCAAGGCCCTCCAGAGGCTGGAAACAACCCATTTCCTGACTTCCGGTGGGCCCAGAAAGCCATTTTTTGCCCTCCCTAGGCTCCAGACGCTTTTCTAGGAGCCTGGGGAGGCTGAAAACTGCCTTCCCCACCCACCCACCTGGAGGCCCCCTGGAGGCTGGAAACAACCCATTTCCCGATTTCCGGTGGGCCTGGAAGGGCCAAAAATCAGGTGGTTGGCACGTGCATGCATGCTAGAGCTGAGCCCACAGATATGGCTCCGCGTGCTACCAGTGGCATGCGTGCCATAGGTTCACCATCACGGATATAGGATCTCCTGCTTGAGCAGGGGTTGGACCAAAAGACCCCCAAGGTTCCTTCCAGCTCTATTCTGATTGATTGATTGATCGATCGATCGATCGATTGACTGGAGGTCTTTTAGTTCAACCCCCTGCTCAATCAAAAAACCCTACACCATTTCTGACCTCCAGTAATGGAGCGCCCACCATTTCTGGAGGCCAGCTGTTCCACTGGTTAATTGTCTTCACTGTTAGGAAGCTTCTCCTTAATTCCAGGTTGTGTCTCTCCTTGATCGGTTTCCATCCATTGTTTCTTGTCCTGCCCTCTGGTGCTTTGGAGAATGAATTGACCCCCTCCTCTTTGTGGCAGCCCCTCAGATACTGGAATGCTATCATTTCACCCCAGTCCTTCTTTTCTCTAGACTAGCCGTGCCCAGTTCCTGCAACCATTTGTCGTATGTTTTACTCTCCGGGCCTTTAAACATCTTTTAGTTTGCTCTTCTCTGTTTTTTTTTCCAAAGTCTCAACATCCTTTTTGTAATGTGGTGACCAAAACGGAATGCACTATCCCAGGTGTGGTCTCACCAAGGATTCATCAAGCAGCACTAATACTTCGCATGAATTTAATTCTATGCCTCTGTTTCTACAACAGGATTGTACTAGCTTTTTTTTTCTTGTTTGTTTTAAATTGTGAGCCTCCCAGAGTCTTGTTGGGTTCGGGTGGGGCTAAAATCTAATTAAATAAATGAAGAAGAGCATCTCAGTCTAGTGTGACGGTGGCCTTTGAGGTTTCTGGCACACTCCGCAGTCCCTCGGGTGCTGTAGCGTTCTCAGGCAGTGCTCCAAGAAGCATTATGTGCCTATAGTCCATAATACACATGTCCAAATGAAATGGCGTA
Source organism: Coluber constrictor foxii (assembly GCA_038048745.1). Classification (NCBI taxonomy): domain Eukaryota; kingdom Metazoa; phylum Chordata; class Lepidosauria; order Squamata; family Colubridae; genus Coluber; species Coluber constrictor. The sequence continues at coordinate 25,820,602 of CM075968.1, forward strand.
TTGTGTAGCAAGTACCGAGATAAAATACCTGGGAAGATCTTAGCTTTCAGCTTCTCGAGAGAATATTCGGGGAAGTTGTTTCCAGCCTTCGCAACCCCATCTCTGCTCCCATCACACACACACACACACACACACACATGTACGCACGCACACAAAGCACTGATTGAATGGACACGTAAATGTTGGTTTATCTTGCCTGCCTCCGATGGGATGATTCTGGGCAAAGCTGTGAATTGGTACTGCTCAGGTCAACTCCTGGCAGATGGGGTCAGTTACAGGTAGAAGCGAGTTTTGGTGGAGAAATGGTTTAGTTTAGTTTAGTTTATTGCCATTACATCTCGCACAACGAAATTAAATGCCATCTTCAGTGTATATTATAGCTATAAAAATAAAACACACATCCTTCGCGTTCTATAAATTGAATTGAAAACCTCCGCGATTGCATTAATATTGCACTATATACAGTAGAATTCAATATAGTCACTGCCCTAGGATAGAAGCTGTTTTTCAGCCTATTTGTCCTCTGTTTTTATTGTCCTGTACCGGCTGCCAGATGGTAATAGTTCAAAAAAAAAAAAAAGGCTGCCCAGGATGAGCTGGATCTTTAAGAACATTTTGAACTTTCTTAAGGCAGCAGGTGCTATCAAGCTCTTCCAAAGAGGGGGGAGGACAACCCATGATCCTCTGGGCAATGACGTTGACCCTCTGGAGCGCCATCCTATCTGCCCCTGTGCAATTGGTGCAGTAAGTTAAAATACTCTCTATGGTGCAGCAATAGAACTTGGTCACCAGCAGTTTTTCATTCAGTTGTATTTTCCTGAAAAGTCTCAGGTAGTAGAATCTCTGCTGGGCCCTTTTGACCAGGGCTGCAATGTGAGCCCCCCCAGGTCTGGTCCTCTTTTATTGTAACACCCAGAAACTTAAAACTGGACACTTGCTCCACCTGGTCTCCACTGATAAGCAAGGGCTGGATGTCTGATCTATTCCTTCTGTAGTCCACTATAAGCTCCTTGGTTTTATTGGGGTTAAGGACCAACTTATTGTCTCCACACCACGAAAGCAACCGATCCACGTCATCTCGATAGGCAGACTCATCCCACCCACTGTTGTATGGTGTGCAAAGAGATTAGGTTGCAGGCTCCCCTCAGGGAATTTTTTTTCCTGTTCTACTGATTCCCAGTCGGCGTCCTGCCTTCCTAGACAGCGGAGTGTGTGTACATAGGCCTAATAGGGGTACAAGAGGATCTTTTCAAAAATGCATGCTTTTTGTCTCCCCTGAAATATTTATTTAAGTAATGGGCAGGGAGGGAGAGCCGTGTGCCGTGCGATTCCTCTCTCGCTGCTCTTCCAAGGCTCCTTGGCTTTGCATACTAACCGATGAATAATTAAGAGCTGTCTATTTATTGCACGAAGACAGATGGGCAGCATCTGCCTTTCTGGACCCAAGGGGAGAGATGGCCTTGATTCACCACATGGCGGAGAGATCTGGAGCTTCCGGTTGGGAAGGGATCCCTTCTCGTCTCAGTTCCTAACTGATGTGTCATCTCCGTGAAGGTTTTGCCAAAGGAGAAAACCATGGAGGAATGGAGAGTTACAGGCAGGGCAAGTGAAGCTCCTTCTGGGAGGGAGGTTTTCACTGGAGGTTTTTAAGAGGAGACTGAGCAGCCACTTGTCTGAGATGGAATAGGGCCGGGATGGCGAACCTATGGCATGCGTGCCACAGGTGGCACACAGAGCCATATCTGTGGGCACGCGAGTATTGCCCCAGCACACATGCATGCGCTGGCCATCTAATTTTCAGGCCTTCTGGTCTCACCAGGAAACGGGCCATTTCTGGCCTCCAGAGGGCCTCCATGGGGCTGAGGAAGGCCGTTTTCGCCCTCCCCAGGCTCCAAGAAAGCCCCTGGAGCCTGGGGAGGGTGAAAAACAGGCCTACCGGGCCCACTGGTAACATTTTTGCTGTCGTGTGCCAAAAGCAGTGTGTCTGTGTGTGTGTGTGTGTCGCACACACAGGCAGAGGATGCAGGGAGCATTGAATTATGGGTGTGGGCACACGCGCGCAACTCCCCCCCCCCCCCGTGACCCCCTGCTTTTGGCACACGACAGCAAAAAGGTTAGTCATCACTGGAATAGGGTCTCCTGCTTGAAGGTCCCTTCCAGCTTTGTTCTGATTGATTGAGAACGACCGCGCTATGGTGGAGAAAGATTCGGAGCAGAAGTGGGGAAGCCTACACTGCCCTCTACCATGGAGGGTAGAGGGATTTGGGACCAATGACTCTCTAAACCAGGAGTCTCCAACCTTGGCAACTTTAAGCCTGGCGGACTTCAACTCTCAGAATTCCCCAGCCTGGGGAATTCTGGGAGTTGAAGTCCGTCAGGCTTAAAGTTGCCAAGGTTGGAGACCCCTGCTCTAAACTACCTCACAGGGCTTCTGTTACAGGAGATAAATGGGGGGGGGGCAGCTATATATGATGCCTTGAGGTCCAAAATGAAAGATGGGGGTAGAACTCAAAATCAATAACACTCCATTCAGTTTGCTTGGAAGACGATAAAAAGAATAGTAGACTGTAAGGGTTGGATAGGATTTATTTATTTTATTTATTTATTAGTTCGATTTATATGCTGCCCTTCTCCGGAGACTCAGGGCAGCTTACAATGCGTTAAGCAATAGCCTTCATACTTTTTTGTATATACCTGCTTAGTAGGGCTTTTGCCCCCGCCCCCACCCCCAGCAGTGTTCTTTTTTTATACAAAGTCAGCTTATTGCCCCCACAATCTGGGTCCCCATTTTACCTGCCTCGAAAGGATGGAAGGCTGAGTCAACCTTGAGCCTGGTGAGATTCGAACTTGCAGTAATTGCAGGGAGCTGGCAGCTAAGTGCTACTTTAATAGCACTTTGTCCCCTGTGCCACCAGGCTCTTGTGGAACGAGTTGAAGGCCTCATGGCTACAGCCTTCCCATGGCACTTCAGGCCCTGTTAAAACCCCTTAAGGATGACCACCTCTATGATGGGTCTAGCCTCCTCCTTTCCTTCTTCCCATATTGGCCGTGAAGTTTGGAGGACGTGATTGAACACACCTGGAGAACAGCCAAATGCAATTTCAGCTGGTCCTGTCTCTTTTGACCAATAAAATACATTGAGGGCCTGTCCCTTCAGATCTCCAGATGGATTATAGAATGTGCGAAGCATTCGGCTTTTAGTCCTTAAGATCTCGAGGCAGCACTGCTTCTAAAATGCACATTTCTCCATTCTGCTAAGGCTGCTGTTTTTCATTTAAGAGTACAGAGAAGAGCAGCAATATGATTAGGGGGAATGGAGGCTAAAATATAAAGAACAGTTGCAGGAATTGGATATGGCTAATCTAGAGAAAAGAAGGACTAAGGGAGACATGATAGCAGTCTTCCGGTATCTCAGGGTTGCCCCAAAGAAGAGGGGGTCAACCAATTTTTCCAAGCACCTGAAGGCAGGACAAAAAGAAATGGGTGCAAACTAATCAAGGAGAGAGACAATCTAGGACAGTGACGGCTAACCTTTTCTGGACCGAGTGCCCAAAGCGTGCAGGTGTATGTGCGAATGGGCAACGACTCGCGTGCCCGCAGAGAGGGCACTGTGTGCCACCTATGGAACGTGTGCCATAGGTTCGCCATCACGGATCTAGGAATAAGGAGAAATTTCCTGATAGTTAGAACAATTAATCCGTGGAACAGCTTGCCTCCAGAAGTCATGGGTGCTCCCAACACTGGAGGTTTTTAAGAAGAGGTTGGACAACCATTTAACTGAAATGGGAATGAGGTTTCCTGCTTGAGTAGGGGGTTGGACTAGAAGACCTCCGAGGTCCCTTCCAACTCTGTTATTCTATTATTCTGTTATCTGATGGCCTGGCCAAATGAGATCAATTTCAGCCTTCCAGGTCATTCCTGCAGCCTATTTATTCCTTTCTAAGTAAGAAGCAGCTGCCCTGGTCTGAGTCGCCCCAGTTCCTCCATGCTGAGCGCTTGTTCTTTCTCTGAGTTTGCAGAGGGTCTCTCCCACCACACGGCCCAGGCTCAGTTTTACAGGATTGGAACTTGGAGCAGGGAAGAGAAGTTTTCTCTGCATGCTTATTTTTTCCATCTGATGATGAAGGAACATTCCCTTTAGAAGTTCTTTCAACAACTACAAACCAGTTTTAACTTGTTTTTTAAATTTTGTACTTTCATGTTTTACTTCTTGGCTGTTCACTGCCCTGAGTCCTTCGGGAGTAGGGCGGTATATAAATCAAATAAAACAATAAAACAAAACAAACGTTGATGAAATTCGAATGGGTTCATCTTTCATGCATGGGAAGTCATCAAGGGTCATATATGAATGTGCTGGGCACACCGTGGAGGAACTCCTTCCATGAACTTCTTCAACAGAAGTTTTACTATTCTCGCTAAAGAGGAGACCAGATCTTTGGGAAACAGTAGGAGAACATCAAGAGTCGCAGTGGCTCAGTGGCTAAGATGCTGAGCTTGTCGAATGAAAGGTCACCAGTTCAGCGGTTCAAATCCCTAGTGCCACATAACAGGGTGAGCTCCCGTGACTTGTCCCAGGTTCTGCCAACCTAGCAGTTCGAAAGCAGGTAAAAAGTGCAAGTAGGAAAATAGGGACCACCTTTGGTGGGAAGGGAACAGCGTTCCGTGCACCTTTGGCATTGAGTCATGCCGGCCATATGACCACGGAGACGTCTTTGGACAGCGCTGGCTCTTCGGCTTTGAAACAGAGATGAGCACTGCCCCCTAGAGTCGGAAATGACTAGCACGTATCTGTGAGGGGAACCTTTACCTTTAGAAGAACATCTCTTGTCCTCAGGAGGATTCAGAGAAATGTCCACAATTTCCCAGCCACTAAGTGGGTGGAAGACTAGAAGACAAGTAAGCTCAGAAAGTCGGTTAGATCTCTCTGCACCGGGTCTGTACTGTGCTAGCCAATTTTTCCTTGCTTCTACCAGTATTATTTCCATTAGATCACAATATTTGGTCCTCCTCATCTGCCCCCCCCCCTCCAATTCAGGTGTTCTGACCTGGCTCCCAAACATGACAAGCCCTTTCTAGTTAACAAAACGTTCCCCAGCAGCTGCTCTCTCACAGCAGGCTGTTGTTAGTCCCGAAGTCGTGTTCAACCCATCGCAACCCCATGGACAATGTTCCTTCAGGCCTTCCTGTCCTCTACCATCCCCTGGAGACTATTTAATCTCAGGCCGACTGCTTCAGTGACTCCATCCAGCCACCTCGTTCTCTGCCGTCTCCTTCTTCTTTTGCCCTCCATCGTTCCCAGCATTAGGCTCTTCTCCAGGGACTCCTTCCCTCTCATTAGGTGGCCAAAGTATCTGAGTTTCCTCTTCAGGATCTGGCCTTCTAAAGAGCAGTCAGGGTTGATCTCCTCTAGGACTGACCGATTGGATCGCCTTGCAGTCCAAGGGACTTGCAGGAGTCTTCTCCAGCACCATTGTTCAAAGGCCTTAATTCTTTGCCGCTCAGCCTTCCTTACGATCCAGCTTTCACAGCCATCCATTGCATACGATCCAGCTTTCACAGCCATCTCTCTCTCTCTCTCTCTCTCTCTCTCTCTCTCTCTCTCTCTCTCTCTCTCTCTCTCTCTCTCTCTCTCTCTCTCTCTCTCTGGTGACAAAGAGTTACAGGAGTTGCCTTTTGGGCTCAGAAGGCTTAGTCGCTCAACAGATGCTCTAGCTACACAGCCTGGATGCGTAACAGCTGCTGATAGGCAATGCCATAAACTTGCCTCATTTGTTTGTAAAGCCATCTGTACTCTCCGACTTGTGTTTCTTCATTGTTTTGGAATCTGACTTCCACACCTTGTTAATTCTTGCCCACTGGGGGGAAAAAAAAACCGTGAAAAATCAATGAGTGAATTGGAAAATGCTCTTTGCCAATGGAAGCCTTGGCACCATAAAAATAAATTCATTTCTTAATGAAGCAGGAGGGGGGAGAGAGGGAGGGTGTTCCTTGGGAAATCAGATGCACATCTGGAATTCTAGCGTCTGTTCCCCCCACAGCTGCCACGCTCATTGAGTTGTGACGTTAAACAAGTTGATTACATTTTGCATATGTTTTAAGTACATTTTTTTTTCTTTTGTGAATTGAAATGACAGTTGGATTCAATGCGTCAGAGTGCGTCAGGAGGGTCTGATCACATTCACACAAACTTGTCAAATCAACAGTTTGAATCAGATGCTGTATGATTTATACAAGGCTATTTTACAAACTAAAATTGCTAGCTTCAGGTCACACAAACCCTCAAAACAAAAGGCAGAATGTGGACTTGTGTTTGAATCAGGTCTATAAAGACTGGAAATTCTATTCAGACATTAGGTTAACATATTAAAAGATTAACAGAGTGGAATGGACCTTGTAGGTCATCTAGTCCAACCCCCTCACCCAAGCAGGAGACCTTACATCATTTCTGACAAATGGAAGTCCAGTCTCTTCTTGAAAGCTTCCAGGGATGAAGCTCCCACAACATGTATTTAACTGGTTGTCCACTAAGACTCCAAGATCCGTCTCACAGTTACTGCTATTAAACCTTGTTTCTATATGTGTACTTTTGATTTTTCTTGCCTAAGGTTACATCCACCCCCATTTCAGGGTTCCTGTCCCCCAAGAGCAAATACTCCCATCAATGCGAGTAGGAAAAGAGACAGGCTGTTGACATCTGGCCAGATGGGGATGTGGTTAGCCTAGGTAAAAGCTAAAACTAATATACATGTGTTGATTCACTTAAATACATAAAGGGTAGAAACCCACCCAGGATGTCATCCTATATATATCTCTCAGGCTGAACAGAACAACAGAGTTGAAAGGGACCTTGGAGGTCTTCTAGTCCAACCCCCTGCTGAGGGAGTAATCCCTGTATCATTTAAGGCAAATGGTTGTCCAATCTCTTCTTAAAAATTTCCAGTGTTGGAGCATTCACAACTTCTGCAGGCAAATTGTTCCACTGATTAATTGTTCTCACTGTCAGGAAGTTTCTCCTTAGTTCTAAGTTGCTTCTCTCCTTGATTAGTTTCCACCCCTTGCTTCTTGTTCTACCCTCAAGTGCTTTGGAGAATAGCTTGACTCCCTCTTCTTTGTGGCAACCCCTGAGATATTGGAATACTGCTATCATGTCTCCCCTAGTCCTTTTCTTTAAACTAGACCTACCCAGTTCCTGCAATCGTTCTTCATATGTTTTAGCCTCCAGTCCCCTAATCATCTTTGTGGCCCTTCTTTGCACTCTTTCTAGAGTCTCGTAATCTTTTTAAAAAAAAATTAGCAACCAAAACTGGATGCAGTATTCCCAGTGTGGTCTTACGTATCACAGGCCATTTTTGCTGATCTTTCAGCTCATTTAGCCGCTGACTCATCTACTTTTTCTTCCTTTTTAGAAGTTGGCAAAAGCATTTCCTTACATTAGAAATGGAAGGCTAAGTCTGACTGCAGACCAGTATTTTCTCAGTGGTCTACTGGGACATGGAAAAAGGGTTCAGGAACTGCATTATTCCAAGAGGCAACCTAGTGTTTTCCCTCTTTGATGCCCACAAAACAAACGTTGATTTGTTTGAAAGATTTGTGAGTCTTGGTGGTGCAGTATTTAGAATGCAGTATTGCAGGCTGATTCTGCCGACTGCCAGGAGTTCGATCTTCACAGGCTCAAGGTTGACTCAGCCTTCCATCCTTCTGAGTAAAATGAGGAACCAGATTGTTGGGGGCAAGAGGCTGACTCTGTAAAACCACTTAGAGAGGGCTGTAAAGCACTGTAAAGCGATATATAAGTCTAATTGCTATTGCTTTTCTTTGTCTCCTTCCTTCCTTCCTTCCTTCCTTCCTTCCTTCCTTCCTTCCTTCCTTCCTTCCTTCCTTCCTTCCTTCCTTCCTTCCTTCCTTCCTTCCTTCCTTCCTTCCTTCCCTGCCCACTATCAGCAGTTCAAATCTCACCAGGCTCAAGGTTGACTCAGCCTTCCATCCTTCTGAGGTGGGTAAAACAAGGACCCAGATTGTTGGGGGCAAGAGGCTGACTCTCTAAACCACTTAGCGCTGTAAAAGCACTGCAAAGTGGTATATAAGTCTAAGTACTATTGCTTTTCTTTTTCTTCTTCCTTCCTTTCTTCCTTCCTTCCTTCCCTCTGCCCACTGCCAGCACTTTGATCCCGACTGGCTCTAGGTTGACTCAGCCTTCCATTCTTCTGAGTAAAATGAGGACCCAGATTGTTGGGGGCAATAGGCTGACTCTGTAAACTGCTTAGAGAGGGCTGGAAAGCATTATGAAGCAGTATATAAGTCTAAGTGCTATTGCTATTGTTCTTCCTTTTCTCCTTCCTTCTTCCTTCCTTCCTTCCTTTCTCCTTTTTTTCCTTCCTTCCATCCTTCCTCCCTCCCTCCCTTCCTTTCCCCCCTCCTTCCCTCCCTCTTCCTTCCTTCCCTCCTCCCTCTCTTCCTCCCTCCCTCCTTCCCTCCTTCCTTCCTTCCCTTCAGAAGTTGTGGGAGCTTCATCACTTGAGACTTTCAAGAAAAAATTGGACTGTCGTTTGTCAGAAATGATGTAGGGTCTCCTCCTTGGTTAGTGGGTTGGACTATGACCTATAATGGGGGTGGGTTTTACTTACCTTTACTACCAATTCGCAACATGTGCAGAAACATGCGCAAAAGCATTTTGATGACGTTGGGGTTGGTGGGCGGAGTCTCCCGCTGGTTTTACTACCAGTTTTATAGAACTGGTTCGAACCAGGGACAACCCACCACTGACCTATAAGGTCCCTTCCAACTCTGTAAATTTGTTAAGTCTAAGAACCGCCAGAATCTGGTGCCTCCGCCATTCTCCTGGGATGCCCCCCAACCAACCATCCTTAAGTCCCAATCGTGTCCTGTGCCTGGGGAAGAACCAGGGATTTGTGGTTTTTCAAGAAGTCTGGAGAGGTGGGGGCATGCCAGATCACTAGGGAAGGCTGTCCTACAGGGTGCAAGGAGACAGCATTTAAGAGAAGGGGCCTGGGTCACAACCACTCTATCTGACAATAAACACATCATTTCTTAATTTCTCATTTGTGTTGATCATTTTGTTGTTTTGGTATTGTCCACGGCTATGGGGACACTTGAAGGTAGAGACTCATAGTTGAGACACAAAAATACCTCTTAGTTTAATGGATCTTTCAGCCTCATTGTAATGATGGTGCAACAACCACGGAACGAATTTGCTCCACCGAAAACCCCTGGGGAGAGAAAGAGGATGTCACCAACAATGTGGTCTTCAGGCAAAATCTGACTGTCAGACCTGCCCCAGCTAGGTCCCTAGGAAAGAAAGACCCTCGACTCCATTTGGTTGAAGTGATGGGTTCTTTTATTAAGGATTATTGGCTGTAGTAGAAACAGGCTAGAACTAAAGTTTCCGCGCAAAAGGTTACACAATTTTCCCCTTCATCCCGGCCCTCCCCTAATGACCAGTTTATCTTCAGCCAATGATGAGCCGCATAGGTGTTTTGAGAACTGCTGAACTGTTTGGAGCAATCCGCATTCCGTTCTCAGCTTCATGGCCTTGAAGACTGGCACAGGCTGGCTTCTTAACAACCCTGGTCTCCCGTCAAGCTGTCCTCCTCCCTCCCTTTTTCCCACCTATGCCCCATACATGTCTATTGCCCATCTGCTCCCCTTCCCTTCCCCTCCCCTCGAGCAACAGATGGCAGGATGCCAGCGAGGCACCAAGCCAAAGATGGCAGAGCTGACACTGACTTGAATGGATGGACCAATGTATATTTGGTTCGGATTCTTTGCTTTGATTTAGAAATTCAGCGCGATCCGATTCTGACAGCCCCATCAGTTTGAGGAGAATAAATATGTACAGCACAGCAAAGGTTATCTGACTCGATTCACGGACTCCTCTGTCAGTCCAGTGCTTTGAATGCACTTTCTAATTTAATTTGCTCCCTAATTTCCATTCACTGATTTAATCAACTTGGCTTCCTCTACGGTTGGTGGGCCGTTCGTTATCGGAGGCTTTTGCCTAAATCTGTAGGACGTGTGTGTCAGCCAGACATGATGCCTTTGGAACAAGAGTGTCCTATATTTGTAGCACTTAGTAAAAAAAAAAATAGCCAACATTTTTCGGCTACAAGGGGGAACGTTTCCTTCTTTCCAATAATTGAAAGGTGCAAGTAGGTCTGTGTTTTGCACACACACTGTGCAACCTGCAGGAAAGAATCTTTCCTGTTGCAGAAAAAGTCTTTGGATGATCAGTGGTGGTGAACCTTTTACACACTGAGTGCCGAACAGATATGTGCTTCGTGCACTTTGCGTGGCTCCTCCCCCATGCGCTGCACCATCTGCGTATGCGCACAGCTTTTGCACCCATGCACCACCGTGCACACGCAAACACACCATCTTAGCATGCACACAGGTTTCGCGTGGCTCCCCCATGCGCTGTGTGTACAATTGCACCATTTGTGCATGTGCCTTGTTTTCCCGTGTGCAATACACATACATAAATGCCATCTGCGCATCCATGCACTATGCACCAGTACTGTCACTCACATGCACAAATGCGTGTGCATGCGCAGGACAGCTCCGAAGACCAGTTTGGTCCCCTGAATTGCGCGCATGCGCATTGGAGGCTCAAACGCTAGTTGGGATGTATGCGAATGTGCAGCTGCAGGGGAGTTAGGGGGCAGCGTGCACACCGGAAAAATGGCTCTGTGTGCCACTTGTGGCACGCGTGCCATAGATTCGTGATCACGGATGTAGGTTTTTCCCCCAAATGCTGGGTATTTTTCCACGCCCCCTCCCTTCTCAGTCTGGCCCCATGGGAAATGAACCAAAGGCACTGAGAATATTAATAAGAAAAGAGAGGGCTGCTTGGGCTAATAAATTTATTTCCAGCCATGATCCTAACATGAAATTAAAAAGCCCCATTTGGAATTGGAGAATTGGTAGGCATTCCTGCAGATAAAGAGATGCTGGGCACAGAAGCAAATTAAATCTGCGAGAAGGATGGGAGGAAATGGATTCGTGTCGGTGGGGGGGAAAAAAGCATTGGCAGTTGTCTCCTTCCCCTCCTCCCACCCGGTGCCACTGGACGATATATCTGAAATAAGCGGGAATCTTGGGCCTTTGTGTTTAAATAAAACATTATCTGCCTGGAGTTTAAAAGCATGCTCCCACGCACACACGCTTGGAAGGAACGCTGCAGCCTTGGCGTTCCTCAAAGGTGCTTTCACGGCAGCTTCTGAAGGAGGCCGGCAGAGCTCGCCCGCTTTCCCCTTCAAACGTCCCCTTGTGCCAAATGGGTTCGTGCTTCCAAGAGCCCTTCAAATCATTTGGGCCAAAGCCAATTCCCAAGTTAGGCTTCTGCCAGGAATTCTGCAGACAACCACACAAACCCCCGTCCATTTCCGGAGCAAGAAACGCTTTCTTCTCTTCTTGGGGAAGTTAGCAAATTGTTATTGATGTACTTCAAAGCTGGGCCAGGAAAAGGCGGCATCTTCCTCCTCCTCCTCCTTTCTCCCGATTCATATGGAGCTTTGAAATGGAGGGTGCTCCGGTCTTTCCAATTTCAAAAAAACAGAGAGGAAAGAGTTTGACAGGACCTGAGTCCCTAACGGGATCTCAGAGATGTTAAGCGTAAGAAGAAACTTTCTAGCTCTGGGGTCACCAACCTTTCGGACTTCAGGGACCACTAAATTCATAATTTTAAATCCTGCGGACCACTAATATGATCTGCCTAATGACCGGCTGGGTGGGTGTGGCTTGGTCATGTGGGCGTGGCCAACTTGATGTCACTTTCGTAGAGGGGCGCCTTGCCAGCCTCTACTCACCCCTCCCTTCCCAGCCGCTCCTCGCCTCCCCAGGCTCCTTAGGGCCCCAATAGGAAGCAGTTGTTGGAGCTAAGCAGTCGCCACGAGAAAAGTTGGCCAAACAGCAGGCTCAGTTCAATTGGATCTGACCAAGAAGGAGGCTCAGCAGAAGCAGCTCACTGAGGACTAGGAGCATAGGCTTTCCAAGCAGAGGGAAGATCTGCAGGTGTGCAAGGCCAGATACTGGTGCCTGGAGGCTCAGTGGGCTGAGATGGTCAGCCAGTTCCAGGCCATGATGCAGTCCCACTGGAACAAGGTCCTCCGGCTCTTTGCCACCAGCAGCAATTCCTTCTAGCCTTTGCCCAAAGCCCTGTACCAGGAGGCCGAAGCAGACCCCAAGTCGGAATTTCTGCCCCACACAAAAAGACCCCAAAGTGGGAGACTCTCTGCAGCAACACAACCGTTCATTGCACGTATCTGTTGTGGCTCTGTTGCCTGAGCCTGTGTCATCGGCAGGAGAGGACTCTGAGAGTGAGGGAGAGGAGTTGGCAAGGCCTCCTTCTCCAGGACTCTCCTCTCTGGCAATGCCTCCGGAGGACACCGAAGGGCAGGAGATAGGCCCAGAGCCAAGCTCGTCCCCGCAGCCACAGGAGGACATTGATGAGGGGAGTGAGTTTTGGTTGGATCCTCGCCAGCGTCGGAGAGACAGGAGAGCCCAGCAGAGGAAAAGGCGTGGTCGTGATTAGCTGGTGGACCATGCCTCCCAGACTATATAAGAGAGGGATTGCAGACGTATCTTTGTGACGAACAAAACAAAGATTCATGGATCCCAGTTTTGAATCGGCCTTGCGTCTGAACATTTTGGTGATGTGTATTTGACTGACTTATTAAATAAGATGTGGCAAGCAGCTGCGGATTGCTAACGAACTTTGTTATCAGCTTATTTGGCTGCCTGCCAGTTCATTAGACTCTGACTGTCCGAAGGGGGGTTATTTCTGGGCATGGGGCCAGAACAGTATCCGGCCCAGGGGCCATAGTTTGAGGACCCCTGATTTAGCACAATATAAAAAAATGTGAATAATTTTTCTGTGGACCACCAAAAATTTTTCGCAGACCACCAGCGGTCCATGGACCACCAGTTGGTGACTGCTGTTCTATCTGTCTTCTGGTCATTCTGGTCACTTGATTATTTGGTGCTTCAAGTGTCATCAGCAACAGCATCAGGAGTGGGTTCTACTTACATTTACTACCGATTCACATTGCGCCCGCATCCGCAGATGCCTACGATGACGTCCGGGTCAGTGGGCAGAGCCTCCTGCCAGTTTTACTACCGGTTCTATAGAACCGGACCAAACCGGGAGTAACCCACCCCAGAACAACACAAAATACAATTCCTGACCCTATTTAGGCCTTGCTTCCTGGGTGAATGGGTCAGGAGAATGCGCTCACGTTTAACTAAGTAGACTAGGATGAGCTGGAAGGGACCTTGGAGGTCTTCTAGTCCAGCCCCCTGCTCAAGCAGGAGAATCTATACCAGTGTTGGTGACTCTTTTTGGCACTGAGTTCCGGAAACAGGAAGAGCCGCTGCCCGATGCGCAAATACACGTCGGGAAAATGATGCATGCGCATGCATGCCAGAAACCGGAAGACCGGTGGGCATGTGCCGCTGGAACCCAGAAGAGCAGCCACCTGGTGCATGCATGCCCATGTGCATAAAGACCAACTGACCGGCGAGCTGGAACCCAGAAGAGTAGCGGGCGATGGCTCACATGCCCTGAAAGATGGCTCTGTGTGCCACTTCCATCACACGTGCCATAGGTTCGTCATCATCACGGACCTATACCATGTCAGATAAGTAACTGTCTAGACCAGGGGTGTCATATTCAATGTCCAGGGGCCAGATCTGTCCTGTGGGGTGCATAGATCTGGCTTGCAGGGCTGCCTTGGAAACAGAGAAGGACTGGTCTGCAGTGCCTCTGCCAGTGAAAACGGAGCTCTGTTTTTGCCGGCAGAGGGTTGCAAGAGGCCGTCGCAGCCGAAAACGGAGCTCGAGAGGAACGCCTGCAGTCCTCCTGAGCTCCGTTTTTGCTGGCAGAGGGTGCAGGAGGCAGTTGCAGCTGAAAACGGAGCTCGGGAGCCCATGTTCACTGGCAGAGCGCTCAGGCCACCAAAGATTGAAGCCGTTCACCTCAATGAAGCTTGTGAACATGGAACATAGAGTCATAGGCCTAGAAGGGATCATGGAGGTCTTCTTGACCCAACTTCCTGCTGAAGGCGGGAGATCCTGGCAAGATTTTGGAAATTCACATCTGAAAGGCGATCTGGGTGTTTTGTGTTTTTTTTTTAAATTAAGTTTTATTGATTTTTTTTTCTTTCACACACACATATTTTCTGAACAGAGTATTGACCATATCATATCTTATACAACTTATCGTATCCAATTTTATTTTACATAGTTACCATTTTTGCCAAAATATTCTTTTTCTATACTTTTTTTTATCTTATCTTAATACCTCTATACTTGGGTGTTTGTGTAGTGTCATCATGTGAGCGTTTGGCCATTTTATTTTATTTTCAAACAAAAAATGCAAACGATTTAATGTGAAAAGGGTTTAATGAAAAAAATTAAAGCTGTTTAAGGTAGATGAGGGAATAGAAGGGTAAGCCATCAAGTTTCCAGAGGATACTAAGTTGGCAGAAAGAGCCAACACCCCAGAAGATAGGCTCAAGGTCCAGATGAATCTTGAGAGACTCTGAGCCTTATCTAACTGAAATTCAGTGTAGAGAAAAGTAAGGTCTTGCACTTAGGCAGGAAAACCCAAATGTACAGATTGGGTGAAATCTGGCTCAATAGTAGTAACTGTGAGAGGGATCTTGGAGTCCTAGTGGACAACCACTTAAATAGGAGCCAGCCGTGTGCAGCAGCTGCCAAAAAAGCCAATGCAATTCTAGGCTGCATCAACAGAGGAATAGAATCAAGATCACGTGAAGTGTTAATACCACTTGATAAGGCCTTGGTAAGGCCACACTTGGAATTCTGCATCCAGTTTTGGTCACCATGATGTAAAAAAGATGTGGAGACTTTGGAAAAAGCTCAGAGAAGAACTATAAAGAGGATTATGGGACTGGAGGCTAAAACATATGAAGAACGGCTGCAGGAACTGTGTTTGTCTACTCCAGCAAAAAGAAGAGCTGGGGGTGACATGATAGCAGTATTCCAGGGTATTTGAGGGGCTGCCACAAGAGAGGAGGGAGTCAACTTATTTCCCAAAACACCAGAATGCAAGACAAGAAACAATGGATGGAAACTAATCAAGGCGAGAAACAGCCTGGAATTAAGGAGAAACTTCCTAAGAACAATTAACCAGTGGAACAGAAGTTGCTTTCAGAAGTTGTGGGTGGTCCATCATTGGAGGCTTTTAAAAAGAGACCAGACAGTCACTTGTCTGGAACGGTGTAGGACACGAGTGTCAAACTTGCTGCATCACATTGCTGTCATGTGACATTTTGTGATGTTTTTTCCCACTTTGCGGAGCTGGGGTGGGTGTGGCCTATGCATGACACATCTGGCTCATGGGCCGCCAGTTTGACACCCCTGGTATAGGGTCTCCTGTAAGAACTCCAAGGTCCTTTCCAACTCTTCTGTTGCCCTCCAAGAGATTCTTCTAGGTGAGCAGAATAGCTGCCTGCCAGAGTTCCCAGTAACAGCCCCAACGGAATAAACCTCCAAGGCCTGAATTTCCATTTAATGGAAAGTTCCATTTTATTAGAGATGTCATATTGGCACATCTGGGAAAACCCGAATCTGAAAACTTTCAGGTTTTTCCTACCCAAAGGAAAGTTCAAGTCCCTTCCCCTGCACCCACATGTCCATCACATGGCCCAATCCATGCACCGCCCCAACTGGAGAGGCCTCCCAGTTCCAGCCTTCCAGGCGCAGGGCAAGATGTCCTTGACTCTCTGAGAAAGGAATGTTATTATGACTATATATCACCCTGGCTCCATACAATCCCCCCTCCCAGTTTCCCACAGTAGTAAACGTGGCAGGCCTGAAGGCCCAACGAAAAAGATGGCTTCCAGATCTGATATTGCCACAGTTCCACCAAAGAAGACCGTAAAAGGAAAAGCTGGACCCCCGTGGCTGATGGCGTCGTAAATTGAGTGAATGAGCCAACCAAGCTGAGATTTTTCCAGATGAGGGACAGAACTAAGCCTAAGAGGAGCTTTTCTGCCCAGGAAAACAACACAAATGAAGTTAAATTTGGGAATTGACCAACGTTGCAAGGAAATCAAAAGGTGCATATTATAATAACCATGCGGTGTCCTGATTTCATTGTTCTCTAAATAGGGTTTTAATGATTACGACACATATTGAAAACTTTTTAAATATGAAAATATATGTAATTATAAAAATGTGGGGGGGAAGGGGGAATGCTGAATTGTCTGAACAGCTGCATGAAAATATCTCTGTCAGCTACCTTCACCCGAAAGGGCCCCCAGTTCCAAATGCTTCCCCAGAGCCCAATTTCAATAATTTAATCCGTTGTTTTACAACGGTCGAAACTTTTTGATGAAAGTTATCTTCCTTTTTGATAAGGGATCTTTCTGGCGAGTAGGCAAGCCACATGATTTACTTTTCTCCTGCTGATGCATCGATCTCGTAAATCCATAAAGCACAACTTTGGCTTCCGAATAAAGCCTCGGAATTGAACTGGCAGAGAAGAAGTTTCAAAAGTTGGGGTTTGCAGTTTTTAGATAGGGTAACGGGCGGGGAATGCACTCGTCAGAATTTCCTTTGCACTTTGCAGATGTGGAGTATGAACAAACAGAGTTATTCTCGGCTTACATATTCACAGCTTATTGAATCTCACACATTTCAGAGAAAGAACGTTAGCTTAGATCTCTTGATCGGGTAGAACAATAACACATTTTCACAAATTGCAGGAGAGAAAGAGAGAGAAGAGAAGGGGAGGGAGAGGAGAGGGAGAAAAGAGGGAAGGGGGGTAGAGAAAAGGGAAGAGGGGAGGGGGAAAGGAGGGGAGGGGGAGAGAAGAGAGAAGAGAGGGGGAGTGAGGGAGAGGAGAGAGGAGAGGGAGGGAAAGAAGAGACGAGAGAAGATAGATGAGAGGGGAAAGGAAGGGATAAGAGAGAGAGGAGAGAAGGGAGAGAACAGAAGAGAGAGGGGAGAGGAGAGGGAAGAGGGAGGGAAAGAAGTGGCGAGAGAAAAGAGAGGAGAAGAGAAGGGAGAGGAGAGGAGAAAGAGGAGAGGGAAAGGGAAGAGAAGAGAGGGGAGAGAGAGAAAAGAGAAGAGAGGAGGGAGGAGAGAGAGAGAGAAAGAGAAATTCTATAAAGAAATGGTCTTGAAATGTAGAAGAATGTAGCCTTGAGAAGGAAGAAGGAGAGCAAAATGAGTGTTCAGTCCTGGGAAAGTAGAAAGTGTGAGAAAGAGACTCAAGGCAATTCTACCTTGATCTTGAACTTCTTAGGTTTTCAACATTTTGTTAGTGGTGGAATCCCTGCAGTGCCTCTCTTGATCTACCTTGAAGGGCTGGCATGAGATGACAGGTAATTCAGGCCCTTCAGACCTCTGCTGGAGAAGAAGATTCCCTACCGCTTCAGACTCGCCTGGGTAACAGGGTAACAGAGTCGGAAGGGACCTTGGAGGTCTTCTAGTCCAACCCCTTTCTCAAGCATGCAGACCCCCTATACACCATTCCGGACAAATGGCTGTCTTAAAAACCTCCAGTGATGGGAGCACCCACCACTTCTGAAGGCGAGCCGTTCCACTGATGGTTAGGTCTTGCAGAAGGGAGAAGCTTTCTCATCTTGAGCATCATTCTCACTCAAAGAGATGGTGCCTCTCTGGCCAGTTTGATTAAGGCACCAGCTGGAAAGTAGGAGACCATGAATTCTAGTCCTGCCTTAAAGCCAGCAGGGAGAGTCCCTCTGTCCGGAGTTTGGACTAGAAGACCTCCAAGGTCCTTCCCAATTCTGTTATTCTGTTCTGTTCTGTTCTGTTCTGTTCTGTTCTGTTCTGTTCTGTTCTGTTCTGTTCTGTTCTGTTCTGTTCTATTCTATTCTATTCTCTATTCTATTCTATTCTATTCTATTCTATTCTATTCTATTCTATTCTATTCCTTATTTTGCTCTATTCTATTCTATTCTATTCTATTCTATTCTATTCTATTCTATTCTATTCTATTCTATTCTATTCTATTCTATTCTATTCTATTCTATTCTATTCTATTCCCTAATAAGCCGGCAATAGCAGATAACCTCCAAAAAAAACCTTGCCAAGAAAGCTGCAGGGACTTGTCCTGACAATTGCCAGAAGTCAACAATAACTTGAAGTAACACAACACAACACAAACGCACACACACAGAATGAATAAAGAGCTTGAAATCCAGGCCTGACCTCTGCATTGGTCAGCAGCTGAATGTCACCCATTACTAATTGATCTGGGGGGTGGGGAGGACATCCATTCCAGGAAAAAAGAGAGAGAGAGAGAGAGAAATTTGGCTATTTATAAGAAACAATGATTTATTTATTTTTTTGATGTTTGATGCTGGAAAATCTTTCCTGAAGTAGTTTCTCTAAAGCAGTGCGAAATTGTGCCTTGTAATTTCTCAAGCTTTCTCCTCCTGAAAATGATTCTTTAGATAGATGATAGATAGATAGATAGATAGATAGATAGATAGATAGATAGATAGATAGATAGATAGATAGATAGATAGATAGATGATAGATAGATAGATAGATAGATAGATAGATAGATAGATAGATAGATAGATAGATAGATAGATAGATAGATACACATCTTATTCTCAACATGTTTAAGAATTTGTTTTGAATTCCTCAGTAATGTTTTTACCATCCATGATGGCTTTGTGCAGTAGAGGTGATGTTAGTGGTGCCCTTTGACGTTCTGGGACATGATTTCATCCCAATCCTAACCCCCGGAAGTACTTGCTTTCTGAAATCTCTCCTTGGTTTCCAATAGCAATAGCACTTAGACTGATATACCGCTTCACAGTGATTTAACAGCCCTCTCTAAGCGGTTTACAGAGTCAGCTTCTTGACCCCAACAATTTGGGTCCTCATTTTACCAAAAGGATGGAAGGCTCAGTCAACCTTGAGCCAGTCAGTATCAAACTCCTGCCTGTGGGCAGAATTAGCCTGCAATGCTGCATTCTAACCACTATGCACCATGGATAGATGGAAGGAAGGAAGGAATAGCAATAGCACTTATATATCGCTTCACAGCGCTTTACACCCCTGTTCTAAGTAGTTTTTACAGAGTCAGCCTCTTGCCCCCAACAATCTGGGTCCTCATTTTACCCACCTCGGAAGGCTGGAAGGCCGAGTCAATCTTGAGCCTGGTGAGATTCGAACTGGCAAATTGCAGGTATCTGGCAGTCAGCAGAAATAGCCTGCAGTACTGCATTCTAACCACTACGCCACCTTGGCTCTTATAGCACGAGATGGATATTTTGGCCCATGTTTAAAACTGGCCAGTCTTTTGCTGGTTTTTTCCGTACAGAACACATTTGGTCCCTTCCATTGGGTTTTCAAGAATGATCTGCAGATGAGCAGAGAGTCCTAAACCTTTGATGTAATTGTTTCCAATGTTGTTGTTTTTTTGGCTGAGAAGAGCAAAAATTGAGAACTGATGTAAATAAAACATTCAAGTTATCAGAGCCCGTTGGGTCATTTCTCCAATTTCCATTCCATTTTTTCCACCAAAACATGGAGTGGTCATTACCACTAGAGCAGATAATATATATCAATTGGATTACAGTCCCCCTAACACACTTTAGAAGAACTGATGGAAATTATTATGCAATTTTAAGGAGATTTACAATGCATATGAATTATGCATTGCTGACTCTTGTTAAAATAGGTTTCTAAAAAAATGTATAGCATGAGAGAGCTGCTGAATGTTGACTCATCAGGTTCAGGTCCCACTATTACCCAAAACGTAGTGGTAGAATTTCTTTTTTTTTTCTTTTTAAACAGACTTACAAAGTGAGAGAAACCAAACATCCTAAAGGCCCCTGTTTTTGTGCATGTGTAAGAGAGATGGAACCTGATGGATGACTGATATCATTCATTTGCATCATACATTTATTTTGAATAATTTCAACAGTTTCATTCCAATGTTTCTTGGTGATATAGAAATTAAATCAAATTTTCTGCTACCGGTTCTCCAGAACCTGTCAGAACCTACTGGATTTCACCCCTGGATGCGGGGGACTGGAAACTAAAGTGTATGATGAACAGTTGAGGGAACTAGGTATGACTATCGAAGAGAAGGATTGGGATGACATGATAACAGTCTTCCAGTGCCTGAAGAAGGGGTCAAACTATTCTCCAAAGCACTTGAGGGCAGGAGAAGAAGCAAAGGGTGGAACATCATTACACAGAGAGAGACACATTAAAATTTCCTGAGGATGAGAACAATTAATCAATGCCATGGCTTTGTCTTCAGAAATTGTGAGTGCTCCTTCCCTGTAGGTTTTCAAGAGTAGACTGGATAATCGTTTGCCCAGGTTAGTTATAATGTCTCCTGTTCAAGGTCTCTTCCAAATCTATGATATCATAGGTATTGCTGAAACATGGTGGAATGACACATAGAAGTGTTGGAATACAGTGATAGATGATAGATAGATAGATAGATAGATAGATAGATAGATAGATAGATAGATAGATAGAGATAGATAGATAGATAGAGATAGATAGATAGATAGATAGATAGATAGATAGATAGATAGATAGATAGATAGAGATAGATAGATAGATAGATAGATAGATAGATAGATAGATAGATAGATAGATAGATAGATAGATAGGCAGGCAGGCAGGCAGGCAGGCAGGCAGGCAGGCAGGCAGGCAGGCAGGCAGATAGATGATAGATGATAGATAGATGATAGATAGATAGATAGATAGATAGATAGATAGATAGATAGATAGATAGATAGACAGACAGACAGACAGACAGACAGACAGACAGACAGACAGACAGACAGAACGAACCTGAAGGCCAGACAAGGAATAATGGATGGAAACCGGAGAGATTCAACCTAGAAATGAGGAGGAACTTTCTGACACTGAGAACAATCAACCAATGGAACAGAAGTTGCCTTCAAAAGTTGTGGGAGCTTCATCACTGGAAGCTTTCAAGAAAAGACTGGGCTGCATCTGTCAGAAATGGTGTAGGGTCTCCTGCTTGAGTCTAGATGACCTACAAGATCCCTTCCAACTCTGTTAATCTGTTAAAAGATGATAGATGATAGATAGATAGATAGATAGATAGATAGATAGATAGATAGATAGATAGATAGATAGATAGATAGATAGATAGATAGATAGATAGATAGATGGATAGGTAGGTAGGTAGGTAGGTAGGTAGGTAAGTAGGTAGGTAGGTAGGTAGGTAGGTAGGTAGATAGATAGATAGATAGATAGATAGATAGATAGATAGATAGATAGATAGATAGATAGATAGATAGATAGATAGATAGATAGATAGATGATATAGTAGTCTCAGCAAAAAGAGGAGGAAGACTTGCCTTATGGGTGAGGGAAATATAGGAATCCACAGAAATTCAGGTTTCGGGGCATAGGAGCTCTGTTGAGAGTGTCTGGGCAAAAATTAAAAAATAAATAAAAATGACACCATTGTGGGAGTTTTAATATAGGCCTCCAAGACAAACTGAAGAGGAGGAGGATTTTTTTTTTCCTGCACCAAATGACGCAACTACAAAGGAAGTGTGAGATTGTGATTAAATGGGTGCTTTTAACAGATACTTGTTAGAAATCTTATTCTTGTCTTGAGTGAGAGTACTGAAGGAACGCTTACCAATGCTACAAAGCTGGCATCAGCATTCCAAGGAATGAATCCATCGAAAGCAGAGCTCCGAGGCAGGTAGATTCCTCAATTTATCAGATACATCATATTGGCACAACTGGTGAAAACCGACTCTGAAAGTTCCTGCAGTTTTCACCTAATTAAAAAGTGAAAGTTCCCCCGCCCCACCCCCTCAGATCATCAGTCACATTGTCCAGTGGTGGTGCTAGCAGGTTGCCTGGTTACTCCTCTTCTTCCCAGCCACCTTTTGGAACGACCTTGGTTCCCACAGGAAAACCTTTTTATTTTGAAAGCCAAGTCAAGCTATTTAAAATCCCCCCTCCCTTTCTTCCCCTTCATTTTGTGGCAACCATGAAGCCTCAAAGATGGCCTCAGCCTGGCTCACTTCAGGGTTGACAGCTGGGAGGAGAGGCTAATACTTGGGAGGAGGAGAGCAGGTGGAAACAAGAATGCATAGGCTAGAACAGGGGTCCCCAACTCTTGGGCTGCAGACCAGTACTGGTCCATGGCCTGTTAGCCACTGTGCTATGCAACTGGCAGGCGAGCAAGCAAAGCTTCATCTGCACATGTACAGGAACTAGGTTGTACATGAAACCATCCCTGCCCTCCAGCTAACAAGTCTGTCCAACAGGGAGATGAATAGTTGTCTGTCACACCTATTCATCTCTGCCCCCTGCCTTTTATCCCCAAAGCTAGGGTGGAGCTTTGATAGCAATGGTGGTCTTCCATCCCAAGGACCAGCCCATAGATTTCCACTGCTCTCCTCTCCTCTGCCTTCTGCCCATCAGGCACTGGACCCTGCTGTTCCTCCTCTTTCTCATCAGCCACCTCCAGACCTGGAGGCTGTTGACTCCCCATCTGAGGGCTGTCGGACAGCCCAGGTTCCGCCTCTGTCTGTATCTCTGACAAATCCATTCCCACTTCCCCCTCAGTGCTCTCAGGTAGCTTTGATGCTGACCCTGACTTTCACGCCACCTCCTCCTCTGATTCGGCTGCTGAAGGGGCCAGCAGCCCACAGGCCACAACCATATGGAGAAATCTAAAATCATGAGTCTAGGTAAGAAAAATGAAAGCAACAGGAATAAGATGGGGAAAATCTGGGTTGAGCAACATGTGTGAGAAGGACTTGGATATACTACTGGATCACAACATATCCCAACAGGCTAATGCAGCTGCAAAGAAGGCCAGAAACACCTTGAGGAGCAGCAAGAAGTCTAGATTGTGGGAAGCCATTGTTCCAGAATACAGAATAACAGAGTTGGAAGTCTAGTCCAACCTCCCACGCAAGCAGGAGACCTTATACTGTTCCAGACCAACAGCTGTCCAATATCTTAAAAACTTCCATTAGAAGAACTTCTTCACAGGAAGAGCTGTCCATCAGTGAAAGAGGTTACTGCCTGGAGTGTTCCTTTCCTTTCGCTGGAGTTTTTCGAAAAGAGGCAGCACCTGAAGGCCAGACAAGGAATAATGGATGGAAACTGACCAAGGAGAGATTCAACCTGGAAATTAGGAGACGTTTTCTGACAGTGAGAACAGTCAACCCATGAAACGGAAGTTGCCTTCAGAAGTTGTGGGAGCTTCATCACTGGAGGCTTTCAAGAAGAGACTGGGCAGCCATCTGTCAGAAATGGTGTAGGGTCTCCTGCTTGGGGGGGGGGGTTGGACTAGATGACTTACAAGATCCCTTCCAATTCTGTTCATCTGTATCTATGATGTAATGACAAGGAGTTGGACTTGCATAGATGTAGATATAAATACATCAAACTCTTACTTTAAAATTAACAAAAGAGGAGCCACAGTGGCGCAGTGGTTAGAGTGTGGTACTGCAGGTTACATCTGCTGATTACCGGCTGCCAGCAGTTTGGCAGATTGAATCTCACCAGGCTGAAGGTTGACTCAGCCTCCCATCCTTCCGAGGTGGGTAAAATGAGGACCCAGATTGTTGGGGGCAAGAGGCTGACTCTGCAAACTGCTTAGAGAGGGCTATAAAGCACTGTGAAGTGGTATATAAGTCTATAGGGCTGTTGCTATTCTTCTTTCCTTCCTTCCTTCCTTCCTTCCTTCCTTCCTTCCTTCCTTCCTTCCTTCCTTCCTTCCTTCCTTCCTTCCTTCCTTCCTTCCTTCCTTCCTTTGCCCACTGCCAGCAGTTCAAATCTCACCAGGCTCAAGGTTGACTCCATTCTTCCATCCTTCCAAGGTCAATAAAATGAGGACCCAGATTGTGGGGGCAAGAGGCTGACTCTGTAAACCGCTTAGAGCGGGCTATAAAGCACTGTGAAGTGATATATATAAATCTAAGTGCTATTGCTGTTGCTAATAATCTGCATTATTTCTATAATCCCTTACAGTTCTAATTATCAAATCTCCAAATCATAATTTTATTTCTTTCTTCTTCTGGCAGAAAGTCCGAATGTGGTTTCCAGATAGAAATTGGTCCCAGTCTTTTCTTGAATCAAAGCTGCCAATTTTGCCATCTTATCAGCTTTACTACCCATTCTTCCATTGTAGTACTTCTAAGTCGTACAGCTTTTGTGCATAAAGGACCCTTGCCACTGTTATCATGTATAAAAATAATTTTCCGTAAGGTCACTCAATCTGCTGGTCCATTAACCCCAAAAGGAAAGTCTCTGGTTTCAACTATACATTTATTTTTCAAATTTTCTAAATCGGAATAGATATTTGATCCCAATATTTTTAGCTTTCTCAACATGTCTACCAGAAATGAAATAATGCATCTTCAGTTTGATTACATTTTCAACGTATATTGGAAATCTCATTATACATTTTTGACAATTTACCCAGTGTCAATGTACCAATGATACATCATTTTACAAAGATCTCTTTTAAGATATAATTCAATGTAAGTTTCAATCCATTTTTCCACATATTCTCCCATTGACCTAACTGTGTATTTTTGTTCATTTTATCATACAATCTTTAGCTTGTTCATTTTTAATAGCAGTGTATATACATCTTAGTAATAATATGATCATCACTTCTCTACAATCCCACGTTGAATTTAGTCTTATCGTTTTCAAACTTACAGTGCTTCTTATCAACTTTAAATCTTTCCATTAGCAGAACATAAGAAAACCAATGACCCATGGCCCATTACTTTCAAAACACTTCCAAGCGCATTTGCAACATCCTTTTTATAGGGTGCTAAACAGGTTTAACTTGTTTATTTAAAAAAAGCTTGCCACATATAGATCTGTAAGTGAAAAGGGGGATATTTGAATCAGCCAAACACATTAAAAGGGATGGGGCTTTGATCAGATGTTCACAGCCATCATCTCGGACTTTTTCCATGTTCCTCAAGAAAATCTAAAGCTATGAAAAGGAGACCAAATCCTTTTTTTTTTTTAATTTGATTTATATGCCGCCCTTCTCCGGAGACTCAGGGCGGCTTACAGTGCGTTAAGCAATAGCCTTCATACTTTTGTATATTTATATTTTATACAAAGTCAGCTTATGGCCCCCAACAAACTGGGTCCTCAATTTACCCACCTTAGAAAGGATGGAAGGCTGAGTCGACCTTGAGCCTGCCTGGGATTGAACTCGCAAGTAATTGCAGGCAGCTGGATCTTAAATGCTGCCTTGGTAGGAGGCATTACTCCCCTACGCTACTCAGGCTCCTTTTTGCATCGATGCAGCTCGTTTTGAAATCACTCTGTCTTCTTGTCTTTGACTAGATATAAATCTGTAGAGATTCTCAGTCACGCAGGTCATGGTTATCCCAAGGATGTTTTTTTTTTTCAGAAGACAACTGGACTTCCTTGTTGTTGTTGTTTTCTTTTTAAGACGTTTCGCTTCTGATCCAAGGAGCTTCTTCAGCTCTGACTGGAATGGAAGGATTTATACTCCTTGCAGACAGCTGGACATTTGCATTTTTTTAGAGGGTCGTTGAGGCCACTTGGAGGTTTCTCTGTGTCCTCAGGGTCTTCTGAGTGGTGCAAATGGTTCCTGTAGTCTGCCATTTTTTCCTCTGCAAATCTATTCCTACTCCCACACCATTCCAAGGGTGTTCATCTCAAATTGCATAGCTAAAAGTCTGTAGAGATTCTCAGTCATCCAGGTCATGGTTATCCCAAAGGGGCTTTTCAGGAGGCAACTGGACTTTTTGTTTTTTCTTTGAAGACGTTTTGCTTCTCATCCAAGAAGCTTCTTCAGCTGTGACGGGATGGTGGAGAATGGAAGGATTTATACTCCTTGCAGAGAGCTGGTCCTTTGCATCCTTTGAGAGCAGTGTTTCTCAACCTTGGAAGCTTGAAGATGGGGGGACTTTAACTCCCAGAAACCCCCAGCCAGCAGCGCTGGCTGGGGGATTCTGGGAGTTGAAGTCCCCCCATCTTCAAGCTACCAAGGTTGAGAACCACTGTTTTAGAGGGTCTCTGAGGCCACTTGGAGGTTTCTCTGTGTCCTCAGGGTCACCTGAGTGGTGCAAATGGTTCCTGTAGTCTGCAATTTTTTTCCCTCTGGAAATCCATTCTTACACCATTCCAAGGGTGTTTGTCTCAAATTGCATAGCTAAAAGTCTGTAGAGATTCTCAGTCATCCATGGTTGTCCCAAAGGGGCTTTTTCAGGAGGCAACTGGACTTTTTGTTTTTTCTTTGAAGACATTTCGCTTCTCCTCCAAGAAGCTTCTTCCGCTCTGCCTGGATGGTGGGGAATGGAAGGATTTATACTCCCTGCAGACAGCTGGTCCTTTGCATCCTTTTAGAGCAGTGGGTCTCAACCTTCCTAATGCCGCGGCCCTTTAATATAGTTCCTCATGTTGTGGTGACCCTCAACCATAAAATTATTCCTAAGACCATTGAAAATATGTGCTTTTGGATGGTCTTAGGTGACTCCTCTGAAAGGGTCGTTCAACCCCCAAAGGGGTCCCGACCCACAGGTTGAGAACCACTGTTTTAGAGGATCCTTGAAGCACTAGGAGGTTTAGCACTAATAGGAATGGATTTCCAGAGGAAAAGAAAAAAATATTGCAGATTACAGGAACCATTTGCACCACTCAGGTGACCCTGAGGCTACAGACAAGCCTCCAAGTGGCCTCAATGACCCTCTCAAAGGATGCAAAGGACCAGCTGTCTGCAAGGAGTATAAATCCTTCCATCCCCCACCATCCTGTCAGAGCGGAAGAAGCTTCTTGGATGAGAAGCGAAAAGTCTTCAAAAGAAAAAAAAAACAGAAAGTCCAGTTGCCTTCTGAAAAAGCTCCTTTGAGGCAACCATGACCTGGATGACTGAGAATTTCTACAGACTTTTCGCTATGCAATTTGGGATGAAGACCCTTGGAATGGTGGGGGAGTAGGGATGGATTTCCAGAGGGAAATAAATGCAGACTACAGGAACCATTTGCACCACACAGGTGACCCTGAGGACACAGAGAAACCTCCAGGTGGCATCAGAGACCCTCTAAAACAGTGGTTCTCCACCTTGGTAGCTTGAAGATGGGTGGACTTCAACTCCCAGAATCCCCCAGCCAGCACCGCTGGCTGGGGGTTTCTGGGAGTTGAAGTCCACCCATCTTCAAGCTTCCAAGGTTGAGAAATACTGCTCTCAAAGGATGCAAAGGACCAGCTCTCTGCAAGGAGTATAAATCCTTCCATTCCCCACCCTTCCATTCCCCACCATCAGAGCGGAAGAAGCTTCTTGGATGAGGAGAGAAATGTTTTCAAAGAAACACCATAAAGTCCAGTTGCCTCCTGAAAAAGCCCCTTTGGGACGTTGACTGGATAACACCCAAAAGCCTTTTTTTTCCAGAGTGAAAAGTGGGACAATTAATTGAGCAGTTTTTGCTGGGATCTTGTGCCACCCAAACTGAGAACCTTCTCTCGAAGTTAAATGACAAATCAACCGGGGGGGGGGGGGGAATAATCCCATCCTGGCCTTTGCTTTCTCCTTAAGCTTTCTCTGTCCCTATTTGCCAACAGATCAGATGAAGTTAGGGAAAGGAAGTGTAGTCCATGCTCTTAAGTGAGGCTGCCGAAATCTAATCAATGATTGATGAGGGATCTCTTCTTTTTAAAAGGCTTGGGCTAATGTCTGTTCTTGACAAGAGAGACAAAGAGTGATTAGACTTTCCTTGGCCCTGTCACTTGTAATCTAGACCCTTTGAGCTTCTGAAGGTCATTTTGGGTAAAATGCATAGCAGTGCGGACAGAGACAAATGAGCCAACGTCATTAAAGTGCATTTACCAAGAATGTATCTGAGCAAATCTTTCTCCGAGTTGGCTTATTATTGATGTTTTGTTATCAACTTCTGCCAAGCAAACTTATGAAACACACCTACAGTAGTGGCCAAAATTGCAGAAACCTTTTGGGGAAAGTATATTTTCTAAAACTAGCTAATAATACCACTTTTCTTTTCTTTTCTTTTCTTTTCTTTTCTTTTCTTTTCTTTTCTTTTCTTTTCTTTTCTTTTCTTTTCTTTTCTTTTCTTTCCTTTCCTTTCCTTTCCTTTCCTTTCCTTTCCTTTCCTTTCCTTTCCTTTTCTTTTCTTTTCTTTTCTTTTCTTTTCTTTTCTTTTCTTTTTTTGGAGTAGTAGTACCATAGAATTATGTATCAACAGAAAGACAATTTAATCAAGAATGTAATGCAATATACCAGGGGGGAAATCCAACAGGTTCTGATAGGTTCTGGAGAACCGATAGCGGAAATTTTGAGTAATTTGGAGAACCGGCAAATGCCACCTCTGGCTGGCCCCAGAGTGGAGTGGGAATGGAGATTTTGCAATATCCTTCCCCCAGGAGTGGAGAGGGAATGGAGATTTTGCAGTATCCTTACCCTGCCACTCCCACCAAGCCACATCAAGCCCACCAGGCCATGCCTACGGAACTGGTAGTAAAAAAACTTGGATTTCACCACTGCCAATAACTTTTATTTGCTATTAGAATAGCAGTTACAGTATAAAGAAGAAAAGTGAAACACGTAGAAAAAATGAGATAGACAAAAATGAGCACAATGTCAGTTAATACTCAGTTGGGTAACCTTTAGCGTGAATTATGGCCTTACAACGTCTTCCCATGGAGTGAACCAAGCCTTTTAGTTCTGCAGCTCTTATCTTGTGACACCAAGATTGAATGATGGCTTCTATTAACTGGGTTTTATTGCTGGGTCACTTCTGACTAACAGGTTTCTTTCTTTCTTTCTTTCTTTATTGGTTCGATTTATATGCTACCGTTCTCCGGAGACTCAGGGCGGCTTACAATGCGTTAAGCAATAGCCTTCATACTTTTGTATATACCTGTTTCGTAGGGCTTTTGCCCCCCCCCCCCCAAGCAGTGTTTTTTAGTTGGAAAATCCATAGATTTTCGGTTGGGTGAAGGTCTGGGCTATCCCCAGGCCATTTCAGCAGTGGAATAGGATTATCTTGAAAGTCCCCCCAAAAGTGGTATTATTAGCCATCAAACCTCAAAAATACACTTTTCCCAAAAGGTTTCCACAATTTGGCCACAACTGTATTATGTGGTGGACATGCCCAAAAGCAAAAAAAAGAATTGGACGAAAATATATACATGGTTAGTGTAAATGTTAAAGCAACATATAGATTTAAAGCCAGAAATATTTTTGTTAGGTATACTACCAGAAAAATATGACGAAGAGAATGTATATTTAATATTGCATGTTTTGACAGTAGCAAGAACTGTATTTTCAGAGCACTGGAAAACTGAGGAAACTCCTACAGCGGAAAATATGATTTAAAAAATACTGGAGTATGCAGAAATGGATAGGCTAACCCTATAGATAAAGAACAAGGAAGATACAGAATGTTTCTTAATATTTTATTTATTTATTTTATTTATTAGAATGTGACAATCAAAAATGAGAACAAGAATAAAAGAATAAAAATACAATGAAGGGGCAATAGGCATGTTAGTGCACTTATGCACGGCCCTAAGTATGAAGTAAGGTTCACGGAAGTCCATTTGTGACTGAAACTGTGAAAATTTGTAGCTGAGACAAATGGATCAGGTAGGGCATTCCAGATTTTGACAACTCTATTACATAAATCATATTTTCACAGTCATGTTTAGAACGATTTACATTGAGTTTAAGGCATTTGCTCGCGCACGTATTATTGCGATTAAAACAGAAAAAGTCATTGACAGGTAAAGCATTACTATGTATAATTTTGTTTGCAATATGGGATCGGTTTTATCAATGGTTAGATAATAGAGGTGGAAATTGATTAATAACTCTAGAAAAAGTGCAGAGAAGAGCAACCAAGATGATTAGAGGACTGGAGGCTAAAACGTATGAAGAACGGTTGCAGGAACTGGGTATGTCTAGTTTAATAAAAAGAAGGACTAGGGGACACTGATAGCAGTTTTCCGATCTCAGGGGCTGCCCCAAAGAAGAGGGAGTCAAGCCATTCTCTAAAGCACCTGAGGGCAGGATAGGAAGCGATGGGTGGAAACTAATCAAGGAGAGAAGCAACCTAGAACTAATTAGAAATGTCCTGACAGAACAATTAATCAATGGAATAATTTGCCTCCAGAAATTGTGAATGCTCCAACAATAGAAGTTTTTAAGAAGCTGGACAATCATTTGTCTGAAGTGGTATAGGGTTTCCTGCCTAAGCAGGGAGTTGGATTAGAAGACCCCCAAAGCCCTTTACAGCTCTGTTATTATAATATGTATAAACAAATAATATCAACCATTATTATTATTATACTGTATATAATGTAAATTGATTCTGACGATACACTGTTTACTAAGCACTAATGTATGCTATAGAAAAATGTATTTTAAAAAAATATTTTTAAGAAGAAACGTGGCAAGGATTCTGAATGTGCTAATGAATTGGAAGGGAGGAACATCCATGGGGAGTCACCAAATTTTTCTCTTCGGTGCAAAGCGTGTCGTTTGGGAGAAGGATATGGCAGGTCCTTCCCTGGGGCCAGGCACTATCCCCGGTGTTCATCTGAAAGTGTCATCTCACCTCCCAAGGCAGAGAGGTTTTCTCCCATTCCCGGCTTTTTAAAATGTTAATTTAATCAGAGGAAGTGAGAAACGATCCTGCTGTATTGCTTGAAAGATTCACGCAACAGATTGGCTGATTTCGTTTTTCAGAAAGTCAGAAATGAGACACGGAGAACTAAGCCGTCTTCAAATGTCCTTCCTGGAACGGTAGTGTTTCTCCCCACCCCCCCCCCCTACAAAAGTGCCACTGAGTTATGGTACAAAAATGGCTTGGTTTTCAACAGTAGCATTGGGGGTGGGGGGTTGAATTAAGAATGGGAATGGGAAGTACATCATTCCACTGCACCCTATATAGAATAGAATAGAATAGAATAGAATAGAATAGAATAGAATAGAATAGAATAGAATAGAATAGAATAGAATAGAATAGAATAGAATAGAATAGAATAGAATAATGGAAAGGGAATGGAATGGAATGGAATGGAATGGAATGGAATAGAATAGAATAGAATAGAATAGAATAGAATAGAATAGAATAGAATAGAATAGAATAGAATAGAATAGAATAGAATAGAATAGAATAGAATAGAATAGAACCTGGAAGGGACCTTGTAGGTCATCTAGTCCAACCCCATGCTCAAGCAGGAGACCCTCCACCATTTCTGACAGATGGCAGTCCAGTCTCTTCTTGAAAGCCTCCAGTGATGAAGCTCCCATAACTTCTGAAGGCAACTTCTGTTCCATGGGTTGATGGTTGTCACTGTCAGAAATTCCTCCTTATTTCCAGGTTGAATCTCTCCTTGGTCAGTTTGCATCCATTTTCCTTGTCTGGTCTTCAGGTGATTTGGAGAATAGCTTGACCCCCTTCCTCCTCTCTGTGGCAGCCCCTCAAATATCGGAAGACTGCTATCCTGTCTCCCCTGGTCCTTCTCTTCACTAGACTTAGCCATGCCCTGTTCCTGCAACCGTTCATCGTCTGTTTTAGCCTCCAGTCCCCTCATCATCCTGGTTGCTCTTCTCTGCACTCTTTCTAGAGTCTCAACCTCTTTTTTATAGTGTGGGGAACAAAACTGGCTGCAGGTTCTAGGTGTGGTCTTACTAGGGCTTTATAGAGTGGCATTAGTACCCCACTTGATCTTGATTATATCCCTCTCTTCATGCAATTTAGGATTGCATTGACTTTTTTGGTTGCTGCTGCACACTTTTGGCTCATGTTTAGCTGGTTTTCCTCTAAGATTCCAAGATCCCTCTCAGAGTTACTACTATTAAGCCTGGTTTCACTCAGTCTGTATGCGTACTTTTGGGTTTTCTTGCCTAAGTGTAAGACTTTACTTTTCTCTTCTTCCATGAAAACTCATGACCCTTTGGGCTACTTTTAATTGTTATCCATGTATTATTATTATTCCTCTCCCAATCCACCCATCCCACCAAAAGCACACTCTGCTGCCACCTATCTTACCCCTTTGGAATTGACACGAGTGGAAGGGCTGACTTTTCTCTTGAGCTGAGTTGACTTTAAACGATCATCTTCTCCCTTCTGGCCGGATGCGGTCATTGTTTTGAAGGGGTCCAAACATTCTCTGGCAAGAAGGAGCCGGCCTTGTATTTTTGATTCCCCAAATCCTGAGCACTGAGTCACGGGAAAAGGTGAAGCCATGACATTTCTGGAGGTGGATGTACTGACAAGGCCGATGACGATTGCCCTTCCTTCTCTTTTTGAGCTGATCCTGGTAGGCACTTCTCTCTCGTCGGCTTCTCATTTCTCCAAGAACTTCATCGCCTCTGACCTCTCATGCAGAATCGTTCTCAAACAGAAAGCTTCAGTGACATGGCTTATGAAAGTCACAAACTTTTTTTTATAGTGGTGTTCCATCTGCAAGCTACTTTACACTGCTTCCTTCTGCTGTCTTTTGCTATCCCCAGTTAGCTTAATGGGAGAGAACTGAGGGTGAAAATGGCAGAGTAGAAGATCCCTGCTTAACAGAGGATGGAGTCCCTTTTCCCTCTCATCTGTGATCACTGGCGCAGTGGTTAGAATGCAGGATTGTGGGCCAATTCTGCCCACACCCAGCAGTTCGATCCTGATGGGGATCAAGGTTGACTCAGCCTTCCATCCTTCCGAGGTGGGTAAAATGAGGACCCAGACTCTTGGGGGCAAGAGGCTGACTCTGTAAACTGCTTAGAGACGGCTGTAAAGCACTGTGAAGCAATATATAAGTCTAAGGGCTATTTCTATTTCTGTTGCCCTTCCTTCCTTCCTTCCATGGTACACAATGGTTAGAATGCAGTATTGCAGGCAAACTTTGCCCACTGCCAGCAATTCAATCCTGACTGGCTCAATGTTGACTCAGCCTTACATCCTTCCAAGGAATGAGAACCCAGATTGTTGGGGGCAAGAGGCTGACCCTGTAAGCCACTTGGGGGCGGGGGGGGGGGGAGATGTCTAAAGCACTGTGAAGTGGTATATAAATCTAAGTGCTATTGCTAAATGACAGGGTTTTTTTAAAAAAAAATAGAAAACATATGTCTCCGAAGACTTCCATGTTTATTTTAAGTGCCTCAAGGCTTTGCATAGTAAAAAGCAGAGACATCACCCTGCCAAGAAAAATGCGTATAGTCAAGGTGATGGTTTTCCCAGTTGCAATGAATGGCTGTGAAAGTTGGACCATAGGAAAGGCTGAGCGCCAAAGAATTGAGGCCTTTGATCTCTGGTGCTGGAGAAGACTCCTGCGAGTCCCTTGGACTACAAGGCGATCAGACTGGTCAGTCCTAGAGGAGATCAACCCCGACTGCTCTCTAGAAGGCCAGATCCTGAAGATGAAACTTAGATACTTTGGCCACTTAATGAGAAGGAAGGACTCACTGGAGAAGAGCCTAATGCTGGGAACGATGGAGGGCAAAAGAAGAAGAGGGCGGCAGAGAATGAGGTGGCTGGATGGAGTCACTGAAGCAGTCAGTGTGAGCTTAAATGGACTCCAGAGGATGGTAGAGGACAGGAAGGCCTGGAGGAACATTGTCCATGGGGTTGCGATGGGTCGGACACGACTTCGCAACTAATAACAACAAGGCTTATTTAACTGGAGACATTGTTTTGTTTTGCCTTATCCTCATGTATTGTTTTGATGTGCTCAGAGAAGATCTGGTAGTGCAGTGATTAAAATGCAGTATTGCAGGCTAATTCTGTCCACTGACAGGAGTTTGATTCTGACTGGCTCAACCTTCCATCCTTCCGAGGTTGGTAAAAATGAGGATCCAGGTTGTTGGGGGCAAGAGGCTGACACTGTAAACTGCTTAGAGAGGGCTGGAAAGCACTGTGAAACTGTATATAAGTCTAGTGCTATTGCCCTTCCTTCCTTCCTTCCTTCCTTCCTTCCTTCCTTCCTTCCTTCCTTCCTTCCTTCCTTCCTTCCTTCCTTCTGAATAGAATGCAGGTTTGCAGGCTAATTCTGCTGACAGGCAGCAGTTCGATCCTGAATGGCTCAAGGTTGACTCACTCTTCCATCCTTCTGAGGTCAGTAAAATGAGGACACAGATTGTTGAGGGCAAGAGGCTGACTCTGTAAACTGCTCAGAGGGGGCTGTAAAAGTACTGTGTATATAAGTCTAATTGCTGTTGCTGGTTTTTTTTCCTGTCCTGGCAGTGATCCAGGTACATTTGATAACAGAAAGAGACCCTCGGTGTTGATTGTGGTATGTGCTACAAGTATCATCTCTTGCCTGGCATTTTGCTAAAGGCTCCAGAAAGGTTCATTTCATGGGCAATTTTAGAAGATGTCACCTGGTCCCTAGCTGATCTGTGAAGTGCATTTTTCCGGACATTTATTTATTCATTTGCTGATGATCAAAGTTTCCCAACGGTTTCAAATAAACAACAACTTTAGAATCAAGACATTAAAAACCTTTAAAACAGCAATTAAACAAGTGAAGCAAATAGAATTAATAATTAAAGGTAACAAATCCGGTGGTTAAATGCCTTAACATAAAAGATGAGTTTTTAAGGGTCTTTTTGGAAGCTAATAGGCTTTTCAGCAAAATAGGGAGGGCATTTTGAGCCTTAAATACCAGCAGGTGACTTCGCAGCAATAGTTGGCTGGAGAATTCTGGGAGTTGAAGTGCATATACATCTTGAAGCTGCCAAGTTTAAACACTAGAATTTTAGAATAGAATAGAGCTGGAAGGCACCCTGAAGATCTTCTAGTCCTGTCCCATGCTCAAACAGGAGAACCTATACCCGTGATGGCGAACACAGGTGGCATTCAAACTGAACTCCGGTGCACATGTGTGCGCCGGCCAGCTGATTTTCAGGCCTTCTGGGCCCACAGAAGTCAGGAAACATGATGCTTCTAGCCTCCAGAGAGTCTCGGGAGAGTGTGTATGAGGAAGACCCGTTTTTCACTCCCCCAGGCTCCAGAGCCTTTCTAGGAGCCTGGGAAGGGCAAAAATGGCCTTCCCCAGCCCTCTGGAGGCCCTCCGGAGGCCGGAAATGGACCGTTTCCCAACTTCTGGTTCCACCGGAAGTCCGGTGGCCCACCATGCCATTGTATGTGTGTGGAGTGTGGGGGATCATGCACGTATGTGTAGGAAGGGGTTTGCGTGTGCATGCAGGGTGGCGGGGAACATAGAATTATGGGTGTGGGCACATCCCCCCACGCTCCTCACGCTTTTGGCACTCGATGGCAAAAAGTTTAGCCATCACTGACCTATACCATCTCAGACAAGTGACTGTCCAGTCTCTTCTTAAAAGCCTCCAGTGATGGAGCACCCATGATTTCTGGTGGCAAGCTGTTCCTCTGGTTAATTGTCCTCACCATTAGGACGTTTCTCCTTAATTCCAAGTTGCTTCTCTCACTGGTTAGTTTCCATCCATTGTTTCTTGTCCTGCCCTCTGGTGCTTTGGAGAATGAACTGACCCCCTCCTCTTTGTGGCAGCCCCTCAAATACTGGAAGACTGCTGTCATGTCACCCCTAATTCTTTTCTTTTCTTTCTTTCTTTTCTTTCTTTCTTTCTTTCTTATATTTCTATACCGCCTTTCTCCCGCAGGACTCAAGGCGGTGTACAATCAAGAAAAAATAAAAGATACATAAACCTCACAGGAGCCTGTGTAGCATAGGGGGCTAATGCCTCCTACCAAAGGCAGCAATTAACACCAGCTGCCTGTAATTTCTGTGAGTTCAATCCTAGCCAGGCTCAAGGTTGACTCAGCCTTCCATCCTTTCTAAGGTGGGTAAATTGAGGACCCAGTTTGTTGGGGGCAATAAGCTGACTTTGTATAAATATACAAAAGTATGAAGGCTATTGCTTAATGCGTTGTAAGCCACCCTGAGTCTCCGGAGAAGGGCGGCATATAAATCAAATTTTAAAAAAAATGATAATTAAAATTATGACATAGTTTAGCCCAAATTAAATAAAACCCAGAATTAGATAATATTTTAATCATTCCCAGTTAACATGCTTAGCCCCGCCTGATTGAACATCAGGGTCTTGAGGGCACAGCGGAAAGCACGGAGATTAGGGATGTTTCGTATATCGGGGCAGTTCATTCCAAAGGGTTGGAGCCCTTACAGAGAAGGCCCTCCCCCTGGGAATCGCCAGTCGGCACAATTTGACTGATGGTACTCTGAGTAGTCCCTCCCTGTATTAGACTAGACATACACAATTCCTGCAACTGTACTTCGTATGTCTTAGTCTCCAGGCTTTTGATCATCTTAGTTGCTCTTCTCTGCACTTTTTCCAAAGTCTCAACATCTTTTTTGTAGTATAGTGACCAAAACTGGATGCCATATTCCAGGTCTGGCCTTACTGAGGCTTTATAAAGCAGTATTAATACAACAGGTGATTTTGATTCTCTGCCTCTGTTTATACAACCAAGGATCGTATTAGCCTTTTTGGCTGCTGCCACACACATCTGGCTCATGTTCAAATGATCGTCCACTAGGACTCCAAGGTCCTCTCACAGTTACTGTTTTTGATCCAGACCTCGGCTAATCCGTACTTATACCTTTTATTTTTCCTGCCTAAGTGTAAAATATTAAAATTCATTTTGTTGGATAGGGCCCATTGTTCCTTGTTCAAACTAGAGAAAGCAGAGGCAAAATGACAGCTAAAGAGGGATGCAGAGGAAATACAGAGAATCAGGGGAGACACGTTACCCGTGTTCCAATATTTGAGAGGCTGCTACAGAGAGGAGGGGGTCAAGCTACTTTCCAAAGCAGCTGAAGACCAGAGAAGGAACAATGGATGGAAACTGAACAAGGAGAGATTCAACCTGGAAATAAGGAGCCATTTTCTGACAGTCAGAATAATCAACCAATGGAACAGAAGTTGCCTTTGGACGTTGTGGGAGCTTCATCACTGGAGGCTTTCAAGAAGAGACGGGACAGCCATCTATCAGGAATGGTATAGGGTCTCCTGTTTGGGCAGCGGGTTGGACTAGATGATCTACAAGGTCCCTTCCAACTCTGCTAAACTATTTAAGATGATCAAAGGCCTGAAGACTAAAACATATGAAGAACAGTTACAGGAACTGGGCCTGGCTGGTCTAGTGAAGAGAAGGACCAGGGGAGACAGGATAGAGACAAGTCTTCCAATTTTGGGAGGGGCTGCCACAGAGAGGAGGGAGTCCAGCTATTTTCTAAAGCACCTGAAGGCCAGACAAGGAAGAATGGATGGAAACTGATCAAGGAGAGATTCAGCCTGGAAATGAGGAGGAATTTTCTGACAGTGAGAACAATCAACTGATGGAGCAGAAGTTGCCTTCAGAAGTTGTGGGAGCTTCATCCTTGGAGGCTTTCAAGAAGAGACTGGATTTCCCTCTGTCAGAAATGGTGTAAAGTCTCCTGCTTGGGTGGGGGTTGGACTAGATGACCTACAAGATCCTTTCCAACTCTGTTAATCTGAAATCTTTCAAACTCTATGTGTACCCCTAGCTGAATCAGTTTTGGAACTGAAATTGGAGAAGTCAATCTATGCTGCCTTCTATTTACTTGTTCTCCAGTTGTGCCATGTGTGACCTGAACTTATCAACTTTTATATCCAGGAAGAAGAATGGTTCATATAAACAAACATATGTTACTGCTTGCAGACATCTCCTTTGCCGTGTCCAATTCTTAAGAATTATCCAATTAAAATAAAAGAAACAGGAAAACGGACTCTTGCCAAGCACCAGCCTCTAGGCTCCCATTTATTTTCAGTCATCCTTTGGGCCTTTCAGAAATCCGACAAAGATGCTGGAGGAAGTCTTAGGGACTAGAGATGTAGTCAAGAGAGATATTATACATGATTACTGCAGCTAGGTTACTGATTGGACAATATTGGAAAAAAGACAGTGTACCTACTATAGAAGAATGGATTTTGAAGATGGCTAGTTTTGCAGAAATGGCAAAGATTTCAGCATATTTAAAAGATAGGACCCAAGAAGCTTTTGTTCGGGAATGGAAGAAATGGATAGATTATGTGCAGAATAAATATCAAACCAAGAAGTATCAGTTAGCATTTGCTTGAAGAAGATTATGTTGAGTTGAGAGTTATAGTATATGGGAGGTAAAGTATTTGGAGGTAAAACAAGGTGTGGAATAGTGATTGATACATTAGAGTTGTTAAATTATAGAATAATCTTATTTTATATACATATTGATACAGAATGTTATAATGTATATGTCATATAGGGATTAGTCAATGCTTGGGGATAAGTAATTGGGGGAAAACTAGTTTTTTTGGATTCTATTATGTATTAAGAGGGATTGATTAATATAGATAATTAATTTTACTATATTGATATTTAGTTTTAATGTCGAAAGGGGGTAGATTAGATGATAGAAATATTTGATATGTTATCTGGATTTCACCTTTATTTTTCTTTAATATTAGTAGACGAATAAGAATAATATTTTTTTGTAAGGGAAGCCAAGGGGGGGAAGGGAGGGGAGGGGGAATAGGGGGGGTGGGGGGGAATGGGGGGGGAAATGATAAAATTTGTATTTGTAAAACTTTTTCAATAAAAAAAAAAGAGAGAGATATTTTTCTAACTGGCCCTTTTGGCATTGGCAGCCATTACGGTTACTTCCGATAAAATGTTTTGTAGCTCAGGGTTGAAATGAGGAGTCCTTGGTGCTCTCCGAGTTGTCTGGCTTTCTTGTAGACGTTTCATTATCCAACCAGGTAACATCACCAGTGCTTTGTTAGGAGGAGGAGGACCAGGGATGGGCTTCAAAAATTTTAGCAAGGGGTTCTCTGCCCAGTTTCTGGGGTGTGTGGCCATGGTGGGAGTGGCTTAATCAGCCTCCTACACTACGGCAGGGAGGGGGACATATTTTCCCTCCCCAGGCACCAGAGGCTTTACTTGAGCCTCCGGGAGAGTGAAAACGGCCTCCCCAGGCTCTGGAGGCCGGAAACGGGCCTGTTTCCAGCCTTCCTGAATTTCCAGTAGGCCCGTTTTTCAGCCTCCCTGAGCCTCTGTGCATGCCCCGCACTTACCTGTGTCCAAAACGGGCCGCGTGGGGACTCCTGGGAGGGGCAAGGCAGGGTGGGTGGGACCAGTCAGGAGTGGGATTTGGGGGTTCTCCAAACTGCAGAGAATCTTAACTAGAGGTTCTCCCAAACCCCTGCGAACCCCCAGCAGCCCACCCCTGAGGAGGATTTGGGGGTCCTTGGTTCTCTCTGAACTTGGTTATTTTCTTACAGACATTTTAAGACCCAACTAGGCAACAACATCAGTGCTAGAAGGGAGTGAGGTTTTCTGTCCATTTATATTCTGGTGTTTTACCTATCTGTGTGCGTGTGTGTGTGGCAGTGGGAGGGGAGGTCTATGAGATTCTTTGGTTGGGCTGTTTACTGATGCCTCCGTTTCTTGCTTGGGGTATTGTTGACTTGATTGTCGGTCTCAAATTAACCTTGGAGTTCATTTATGCTGATTACTGGTCAAGAGGTGTTGGAGTCTTTTTGCTCCCTTTTGGGCTGGTTGATTGTCTCTTTTGCATAGTGTGTAGTTGTTGTTAATCTCTATGCGTCTGTTGATGTGACTTGCCCATTCTCTTCAGGAATTCATTTTCTATGTCTGCCCATGGGGATCTTTTCAATATTCCAGTTGAGCCTTTGCCCCCAAAGATGGCTTATTCCCCCCCCCCAATAGTGTCTCTCCCACCCTCATGTCTTCTGTGATCAGCTCCAGGGAGGGATCTCTAGGGATGGCTGAGAAACCCCAGACATTGGATCCGATTTCAAGGCTGCTGTGAGCCTCTTTGTCCCTTGTTGGGTTAGGAATCAAGCCGGAGACTTTTCATTCTCGGTAGCAAATAGCTCCCCGAGCCGGCAGACACGGTGATGAGTTAGGGGTCGTTTACTCCCTAATTAAGGTTATAATTCTTTACATGTTCCCAGCACAGTAGCTCTTGAGCAAATGAGTTAGAAAGTAATTAATTTCAGAAGCATCCTCCTCTGCTGTTTTTCCATTTCTTGAATTGCAATGAGCAGAGAGGGAAATAGTGTGGGAGGGAGCGTGCACTTGTGTACACACGTGTATGTACACAGCACGCCTACACACCCGCACACAAACACACCGGACAACCCGTGCCCTGGTGGGTCATCATCTCAGAGATATTTCCTTAGCTACACAGAGAAACAGAATGCCAAAGGCTTTGGCAGGAAAACATTGGCAGTGGGACCAATGTCCAATTTCCTGCCTGCTTCCCCATGGAGCTTTCTTGGGGGAAGCTGGCAAGGAGGGTTAGAAATGACTGTTGCCTGATCACAACTGGCCATAGCAGTGTGGCAGCACAGCAGCACTGGAGCAGCCACAACCTGGCCAAGTATCAAGCCCAGAGGAGTTATGAGTCCTCTACTATGGAAGGTACAATGATTCAAATGATGTTGCCTACCAAACACTGTTTCAACCATTGAAGGCTACAAGCAGTTAGACGTAAGTGTGCATTTTATATACCCGTATTTTTTGGACTATAAGATGTACTCCCCCACCCTCCCAAAAGTGGGTGGAAATGTCTGGGCATCTTATACAGCAAATGTTGCTGAAGCCCCGCCCACCCACTGGCCTCTGCCTCCCAGCAGTTTACCTCCTTGCAGCAAACAGAAAACTGATTTGTGCTAAATAGTTTATAGTTTATAGTTTTATTGCATTTATATACCGCCCTTCTCCCCGAGGGGACTCAGGGCGGTTTACAGCCATATTAAAACAATCACGTATAAAAATTAAAACTAATAAAATAATTAAACTATTTGGCCGTAAAATTTAAAACCCCTAAAAACCCCTATTAAAATTAACACAAATCAGGCTGTGCTGGTCAGCTTCAGCAAGCAGCTGATTGGCAGTTGGACCTGCCTCCCAGAATACCACCTATCAGCTGTTCCAGGCTGCGGAGATCACCACCGCCAATCGCCGCTGCTATCTATTGCCACTTCTGCACGTCCTGTTTTCCGCCTGTTCCAGGCGGTTGGGATAGATGGCAGTGGTGGGAATCCCCGTAGCCTGGAATGGACTGAAAACGGGACACGCAGAGGCCGAAAATGGGGTGGCAGAGGCGACAATAGGTGGCAGCGGCGGCGGTGATGGGCGGTGGCAATCCCTGCAGCCTGGAACAGCTGATCAGTGGTATTCTGAGAAGCAGAGCCAACTGCCAATAAGCTGCTCATGCTAAATCAGGCTGTGCTGAATTTGACCAGGCTGTTTGCTATTTGCTGCAAGGAGATAAATTGCTGAGAGTGTTGATTCGATGAACAAAGACGCGTAGGCAGGAATGATGGTTCATGGGAAGGCCCCTTCGGTGGGAGGGCGCCTTGTTGGGAAGGCACACTGGTGAAAGGTACCTTGGTGAAGGCACCCTGACTCCATCCAAAAGGCTCCCTTTTATTGTCATTTTACAACTGTGCGGCAAAACATTTACTCATTCTTATTGGCTAAAGAAAGCTCATGATTTTCACGTGGACTCTTCGTGTTTTCCTCATGTCCTTCCTGTAACAGACAATGCTCAGGGTCTTGCGTATTTGAGATAGGGTTTCTGCCAGATATCCTGTCTTACTGTCCTGATGAGATAAGGATTTTATGGAGATACCGTTTTACTCAGTGCGGTTTGCCGACCTCTGAGATTGAGATAACATTATCTCCACAGAGAAGCAAAGACAGAGGCAGATTTTTTTAAACCAAAAGCTAGGTGCGTCTTATAGTCCAGAGCGTCTTATAGTCCAAAAATACGGTATATCATCATCTTCTTTTAACGACCACATAATCCTTTGCAGGATGGAGTCTGGGTAACTGAATGGAGCTGAGTGTTTACTGGCTGGCTGCCCTTCCTGTCGCCAGTGCAGAATTATATTCAGCAGATATATTCTCAATATGGCCAGAGAGAGAAATATCTGCCTCTACCTAGGATCAAACTTACAGCTTCCTGATTGTGAGGTGAGAGCTCCACTTCTAGGCCACCGCGCCACTCATTATGTATTTTATATATATAATGGGCATGAAATCTGGGTTAGAATGGGGCACTGAGGCTGTAAAATGGCAGGTGAGAAGCCCAATGCTATTGTTATATATTATCCCAGTTACTGTTCTTGGTCTTGTTCTTGTATTTGAGATCTTGCAGAGACTGTGACCCCCTAGGGCAGGGGTAAGGAACGATGGCCCCTTTATGATTTGTGGACTTCAGTTCCCAGAATTCCTGAGCCAGCTGGCTCAGGAATTCTGGGAGTTGAAGTCCACAAGCCATAAAGGGGCCATTATTCCCCACCCTCTGCCCTAGGGGCTTCCGTAGTCTTGAACCTACACTAGTTGCTATATGGCAAAGTGACCGCATTCATACGCTTCACGTGAGTCCTAAATCATTCCATTTTCTGGATCGGCACAATCAATTTAACCACAAACTGAGTCAACTGGTTGGTTGCAATACAGTATGTTGTACAAATGTAGCTAAGGGATCTTATACGAACTGATAAACAGCTGACACAGACTTCAATGGATGATCAGAACTGCAGAAAAATACCAAACTGCCTTCCATTGAGGACCCGTATACCGCATGAGTCAAAAAGAGGGCTGTGAAAACATTTACAGACCCCTCACATACTGGACATCAACTGTTTCAACTCCTACCCTCAAAATGACACTGTAGAGCACTGCACACCAGAACAACTAGACACAAGGACAGTTTTTCCCCAAATGCCATCACTCTGCTAAACAACTAATTCCCACCACACTGTCAAATTACCTAAGTAATTACCTTAGTAATTACTAGGACTGTATTACTATTCTTCTCATCCTTAATAGTACCTATCTCTTCCCACTTATGACTATATCCATGTTGCTTGTATCTTTACAACTTACATTGTTTTCTAGTATGATTTGGTTGCTTATTAGTATCCCATTATCAATAAGTGTTGTATCTTACGATTCTTGACGAATATATTTTTTTTCTTTATGTGCACTGAGAGCATATGCACCAAAGACAAATTCCTTGTATGTCGAATCATACTTGGCCAATAAAGAATTCAATCCTATCCTATCCTATCCTATCCTATCCTATCCTATCCTATCCTATCCTATCCTATCCTATCCTATCCTATCCTATCCTATCCTATCCTATTCCTTCTTTTGCTCTATTCTATTCTATTCTATTCTATTCTATTCTATTCTATTCTATTCTATTCTATTCTATTCTATTCTATTCTATTCTATTCTATTATTCTATTCTATTCCATTCCATTCCATTCCATTCCATTCCACTCCACTCCACTCCACTCCACTCCACTCCA
Organism: Coluber constrictor foxii; assembly: GCA_038048745.1. Classification (NCBI taxonomy): domain Eukaryota; kingdom Metazoa; phylum Chordata; class Lepidosauria; order Squamata; family Colubridae; genus Coluber; species Coluber constrictor. Next base: position 25,863,947 of record CM075968.1, read on the forward strand.
CTCCACACCACACCACACCACACCACACCACACCATACCACACCACACCACACCACTCCACTCAGAACCAGGCTGGGTAAATAGTATTCTTGAATGTAGGGAGATTTCCAATTGTTGGAAGAAATGTCCAACTGAGTTCAATTCCAAGTGGGGAGAAAGACACTGAAAACATGGTGACTGCTTAGAAAAAATGGTTTAATGGTGGACAGGATCACATGGCTTGAGTTCCTGAGCAGAAAAGGGCAGAGATGCTGAGAGTGCCTTGGTTTTATGCCCTCTGTTGGGCTTTGAATATGAGCTTGTATTCTGATTGGTTGTCAGACTCCCATGGGGCCATGCAGGGTTAAAGTTGTAGGTTGTCTTTTGAGTCCCAAGCTTGGTTGAATCTTGCCGGGTGATGCAATCTCCCCAGCTGCCATGTGGTGAGCTCTGTTGCTAGATGGGTAGAGGGCTAATCCTACCTTTGTTGGATCTTGGGTGAGGGCATTTCCCTATGAATAGACCTAGCTATCTCTTTATCTCTTAAGTGCTGGCATCTGCTGTGGGCTATTGAGGAGGGTGGGGGCTATTAAGAGTGAGTCTGCTTCCTGCCTTAAAAAACACGTTTCTCCATTTCTCACCCAGGGAAATATAATATTCTGCCTTTTTAATATTTCCTAGAATATTGCGTTCTTCTAGGAGAGGGGTGGGTGCTAACTTCCTACACAGTGAACAGACTCTGCTTCTATGTTTTCTAGCCCACGAGACATCCTAGAGACAAAACATCTTTGCCTGGGGTAAGATAAGGTAGATTTCATGCCTCTGAATCCCCCGTGGCTTTTGATTTCAGGTCCCTTGAAATGTAGGGCAACGGAGTTGTATAAACAGAGGCACGGAATCAAAATCATGTGAAGTATTAGTACCACTTTATACAGCCTTAGTTAAGGCCACACTTGGAATATTGCATCCAGTTTTGGTCACCGCATCACAAAAAAACGATGTGGAGACTTTTGGGAAAAGTGCAGAGAAGAACAACAAAGATAATTAAAGGCCTGAATACTAAAACATAACAAAAAAACATTGCAGGACCTGGGTATGGCTAGTCTAGAGAAAAGGAGGACTAAGGGTGACATGATAGCAGTCTTCCAGTATTTGAGGGTCTGCCACAAAGACGAGGGAGTCAAGCTGAGGACCAAAGCACCTGAGGACAGGACAAGAAGCAACGGATGGAAACTAATCAAGGAGAGAAGCAGCCTGCAACTAAGAAGGAATTTCACAACAGTGAGAACAATTAATCAGTGGAACAACTTTTTTTTTAATTAGATTTATATGCCGCCCTTCTCCGAAGACTCAGAGTGGCTTACAATGCATTAAGCAATAGCCTTCATACTTTTGTATATTTATACAAAGTCAGTTTATTGCCCCCACAATCTGGGTCCTCAATTTACCCACCTTAGAAAGGATGGAAGGCTGAGTCAACCTTGAGCCTGGGGAGATTCGAACTGGTGTTATTGCAGACAGCTGGATGTTAATTACGGTGTTTTAGTCTGCAGAGCTAAACCAGGCTCTTTTTTTTTTTTTTTTTGCCTCCAGAAGTTGTGGGTGCGCCATCGCTGGAGGTATTTAAGAAATCTGAAAAAGGTACAGGGTCTCCTGCTTGAGTAAGGGTTGGACTAGAAGACCTCCAAGGTCCCTTCCAACTCTGCTATTCTGTAATCATGGAGAGAAGCAACCCGAGAGGAGAGGAGAGGAGAGGAGAGGAGAGGAGAGGGGAGGGGAGGGGAGGGGAAGGGAAGGGAAGGGAAGGGAAGGGAAGGGAAGAAGGGAAGAAGGGGAGGGGAGGGGAGAGGAGAGGAGAGGAGAGGAGAGGAGAGGAGAGGAGAGGAGAGGAGAGGAGAGGAGAGGAGTGGAGAGGAGAGGAGAGGAGAGGAGAGGAGAGGAGAGACGAAACAATAATTTGACCCCCTTTTCTTTGTGACAGCCCCTTAAATACTGGAAGACTGCTATCGTGTCTCCCCTAATTCCCCTTTTCTCTAAAGCCAAACCCAAATCCTGCAGCCATTCTTCATGTTTTAGTCTCCAGGCCTTTGATCATCTTGCTCTTCTTTGCACTTTTCCCAAAGTCTCAACATCTTTTCTCTAGTTTTCCGATAACTTTTTTCCCCACTCAATTTTCTGATCACTGAGATTAGGGCTGTCCCTCTGTTAGTTCTAACCCCACATTGTTTGTTGGTTTGTCTTTATCCCACCTTTGTTACTTCGTATAAGTAACTCAAGGCAACAAAAACGTTGAATGTTCCTTCTTCCTATTTTCTCCACAACAACAACCTTGCAAGGAGGGTTGTGCCAAAAGAGAGGGGGAGGCACCCAGCCAGCTTTCATGTCTAAGATACATAAACTGGCTCTCTAATAAACATTAGAATCTTCCTTTGCAATAACCATGGGGACACGATGGCTCAGTGGCTAAGACACTGAGCTTGTCAATCAAAAGTTCAGCAGTTCAGTGGTTCGAATCCCTAGTGCCACACAACGGGATGAGCTCCCGTTCCTTGTCCCAGCTTTTGCCAACCTAGCAGTTCAAAAGCAAGTAAAAAATGCAAGTAGAAAAATAGGGACCACCTTTGATGGGAAGGGAACAGCGTTCCGTGCGCCTTTGGCGTTGAGTCATGCTGGCCACATGACCAGGACAGGCGTCTTCAGACAGCGCTGGCTCTTCGGCTTTGAAACAGAGATGAGCACTGCCCCCTAGAGTCAGGAATGAATACCACATATGTGCAAGGGGAACCTTTACCTTTATCGTGCAGTACCCTCCAAGATGGCATTTGATGCCTAATTCTTTTTCATCCTTTTAAATCATACGGCCAGGCATGTCTTCATTTAAAATTGCATTTCTATGTTGTTTGGAAATAATCTCCCCCCCCCCCCCTTTTCTAACTGTATTTTTAACTTGTTTTTATTGCATTTAAACCTGCTCCTTTCGGCATGGGCTAAAATAAGTTTTCCTCCTTCCCTTTTTGAACGGCGTTCCTTTTAACTTGTTTTCACTCTGATTGCTCAAAGCCATTTTTGTTGAACTTTGCTCTTTTTGGTTGTTGTCAGTGTGAAGGCTTAGTGGTCTTTGAAAATGATTCCCCCAGAAATCTTTCTCCGCTGCTTTCATCAGCCTAACTATTCCTGGCTTCTCGGACAGTCTGAACCAAGATTCATGGTGGCTTTGTGACACTTTAAGTTTAATAAGCAGCTTAACTTTAATGAAGAAGGCTGCTAGCTGTTAGAGAAGGGACTCTACCATGAAAGATTGATACCCACTCCTGCCTCACTTGGCCACCATATTATCAAACAAAAGGAAGTATACCAGGCTTATTCCAGGAAAGTTTCATCAAAATGTTCCTCTCCTTTGAAAGGACGTTTAAGGCAAAGTCTGTTCCCAACAGGCCAGTTGGGTAGGTCTTTGTTAGAGTTCTGGATCTCACTTTTTTTTTTAAATTTGATTTATATGCCGCCCTTCTCCGAAGACTCAGGGCGGCTTACAATGTGTTAAGCAACAGCCTTCATACTTTTGTATATTTATACAAAGTCAGCTTATTGCCCCCAACAAACTGGGTCCTCAATTTACCACCTTAGAAAGGATGGAAGGCTGGGGACATCAAGTTAACAGATGAACAGAGTTGGAAGGGACCTTGTGAGGTCATCTAGCCCAACCCCCCACCCAAGCAAGAGACCCTACACCATTTCTGACAGATGGCCGTGCAGTCTCTTCTTGAAAGCCTCCAGTGATGAAGCTCCCACAACTTCTGAAGGCAACTTCTCTTCCATTGGTTCATTGCTCTCACTATCAGAAAATGTCTCCTTATTTCCAGGTTGAATGTCCCCTTGTTCAATTTCCATCCATTGTTCCTTGTCAGGTGCTTTGGAAAATAGCTTCACCCACTTCCTCCTCTCTGTGGCAGCCCCTCAAGTTTTGGAAGACGGCTATCCTGTCTCCCCTGGTCCTTCTCTTCATTAAACCAGCCATGCCCAGTTCCAGCAACTGTTCATCATATGTTTTAGCCTCCAGTCCCCTCATCATCCTGGTTGCTCTTCTCTGCACTCTTTCTAGAGTCTCAACATCTTTTATTATAGTGACCAAAACTGGATGCAGGATTCTAGGTGTGGTCTTACTAAGGCTTTATAGAGTGGTATTAATACCTCACTTGATCTTGATTGTTTCCCTCTGTTAATGCAATTGAGGATTGTGTTGGCTTTTTTGGCTGCTGTCACACACTGTTGGCTTATATTTAATTGATTGTCCACTAAGACTCCAAGATCCCTCTCCTGGTTACTGCTATTAAGCCTGGTTTCACCCAATCTGTATGCATACTTTTGGTTTTTCTTACCCAAGTGTAAGACGTTCCTTTTCTCTACATTAAACTTCTCTACATTGAACTTGGATGGAGTTCATCCAAGTTTTTGGTTTTTTTTAAAATTAGATTTATATGCTGCCCTTCTTCGGAGACTCAGGGCGGCTTACAGTGCGTTAAGCAATAGCCTTCATACTTTTGTATATTTATACAAAGTCAGCTTATTGCCCCCACAAACTGGGTCCTCAATTTACCCACCTTAGAAAGGATGGAAGGCTGAGTCAACCTTGAGCCTGCTGAGATTCGAACTTACAGTAATTGCAGGCAGCTGGAGTTAAATACAATGCATTAGTCTGCTGAGCTATCCAGGCTATCCAGCTATCTCAAATGACGCACACCAGGATGGCCTGTGAGGAAGTTAAAATACAGGTGGTCCCTGACGTACGAGAGCAATTGAGCCAAGAATTTATGCTGCTAAATGAGAATTTTGTGGAGGGAGTTTCGTCCCGTTTTATGACTTTTCTTGCCACATTTGTTACATGAATCACTGTAGTTGTTAAGTTAGCGACACGGTTGTTAAGCGAGTCTGGCTTCCCCATTGACTTTGCTTGTCAGAAGGCCGCAAAAGGGAAATCATGGGACACTGCAACCGTTATAAATACGAATCAGTTGCCAAGCATCTGAATATAGATCATGTGACAGTGGAGATGCTGCAACGGTCATTAGTGTGAAAAATGGTTGTAAGTCGTTTTTTTTTTCAGTGCTGTTGAAACTTGGGTCACTAAACGAGCTGTTATAAATCAAGGACAAACTGTAGAACGACTTGGAAAGCAAAAATGTGGGTGTGCCACTTGTCCTTTTCCACATCTTCTGGGATACAGTTAACCTCTTAGCCTGCAAATGGATTTTTCCAGAATCATTCATTCCCATTCAGAGATGATGATGATGATGATGATAATTATACATAGGCAAGCACTTTAAAACAGTTGGCGCTGACAAGATCACCATTGGTCAGCTGCAGAAGGTCACCTTACTGGGATCTGCTTGCATAATCCGCCGATACATCACTCAGTCCTAAATGCTTGGGAAGTGTTTGACTAGTGATTTGGGATACGAAATCCAGCATGGTCATCTCGTTTGCTGTGTATACTGTCAAATAATAATAACAACAACAACAACCTACAACGCCATGGCCGTGTTGCTAAGATCATTCACTGGAAATTGTGCGAGAAGTTTGAATTTGAGTACAGCAAAAACCACTGGGAACATCAGGTTGAGAAAGTTTTAGAGAATGAGAAACTCAAGATCTTGTGGGACTTGAGGATTCAGACTGACAGGCCCTTGGTCCACCACACACCTGACATAACAGTAGTTGAAAAGAAAAAAAGTATGGTTCATTGACATTTGACGCACGGATTGAAGATAAGCAGCAAGAAAAAATCACAAAGTACCGGGACTTGCAAATCGAAGTTGAGCAACTGTGGGAAAAGAAATCATGTGTTGTTCCGATTGTAATTGGAGCCCTTGGAGCAATACCCAAAGGGCTACCCCACTATTTAGAAATTCTAAATTTACCGGACTTGAACATTTTGACTCTACAAAAAACCACTTTACTTGGAACAGCTTACATCCTCCGACGATAGCTAAACATTCCTAGGTCCTTGGTTAGGACTCGAGCTGCTGAGCTATTAACCAGCCTCAAAGGCTGCAAATCTCACTACAGATTAAATAATAATAATAATAATAATAATAATAATAATAATAATAATAATAATAATATCCAACCCCCTGCTCATGCAGGAGACCCTAACTAGGGATTTGAACTGCCGAACTGCCTACCTTTCTGATCGACAAGCTCAGCATCTTAGCCACTGAGCCACCTAGCCAGCATCTTCTTCCCTGATTTACGCTCCTTGCCCTTCTCAGGAGAAACGGGCATGGTTTATTAACTTAGTAATTTTGACACTGGCAGAGTTTCGTGACCACCTGCAGGAAGAAGGCGATAAGTGCAGAAATAATAGATGGTTTTGCACCCAGTGTGGGAGCTCACAGGCTCAGAGACATACTCCGTTCCTTTGCACACTGTTAAATCATTAATAATTTTATTAACAGGAGGAAAAGCAGATCTAGATTGCCTCTGATTTGAACCACTCTCATTAAATGTACTTTCTCATCACAGAGCTCAGGGAAAAGATTGTGGTGGGTGTTTGTGTACCGCAAGACAGCACTTCCCAGTCAGATTACAGATTAACAGAGTTGGAAGGGACCTTGTGGTCATCTAGTCCAACCCCCCGCCCAAGCAGGAGACCCACAACACACTAACCTCTCCTGACCCAGTTTAGCCTGCCGTGCAAACGGAGCCCAATAACAGGAGAACGGCTATTTTTGCCACGACCTTGAGAGAGCAGAAAAAGGCAAGCACTTGGGCGCCAAGCAAAAGGCAAAGAAGGCCACCGCAGTCTTCCTTCCGGTGACACCGATGCTGCCTCCTTAAGGAAAGGAGGGACAAGACACCAGCAGGTGATGCATGTTTAGCCTTACAGATTAACAGAGTTGGAAGGGACCTTGTAGGTCATCTAATCCAACCCCTCGCCCAAGTAGGAGGCCGTACATTATTTCTGATAAGTGGCAGTCCCAGTCTCTTCTTGAAAGCGTCCAGGGATGAAGCTCCCAAAACCTCTGAAGGCAAATGGTTCCATTCAATACAGAATAACGGAGATGGAAGGGACCTTGGAGGTCATCTAGTCCAACCCCCGCCCAAGCAGAAGACCCTACACCATTTCTTAAACAGATGGCAGTCCAGTCTCTTCTTGAAAGCCTCCAGGGATGGATCTCCCACAACTTCCGAAGGCAACTTTTCTTCCATTAGTTGATAGTTCTCACTGTCAGAAAATTCCTCCTTGTTTGGAGGTTGACTCTCTCCTTGTTCAGTTTCCTCCCTTTATTCCTTGTCTAGCCTTCGGGTACTTTGGAAAATAGCTTGACTTCTTCTTCTCTGTGGCAACCCCTCAAATATTGGAACACGGCTAACATATCTCCCCTGATTCTCTGTATTTCTTCTGTATCCCTCTTTTGCTGTCATTTTGCCTCTGCTTTCTCTAGTTTGAACAAGGAACAATGGGCCCTATCCAACAAAATGAATTTTAATGTGGAGAAAAGCAAAGTTTTACACTTAGGCAGGAAAAATAAAAGGTATAAGTACTAACAAGTCTGTCCAGCAGGGAGATGAATAGTTGTCTGCCACATCTATTCATCTCTGTCCCCTGCCTTTTATTCCCCAGAGCTAGAGTGGGGCTTCGCTACAGCGGTGTCTCTTCCATCCCAAGAACTGGCCCATAGATTTCCACTGTTCTCCTCTCCTCTGACTTCTGCACATCAGTCACTGGACCCAGCTGTTCCTCCTCTTCCTCATCAGCCACCTCCGGACCTGGGGGTTGTTGACTCTCCATCTGAAGGCTGACAGACGGCCCAGGCTCCGCCTCTGTCTGTATCTCTGACAAATCCATTCCCTCTTCCTCCTCGGTGCTCTCTGGTTGCATTGATGCTGACCCCAACTCCCATGCTTCCTCCTTTGATTCGGCTGCTGGAGAGGCCGGCGGCTGACAGGCCACCACAACCCCTCTCCAGATGCGAGTTCAGAGGAGGGGGGTGAGTTTGAGTCTGCAGGGCAAAGCGTGGAGCCAAGTGTTGGTCAGGATTAGGGCTCGAAGCATGCTAGCCTGACGGAGCAGCCTCAGATGGGTCTATCAGACCAGCAACAGCAGCAAATCAGCCCGCGAAAATCAGGAGCAGCTACCACCCCTTAACAATGAGGAGGAGGTGGAGTCTGCACCACCTCCTGATCTAAGGATGCGTAGGGCAGAGACAGGAGAGGTTGCCACCCGCATGAGGTTTGTTTGTCATCGATATGCTGATAATACCAGCTGCCCATTCAGTGGTGGGATTCAAATAATTTAACAACTGGTTCTCTGCCCTAATGACCGGCTGGGTGGGCGTGGCCAGGGGGCATGACAGGCAGCACTTGGCCCCCTGCACACCCCTGGGAGCGAAAACAGGCCATGGTGGGAGGACGACATGCCCGCCCTGCATCCCGTTTTGGGCCCAGTTAGCTTTCCTGCATCCTCCTGGGAGCAAAAAGGGGCCACGGGGGAGCAGGGGCCATACTGCAACCCCTGTGCCCTGTTTTTGGCCTCATAGGCCTCCCTGCACTAACCTGGGAGCCAAAATGGGGTGCGTGGGGATTCCTGGAAGGGGCGGGGACGGGGGGCAGCCAGCAATTTAACTACCGATTCGCTCAAACCGGCTACATCCCACCACTGTGTACATCTCCTTTTTGGGGTGAACAGTTGACCAGCAGAAGCACCGACCCAGTTCTTCTGTTAAGCCTCATCCGTCTACCTAAAGCTGCACACAGGAGGGGCAATTTCTCGGAGTAACTTCTATTAAGATCCCTTTTGGGTGTGCCGGATAGCTGAAGTCCACTAAAGAGAGGATTACTTATCCATCCCCTGATAAGTGAGTGAAGCGCAAGAACCTGACACCCATCCCTGAAAATCTCACTGATCGCTTCTTCTAGGGGAAGGGGGGGGGGGAAGCAAAATGCAATTTATTTTCCGTCAAGTAAATGAGTTCATCTGAGAAAACAGTGCAGGATAACTTTCAGTGTGGCACTCGATATCATCCAGCTGCTCCCCTGTGTGTGTGCATTCACACACACACAATTGCAAAAGCCCACTAGTGCAAATCCACTTGGCCTTTGCTCCTTTGGACGCACCCAACTGAGGGAGAGACAGTCTGGTGTAGAAGAATAGAATAGAATAGAATAGAATAGAATAGAATAGAATAGAATAGAATAGAATAGAATAGAATAGAATAGAATAGAATAGAATAGAATTCTTTATTGGCCAAGTGTGATGGGACAAACAAGGAATTTGTCTTGGTGCATATGCTCTCACTGTACATAAAAGAAAAGATACATTCATCAACAATCATAAGGTACAACACTTAATGAAAGTCATAGGGAACAAATAGGATAAGGTAGGGTAGGGTAAGGTAAGGAAGGGTAGGGTAGGGAAGAGTAGAGTAGAGTAGAATAGAATAGAATTCAATTTAATTCAATCCAATCCAATCCAATCCAATCCAATTCAATTCTTTATATAACCTTGTGAGCAGGGGTGGGCTGCTGGGGGTTCGGGAGAACCTCTAACTAAGATTCTGTACAGTTTGGAGAACCCCCAAATCCCACTCCTGGTTGGCCCCACCCACCCCTCCCCTCCCAGGAGTCCCCATGTGGCCTGTTTTGGTGCAAGTAAGTGCAGGGCATGCGCGGAGGCTCAGGGAAGATGAAAAATGGGCCTAGCGGAAGTTTGGGAAGGCTGGAAACAGAGGCCCGCTGGAGGCTGGAAACCCATTTCCGGCCTCCAGAGGGCCTCCGGAGCCTGGGGAGGCTGTTTTTGCCCTCCCGGAGACTGGAAGAAAGGCGGGGAGGGCAAAAACACCCCCTTCTATGGTGGAAGAGGCCGGCTAGGCCATGCCCCTATGCCCACGCCAACCCAGCAATCGGGCAGAGAACCCCTTGCTAAAATTTTTGAACACAACCCCTGCTTGGGAGGTGTTCCAGTGGTCTCTGGTTGCAGCACTGCTAAGTGAGGGTTCCTCTTATCTGGCAGAGAGCAAAACCAGGGTGCTTCCCTCCTGCTACCCAGGCCTGTTGGAACACCTTCTATTATGAGTGATATGGGTCCAGATCAGGGTTTCTCTGCCTTGGCAACTCTAAACCATGTGAAATCCCCAGAAAAGTTGTCAAGATTGAGAAATGCTGGGCTGTATATAATTATATATAATTAGATTTATTAAATTATAAATTTAATTAGATTTATATGCCGCCCTTCTCCAGAGACTCAGGGTGGCTTACAATGCGTTAAGCAATAGCCCTCATACTTTTGTATATTTTTATACAAAGTCAGCTTATTGTCCCCACAAACTGGGTCCTCAGTTTACCTACTTTAGAAAGGATGGAAGGCTGAGTCAACCTTGAGCCTGGTGAGATTTGAACTTGCAATAATTGCAGACAGCTGAATGTTAATAACAGGCTTTTAGTCTGTTGAGCTATCCAGGCTCTTTTTGAAGAACGGCTGCAGGATTTGGGTATGGCCAGTCTAGAAGGACTAGGAGTGACATGATGATTCAATAGCAGTTACTTATATACCACTTCATAGTGCTTTTGCAGCCCTCTCTAAGTGGTTTACAGAGTCAGCCTCTTGCCCCCAACAATCTGGGTCCTCATTTTACCCACCTCAGAAGGATGGTAGGCTGAGTCAACCTTGAGCTGGTCAGGATTGAACTCTTGGCAGTAGGCAGAGTTATGGAAGGAAGGAAGGACAATAGTACTTAGACTTATATACTGCTTCACAGTGCTTTTACAGCCGTCTCTAAGCAGTTTACAGAGTCAGCCTCTTGCTCCCCAAGAATCTGGGTCCTCATTTTACCCACTTCGGAAGGATGGAAGGCTGAGTCAACCTTGAGCCGGTCAGGATCGAACTGACAGCAATGGACAGTGTTAGCCTGCAATACCATATTCTAACCAGTGGGAGGGAGGGAGGGAGGGAGGGAGAGAGGAAGGAAGGAAGGAAGGAAGGAAGGAAGGAAGGAAGGAAGGAAGGGAAGAACAATAGCAATAGTGCTTAGACTTATATACCACTTCATAGTGCTTTTACAGCCCTCTCTAAGTGGTTTACAGAGTCAGCCTCTTGCCCCCAACAATCTCGGTCCTCATTTTACCCACCTCGGAAGGACGGAAGGCTAAGTCAACCTTAAGCTGGTGAGATTTGAACTGCCGAACTGCCGCTGAAGTAGCCTGCAGTACTGCACCACCTCGGCTCTAGATAGCAGTATTCCAGTATTTGAGGGCCTGCCTCATCAGAAGAGGTGGGGGGGGGTCATCATTTTCCAAAGCACCAGAAAGCAGGAGAAGAAGCAATGGATGGAAACCAATCAAGGAGAGAAGCAACCTGGAATTAAGGAGAAACTTCCTAACAGTGAGGACAATTAACCAGTGGGACAGAAGTTGCCTTCAGAAGTTGTGGACACTCCATCACTGGAGGTTTTTAAGAAGAGACTGGACAGCCACTTATCTGAAATGGTATAGGATCTCCCGCTTGAACAGGGAGAACACCATGATTCCTTCCAGCTCTAATCTGATTGATTGATTGACTGACATCTACAGATGTCGAGATGTCGTACAGAATTACGAGCCGAGGGAACTATAACAGACCATCCATAGAAAGCTTTTGTAAATAGCATTAACTTGGTTGAAACCCTACCCTTCAGCTCAGGGCCTCTTTGGAGTATGAAACTTGTAAGTGCTGCTGACAGCGTTCCTTTTTATGTGGCCCTAAAGTGGCCTGTTTAAGTGTCAACACTGTGTTTAATTCCACATCGATTAACTCCTCATTAGGCCTGGCATTACATTCTTTCAGGGTCAGTGGCATGTTAACCAGATTGTCCCATTGCATTTAGGCCTTTCGGAAGAGTTGCATGCACTCGACCGAGGACTGGGAGGAGCGTATGAAGGGAGGGGGGGGTCTTTGTTGAGATATAAATCCATTCGCTTTGAAGCCTTGATTCCTTCTCTTGATTTATACAGAATTATTGGGTGGCTGCTAATAATATTCTGCCATGAAACTAATATTGTGGCCTGCCAGAGGCCTGTGCGGATCGTGGCTGATCCCGACGATGAGGAAACTGGTATGGGGTCACGCCAGCAGCCTGCGCAGCCAGCGCTTGCATTAGACAGCGAGGAGGCTGAAGAGGATGTGGTGCCAGAGGCAGAGACTCAGCTGGGCCTTCAGAACCTCCAGAGGCTCCTTCAAGTGGAGAGAGCAAAGTGGAGGAGCCTCTCCTCAATGCTCGAGCACGCAGGGCTGCCAAAAGGCAGGAGTGGCTACTCAAGAGGAGGAGGTCTCCTCGAGAGTAAGGTTTGAGGATAATTGGCCACTCTCTTAGCCTATTTAAGTTGCACGCAGTTAGTAATTTCTTGCTGGAAACAGCGTGTAATTATTACAGAGCATTTTTGAAGAGTGAGTGTCTTATCGTATCTTGTTTTCTGGGCTGGTTGCCAACCTTTGCCGGACTTTGTTTATTTCTTGGTACGTTATAACTTTGATGAGGACTGTTGGTGTGTGTCACAATCCTTGGGAATCCGGAGCTGGAGCAGAACAACTAAGGACTGGTATGGAGGTCTGAAATGGTGTAGTGCAGTGGTGGCAAACCTTTTACTCACCAAATGCCGAATAGGTACGTGCTTCATGCACTTCGTGTAGCTCCTCCCTCATGTACTGTGGTGTGCAAATGCACCATCTGCATATGTAAACAGCTTTGGCATGCCTGCCGCACCGTGCACTGTGCACCCAACCGCACCATCTTCGCATGCACACACAGGTTTCACACGGCTCCCCCGTGCGCTGTGTGCGCAATTGCAACATTTGTGCATGTGCATGGTTTTTACATGCACACATGCAAATGCCATCTGTGCATGCACGCACTGTGCACCAGTACTCTCGCGCACATCCACAAACGTACACACACAAACTATGGTACAGTGGTGAAATGTAAAATTTCTTACTACTGGTTCTCTGGGTGTGCTTGGGGGGTGGGTAAGAGCCAAGGTGGTGCAATAAGAGCTGAGGTGACGCAGTGGTTAGAGTGCTGTGTTGCAGCTACTTCAGCTGACTGCTAGTTCAGCAGATCAGCAGTTCAAATCTCACTAGGCTCAAGGTTGACTCAGCCTTCCATCCTTCCGAGGTGGGTAAAATGAGGACCCAGATTGTTGGGGGCAATATGCTATTTAGTATACTCTTGATTGTTGTAAGCCGCCCAGAGTCCTTGGAGAGTGGGCGGTATAGAAATAGAAATAATAAAACAGGAGTAAAAGGTGTGTTAAATAAATAATAACAAATGGTAAAAGTGACACCAAGCAATTTTATGTATATATGTATAAACACTGCGTATCCGATATAAATAGAAATGAAAACTTTTTGTATCTATAAAAAATTAATAAAGTATAAATAAAAAAAAAGAAATAGGAATAATAAAATAAATAAATAAATAATATCCAGGGAGCCTGGATAGCTCAGCAGACTAAAAGCATTGTAATTAAACACCAGCTGTCTGCAATTACTGTAAGTTCGAATCTCACCAGGCTCAAGGTTGACTCAGCCTTTCATCCTTCCGAGGTGGGTAAAATGAGGACCCAGATTGTTGGGGGCAATACGCTATTTAGTATACTGTCTTTGTTGTAAGCTGCCCAGAGTCCTCGGAGAGTGGGCGGCATAGAAATATGATTAATAATTTAAAAAATCTAGCTCGACGGGCTAGATAGCCTGTTATTAACACCCAGCTGTCTGCAATTTTGTGAGTTCGAGGCTCAAGGTTGACTCAGCCTTCCATCCTTTCTAAGGTGGGTAAATTGAGGACCCAGTTTGTGGGGGCAATAAGCTGACTTTGTATAAATATACAAAAGTATGAAGGCTATTGCTTAACGCATTGTAAGCCGCCCTGAGTCTCCGAAGAAGGGCGGCAAATAAATCTAATTTAAAAAAAAATGTGACTGGGTTGGCGTGGCCAATTTTTTATTTTTATTTTTATTTTACTTTTAAAAGCATTTTTTCTACAACCTCTTCGGCCAAAGAGGTTTTTTAAAAAATGCTTTTAAAAGCGTCTGACGATCCCAGCTGAGCCGCGTGATCATCGGAGGCTTTTTTTTTATTACTTTTAAAAGCATTTTTTCGGTCGAAGAGGTTGTAGAAAAAATGCTTTTAAAAATAATTTTTAAAAAAGCTTCCGATGATTGCGTGGCTCAGCTGGGCATGGAGGGGCAGGGATTTTTGCTACCGGTTCTACGAACCACCAGCCACCATCACTAGCGGATCAGGCGATCCGGTGCAAACCGGGAGCATTTCACCCCTGCTATGGTGACCAAAACGGGATGCCCTATTCCATCTTCCGTCATAGGGCTTGTTTTCTACTCCCCCGCTCTCCTCTTTCTCCTCCTCTGAACCTGCTTCAGTTTCTCCGAAACCATCTTTTAAAAGCACGAGGCACAAACTGCTTGGGTGTAATCTACACACAGCAAAGCGGATAATTGTTGCCTTTGGGTTGAGACTCTTCTCGAGCCCCAACAGTTCATGAATGGAGATGCAAGATTTCTCAAGGAGCTTCATCAATCATCCTTTAACGCCAGGAAAAAAAGAGGGACTGGAGGCAGAATCTCGGAAATGGAATCCGTGACACCCCGGCCGCCATTCATTAGTGAACTCATTAAGGTGGGAGTCTCACTGAATCATTTCAGCTTCTTTCTCTCCGATTGCTTAACTGAGGCACTAATGGCTCTTATACTGAAATACCGCTGAGCTATCCATCTATTCTGCCCTGGTCATGCTTGGAAATGCTCCTTTTCTTTCTCAACGTTCAAGCATTCCCTTACAGCAGGGCTCTCCAACCTTGGCAACTTTAAGCCTGGCGGATGTCAACTCCCAGAATTCTGGGAGTTGACGTCCGCCAGGCTTAAAGTTGCCAAGGTTGGAGACCCCTGCCTTACAGTATACTTATATTGCCCTGCAAATAGGAAATACTTCTTGCTTTTGGACTGAAAAGGGTCTACGCTTTGATGGAGAAGTTGAATGCCATCCTTATTTGTTTTTGGGTTTTTTGTTTGTTTGTTTTTTTTTAAAGCCAAATTGAAGGGAAGAGCCTGGTAGCTCAGCAGACTAAAAGCATTGTGATTAACATTCAGCTGTCTGCAATTAGTGTAAGTTCGAATCTCACCAGACTCAAGGTTGACTCAGCCTTCCATCCTTTCTAAGGTAGGTAAATTGAGGACCCAGTTTGTGGGGGCAATAAGCGGACTTTGTATAAATATACAAAAGTATGAAGGCTATTGCTTAACACATTGTAAGCTGCCCTGAGTCTCCGGAGAAGGGCGGCATATAAATCAAATTAAAAAATAATAATAATTCAGTTGTTCTTGGAACAAGCCGAGGAATTGTGAAAATCCCTGGCCAGTAAGAGATAGAACTTTGTGCTTCAGCTTATGCAGGGGGTTGGACTAGAAGACCTCCCAAAGCCCCTTCCAACTCTTATTATTCTATGTTCTCTGTTCCATATCCCTTCCAACTCTGTTATTCTGGTATGCAGTTGGCCCCAATTGTCATGCTGATGGGCCAAGACGCTGCTGTTTCCCTTCCTGGATACAAAAAAAAAAAAACTTTCAGCAATCTATATCGATAGACTTGAGAGGAAGATGTAACAGATTAACAGAGTTGGAAGGGACCTCAGAGGTTATCCAGTCGAACCCCCTGCTCACACAGGAGACCTATACTAGGGATTCGAACTGCTGACCTTTCTGATCAACAAGCTCAGCGTCTTAGCCACTGAGTCACGGCGAGCCCCCTAATTCCTCGGTCAAAGCTTGACCCTTTCTTCAAGATCAAGAATGGGATAGTGGCTTCACACACACACACACACACACACACACACACACACACACACACACACACACAAAGATCCACATGACGGACAGGATGGAATTCTCTGAGCCCAAGAATATAAATGAATGTTTCCAAAATATTGCACGATAGGGACGAGGGGTCATTGATGTAGTGTCCTCCAAGCATGAGGAACAGGAAGATAGGAGCTACACCATTTCTGACAGATAGCAATCCAGTCTCTTCTTGAAAGCCTCCAGGGATGAAGCTCCCACAACTTCTAGAGGCAGCTTCTGTTCCATGGGTTGATTGTTCTCATTGTCAGAAAATCCCTCCTTATTTCCAGGTTGAATCTCTCCTTGATCAGTTTCCATCCATTATTCCTTGTCTGGCCTTCAGGTGGTTTGGAAAATAGCTTGACCCCTTCCTCCTCTCTGTAGCAGCCCCTCAAATATTGGAAGACGGCTATCCTGTCTCCAGTGGTCCTTCTCTTCACTAGACTAGCCAGGCCCAGTTCCTGCATCCGTTCATCGTATGTTTTAGCCTCCAGTCCCCTCAGCATCCTGGTTGCTCTTCTCTGCACTCTTTCTAGAGTCTCAACAGCCTTTTTATAGTGTGGTGACCAAAACTGGATGCAGGATTCTAGGTGTGGTCTTTTTTTCACCTTCTATCCCTGCCTGTCAATGATAAAGGCAAGGGAAGGCCATTGACTCAGCAAAAGATTCCGTGCTGCCTCTGAGTCCCTTTATGCCCAGGCAGGAAAGGATTTTTATCGACTTTCTCCTGAAGGAAAAGTGCATCATCATATCTGCAGATCAATAGACTTGAGAGGAAGATGTAACAGATTAACAGAGCTGGAAGGGACCTTGTAGGTCATCTAGTCGAACCCCCCCCCCTACCCAAGCAGGAGACCCCGACACCATAAGTTTTTTTTTTTAAATTAGATTTATATGCCGCCCTTCTCCGAAGACTCAGGGCGGCGTACAATGCGCTAAACAATAGCCTTCATACTTTTGTATATTTTATACAAAGTCAGCTTATTGCCCCCACAAACTGGGTCCTCAATTGACCTACCTTAGAAAGGATGGGAGGCTGAGTCAACCTTGAGCCTGGTGAGATTCGAACTGGTGTAATTGCAGACAGCTGGATGTTAATAACAGGCTTTAGTCTGCTTTTAGCCTGTTGAGCTATCCAGGCTCAAGACTAACCCTGATTAAAGCAGTAGAGAAGATGCAGGAGAGAAAACAGGCCTGGTTCTGGCAAGCGGGAAACCTGGTAGTCCTTGACTTACGACCGCAATTGACGCCCAACATTTCTAAAGTGAGTTTTTCCCTCCATTTCACGACCTTTCTTGCCACGGCTGTTAAGTGAATCACTGCAGTTGTTAAATTAGTAACACGGTTGTTAAGTGAATCTGGCTTTCCCCCATGGACTTTGCTCATCAGAAGGTCGCAAAAGGGGTTCTTGAGGCCCAGCAACGGTCATAAGTATGAACCAGTTGCCAAGCATCTGAATTTTGATTGCATGATCAGGGGGATGCTGCAAAGGTTGCAGCTATGAAAAACGGTCATAAGGCACCTTTTTCAGTGCCGTTGTAAGTTTGAATGGTCGCTAAAGGAACTAGCCAGGCCCAGTTCCTGCAACCGTTCATCCTATGTTTTAGCCTCCGGTCCCCTCATCATCCTGGTTGCTCTTCTCTGCACTCTTTCTAGAGCAGTGTTTCTCAACCTTGGCCGCTGGACGATGTGTGGACTTCAACTCCCAGAATTCCGCAGCCAGCAGAGCTGGCTGGGGAATTCTGGGAGTTGAAGTCCACACATCGTCCAGCGGCCAAGGTTGAGAAACACTGCTCTAGAGTCTCAATGTCTTTTTTATAGTGTGGTGACCGAAACTGGATGCAGGACTCTAGGTGTGGCCTTCCTAAGGCTTTATAGAGTGGTATTAGTACCTCCCTCGATCTTGATTGTATCCCTCTGTTAATGCAATTTAGGATTGCGTTGGCTTTTTTGGCTGCCGCTGCACACATATTTGGTTCATATTTAACTGGCTGTCCACTAAGACTTCAAGATCCCTCTCACTGTGACTGTTATTAAGCTTGGTTTCACCTGGTCTATATGGGCATTTTTTCTTGCCTAAGTGTAAGACTTTACTTTTCCCTCCATTGAATTTCATTTTGTCAGTTAGGGCCCAGGGTTCAAGTCTGCCAAGATCCATCTGGATCTTGAGCCTATCTTCGAGGGTGTTGACTATTCCTGCCAGCTTAGTATCATCTGCAAATTTGGTGAGTTTCCCTTCTATTCCCTCATCTAAGTCGTTTATGAAGATATTGAAGAGTATTGGGCTTAAGACAAAACTTTGTAGTACCCCACTGCTTACTTCGTAGACCCGTTAAGGAGTACTCGTTGAGTATGGTTTTTCAGCCAGTTGCAAATCCTTCTGGTGGTGATGTTATCTATCCCACTTTTTTCTAGCTTACTGAGAAATATGTTGTGGTCTACTCTGTCGAATGCCTTTCTGAAGTCTAAGTCTATTATGTCCACAGTATTTCGCCGGTCTACTAATTTAGTCCCTATGTTGAAGAATGAGATAGGCTTTTCCTCTGTCACAGAAGGTGATGCATTCTCTTCCAATTGCTCTCACTTCTCTTGAGTCACGCCAGGCTTCATGGATACATCAAAAGGTTAACCCTTGGCAGTTCAGGAGAACAAGGATCCGTTGTCAACTTGCCCAATTCAAAACCAAGTCCAGATGGTGACCACTACCATGCAGTCAAAATCTTGTCCTCGGTGAGCTGTGGACGGACAGGGCTCATCAGGTGGAGTGACTCATGGACCTCAGGAGGTGGAACAGGGGCATTCTTATGCCATAGAGGAGGTGCAAAGTGGGGAAGCCAAGATGGGTTACCAGGATAGTAAGCCACAGAGCAGTGAGGGGTTGGTATAAACTCAGTTTCCCAATAAAGGAGAATATTTGTAGCTCAGGGTTGAAATGAGGGGTCCTTGGTGCTCTCTGGGTTTGTTCTTTTTCTTGCAAACGTTTCATGACCCAACTAGGTAACAGCATCAGTGCTAGAAGGGAGTGGGGTTTGTGGAGTGGCGGGGAAGGAAAAGGAGGAGGAGGAGGACTGTAAGGTCCTTGGTGCTCTTTGAGCTTGCAGACGTTTCATGACCCAACTAGCTAACAGCATCAGTGCAAGCTCTTATCTCAGTTTAGCTAAGCTCCCATTTCTTCTTTCTCTTTGTCTGCATTTGATGTGATGTGGACCGCTCTAAAAGGAAAGGCTGTGGTTAGCCATATATTTCAGAGTGCCAACATTTTATGGCTCAAAACGGGATCATTTTTACAGTGTCCTGACCCCACGGCATGTTTTCCCAGCCTTCTGTACACCCAAAACACCCACTCGCACAATTTTACTCATTGCCTGCACCCATCAGCTACCCTCTCTACTTATTCTGCAAGTTTTGGCTGTGTCGCCTGCAAGGCAAGTGCCCCCCCCCCCCCGCCTTCCCACCTCCCAGTAAAAGCCTCCCCCATCTGGCGCCCTGCAGATGTGCTGCTTTCAATTCTCATTGTTCCCAGTTTTATTGTCGTGAGATTTGTAGGCCCACATCTGGAGAGTGTCAAGACTGGAGAAAGATTTAGTAGGGGGGGTGGGGAGGGGGAATCTGTGCCTTATGATGGATGAAATTATCACCAAAGGAGTCGTGCTAACTTGAAGGATGGCAAACCTCTTGGCTTAAAATAGTGATTCTTAAACTGGGGGTGGGCTAATAGGGCAAATCTTGAGGTTATTGCAGCTGTTTGTAAATAAGTTCTTTGTGGCTCAGTTTGGGACTGTTCCACAGGTAGTCCTCGACTTGTGAACCCAAGTGAGCCCGAAGGAAGGAGGGAGAGAGGGAGGGAGGGAGGGAGGGAGGGAAGGAAGGAAGGAAGGAAGGAAGGACAATAGCAATAGCAATAGCACTTAAACATATATACTGCTTTATAGTGCTTTACAATCCTTTCTAAGTGGTCTACAGAGTCAGCCTCTTGCCCCCAACAATCTGGGTCCACATTTTACCCATCTCAGAAGGATGGAAGGCTGAGTCAACTTTGAGCTGGTCAGAATTGAACTGATGGCAGTGGGCAGAATTAGCCTGCAGTACTGCATTCTAACCAGTGCACACCATGGATGGATGGAAGAAAGGATGGGAGGGAGGGAGGGAGGGAGGGAGGGAGGGAGGGAAGGAAGGAAGGAAGGAAGGAAGGAAGGAAGGAAGGAAGGAAGGAAGGAAGGAAGGAAGGAAGGAAGGAAGGAAGGAAGGAAGGAAGGAAGGAAGGACAATAGCAATAGCACTTAGACATATATACTGCTTTATAGTGTTTTACAGCCCTTTCTAAGCGGTTTACAGAGTCAGCCTCTTGCCCCCAACAATCTACGTCCTCATTTTACCCATCTCAAAAGGATGGAAGGCTGAGTCAACCTTGAGCTGGTCAGAATTGAACTGATGGCAGTGGGCAGAATTAGCCTGCAGTACTGCATTCTAACCACTGCACACCATGGATGGATGGATGGATGGATGGGAGGGAGGGAGGGAAGGAAGGAAGGAAGGAAGGAAGGAAGGAAGGAAGGAAGGAAGGAAGGAAGGGGAATAGCCATAGCCATAGCATTTATATACCGCTTTACAGTGCTTTTACAGCCCTTTCTAAGCAGTTTACAAAGTCAGCCTGTTGCCCCCCAACAATCTTGCTCCTCATCCACCTCAGAAGGATGGAAGGCTGAGTCAACCTTGAGCCTGGTGAAATTTGAACTTGCAGTAATTGCAGGCAGCCGGCTATTTAACAGCGCTTTAGTCCACTGCTCCACCAGGCTCCTGTGAAGTGGTATATAAGTGCTATTGCTATTCCTTCCTTCCTTCCCTCCCTCTCTCCCTCCCTCCCTCCCCTTCCTTCCTTCCTTCCTTCCTTCCTTCCTTCCTCCCTCCCTCCCTCCCTCCCTCCCTCCCTCCCTCCCATCCATCCATGGTGTGCAGTGGTTAGAATGCAGCATTGCAAGCAAACTCTGCCCACTGCCAGGAGTTCAATCCTGACCAGCTCAAGGTTGACTCAGCCTTCCACCCTTCTGAGGTTGATAAAATGAGGACCCAGATTGTTGGAGGCAAGACATTGACCCTGTAAACTGCTTGGAGAGGGCTGTGAAGTGGTATATAAGTCTAGGTGCTAGTGCTATTGCTATCCTCATGTGGAGTTTGGTGCCCTCATTACAGGGCAGGAGAAGGCTGGAGAAACCCTGTTTCTCTCACATGCACAGCCCTAATGCCTATCGTGACTCACCAAACTCCCAATGGATTTGTCTTTCCTTGCATTTTTGGCATCTTCTCCCCACCCCTTTTCCCCCTCCCGGTGGGTAGAATGGCTTTAATTTCCCAAGAGAAGCCTCCTCCGTGTGACACGCTGTCAGCCGGGCGCTCAGAAACTGTGCCTTGTTTTGCGCCATGCAATGGGGCCGGAGCGTGTCAAAACATGACAAGCAGCCAGCCAATGTCACCAGCGCGATCCAAATGCTCAGCCTTGAGGGGTTTTGGAAGAACTTAATAATCTCAGGCACGGATTGTCCCCGCTTGCTGAGCAGGTGCCATCTCTCCTCCGAAGAGATCTCGCTCGGAGCCACAGCAGCTGCAGTTCTCTCTCTCCGATTGGCAGCATCATTAAGCGCACCGAGTGAGTTATGATGGCAAGACCACAGGCTTAATTTTGGTTTCCCGGCTTTTGATTACCCGAAAGAGGGAACCGTCATCGGTCTGATCTGTCCCTTGGTGCTGTTCCCAATGCCCCGATAAAATATCTGAGCCATATCTATAATATTGACAGAGCAAATGGTCGTAATTTATTGATGGAGATTTATAGCCCTTTAGAGCAGGCTCGGAGATCTCTCCAAATGTATTCCTACCCTCACCTCTCTGCATAGGAGAGGCTGGCTGCCAGTGGGGTGGAGAAGGGGTCTGTGGCCAACTCGCCACTGCCAACACTATAATACCACTCTATAAAGCCGTAGTAAGACCATACCTAGGGTCCTGCATCCAGTTTTGGTCACCAGACTATAAAAAAGATGTTGAGACTTTAGAAAGAGCACAGAGAAGAGCAACCAGAATGATGAGGGGACTGGAGGCTCAAACATATAAACAACAGTTGCAGGAACTGGGCATGGCTAAGTCTAGTGAAGAGAAGGACCAGGGGAGATACAATAGCAGTCTTCCAATATTTGAGGGGCTGCCACAGAGAGGAGGGGGTCAAGCTATTTTCAAAAGCCCCTGAAGGCCAGACAAGGAACAATGGATGGAAATTGACCAAGGAGAGATTCAACCTGGAAATAAGGAGGAACTTTCTGACAGTGAGAACGATCAACCCATGGAATAGATGTTACCTTCGGAAGTTGTGGGAGCTTCATCCCTGGAGGCTTTCAAGAAGAGACTGGGACTGCCATTTGTCAGAAATAATGTACAGCCTCCTACTTGGGCAGTGGGGGCTAGACTAGATGACCTACAAGGTCCCTTCCAACTCTTAATCTGTAAGGCTAAACATGCATCACCTGCTGGTGTCTTGTCCCTCCTTTCCTTAAGGAGGCAGCATCGGTGTCACCGGAAGGAAGGCTGCTGTGGCTTTTTTTGCCTTTTGCTTGGCGCCCAAGTGCTTGCCTTTTTCTGCTCTCTCAAGGTTGTGGCAAAAATAGCCGTTCTCCTGTTATTGGGCTCCGTTTGCACGGCAGGCTAAACTGGGTCAGGAGAGGTTAGTGTGTTGTGCAAAGAGGATCCGGTTAATTAACTCCCGCAGAAAACGGTGGTTAAACCTTCCCACCTAGTGAGCTGCATCGCCCGAATGAATCAATAGCTCCCCTTCCCCAGGAGGGATCTTGCAAAAATCAGCCTCGCCGAGGGAGCTTCCTCCCTTCCCAGCTGTGAGACTGTCTGTTTCTCAACCTCGCTGGCTGGGGAATTCTGGGAGTTGAAGTCCACCCATCTGAACGCTGCCAAGATTGAGAAATGCTGGTTGGTTATCCTAGAATGAAAAGAAAAAGATGATTCGGAATTTTATGCGGTTTGGGAACAATGGTACACTTGGATAGATAATAGAAATAAAAATTGGAAATATACGAAAGGGTATTGAGGATTAGATATTGGATGTATATCATGTATATATCAGTGATGGCTACCCTTTTTGCCATCGCGTGCCAAAAGCAGGGGGAACGCGGGGAGGTCGCCTACATGCACGCCCACACCCATAATTCAATGCGCCGTGCCCCCCCATGCCCTCCCACACTTTTAACACTTGATGGCCCGGTAGGCCTATTTTTCACCCTCCCCAGGCTCCAGAGGCTTTCTAGGAGCCTGGGGAGGGTGAAAACGGCCTTCCCCACTCCACCTCCCGGAGGCTCATGGAGGCCAGAAACAGCCCATTTCCCAACTTCCGGTGGGACCAGAAGGTCCAAAAATCAGCTGGCCGGCACACACATGCACGCTAGAGCTGAGCTACAGCAATGCTCGCATGCCCATTGATATGGCTCCGTGTTCCACCTGTGGCACCCGTGCCGTAGGTTTGCCATCACGGGTATATATTGTATGGAATGTCGATCCGAAGTATACAATAATGATACAGTCTGTTGATTATGTACTAGAGTTGTGTAAAGGAAAATTGTAATAAAAATTATTTCAAGAGAGAGAGAGAAACGCTGGTCCAGAAGCATCGATTCTCAAGTTATCCATTCCCCTCTGGGGGAAGATGGGGGTTAAGAAATACGAAGTACAAGTAGTCCTCGCCTTACGACCACAACTGAGCCCAAAGTTTATCTTGTTAAGTGAGATGTTCGTTAAGTGAGTTTTACGACCTGTCTTCCTTCGGCAAAACTTTTTCTATTCACCCGTCTGTCCCTCCCAAACAGGGAAATGGTGAAAGACAAACATGTTAAATGACTGGAGTCCAGAATTTAGGAAAATCTGAAATCATGTTGCATGTTCTTAGTGCTCCAGATACAGTACTTTAATTGTAATAAACATTTCTGTGACATCTTCCCCAAAGTAAAAAAAAAAAACACCTGCCGTTTTGCATAAAAATCCATTTAGGACTTCGGTCAAAGTTGCACAGGTGCAAGCAGTGGGTTCCCCAGCCTTTCTGACTTCGCAGACCAGTGGGAGGGGGAAACAGTGGGGATGGTCCCACGGGAGTGGCCTGGAAGCACACACACACGCAGCTCCATTTGCACAAATGTGGGGGAGCTTGCGCAAATGGAGTTGTGCGTGCACACGCTTGCCCACTGCTCGCACAAGTGGAGGTGGGGTGCACATGGACATGCTCGCCTGCCGCTTCCATGACCCAGTTCCAAATGGCCCAGGGGTTGGGGATCCCTGGGGTGAGAATTATTTCTTCTTCTTCTTCTTCTTCTTCTTCTTCTTCTTCTTCATCTTCTTCTTCTTCCTTTCTTTCCTCTTCCTCTTCCTCTTCTTCTCCTCTTCCCTCCTCCTCTCCTCCTATCTTCTTCTTCTTCCTCTACTTCTCTTCCTTATTTCTTCTTCTTCTTCCTCTTCCTCATTCTCCTCTTCTTTTCTTTCTTCTTCTTTTTCCTCTTCTTCTTCTTCTCTTCTCTTCTCTTCCTCATTCTCCTCCTTTTTCTTCTTTTCTTTTTCCTCTTCCTCTCCTCTTCCTCCCTTCTCCTCTCTCTCCTTCTTCTTCTTTCTTCTTCCTCATTCTCCTCCCTTCTTCTTCTTCTTTTCTCTTCTTCTTCTTCTTCTTCTTCTTCTTCTTCTTCTTCTTCTTCTTCTTCTTTCTTCTTCCTCTTCCTCTTCCTCTCCTCTTCCTCCTCCTCCTCCTCCTCCTCATTCTTCTTCTTCTTTTCTTCTTCCTCTTCCTCTCCTCTTCCTCCTCCTCCTCCTCCTCCTCCTCCTCCTCCTCCTCCTCCTCCTCCTCCTCCTCCTCCTCCTCCTTCTTCTTCTTCTTCTTCTTCTTCTTCTTCTTCTTCTTTTCCCACAGATGCAGGGTCTGCTTTTCAGATCATCAGAGGCCACTTTGCACAGTCAGCTGCATCTTCAGGACGCAGGCCCATGGCTTGCTTATCTTTGTTGATGGTATCTTGCCATCTCTGTTTTGGGTGCCCACAAGGTCCCCAGCCATTGACTTCTAGTTAGTAGGCAGTCTTGGCCATGTTGGAAGGTGCTACTCTCTGGATGTCCATGTCCATTACTAGCAGAGCCGGCCTTCTCTCTCTCTTCTCAGTAATTAGGGCCACACCAAAATGGTGTCATTTGTGATGTGGTCAAGAAGGGAGATGCCCCGATATCCAATGGAGCATCTGCATTTCCATGGCACGGAGAAATAAATATATGTAAGAAATATACCCGTCATGGGTTTTTTCCTCTTTCAAAATCTGTTGCTAATAATTGGCTCAAGGGAATTTCTTGTTTCAGTTGGGGTTGTTTTACTCATATTTGTCTAGGCTGGGTGCCTTTTGTCTATTTCCTAATGCAGGGGTGTAAAACTCAATTTCATTTTTTTAAAAAATTTGATTTATATGCCACCCTTCTCCGAAGACTCAGGGCAGCTTACAATGCGTTAAGCAACAGCCTTCATACTTTTTTATATTTATACAAAGTCAGCTTATTGCCCCCCCACAAACTGGATCCCTCAATTACCTACCTTAGAAAGGATGGAAGGCTGAGTCAACCTTGAGCCTGGGGAGATTCGAACTTCCAGTAATTGCAGAGAGCTGGGTTTTAATTACAATGCTTAGTCACTTGGGGGCCAAATGAGGCCACATGAGGGCTGTGAGGCGTGGCCAGCTTGACGCCACTCACTGGGCGTGACCAACTGGGTAGGCATGACCAGCTGAGTGGGTATGGCCATCTTGATGCCATTCACTGGCCGTGGCCAACTGAGTGGGCGTGGCCAGCTTGACGCCACTCCCCAAACTGCTGGCATGTTTCCTCTTTGCATTGGGTAGACTGGGCTGAAGCAACGTGGGCCGGCCCGTTACATTATCCAGGACAGCCCCATGAGTCGGATCTAACCACATCGTAGGCTGGATGCGGCCCGCGGGCCTTGAGTTTCACACCCCTGCTCTAGTGGTACCTTTCAAATGCCTCTGTTGTGAATGACAATGACGTGTCGGTCTCCAGAAACGGTCTAATCTGCCTCTTCCTTTCTCTTTCTCCCCCTTCCTTTGGGATGTTTTTCAGGAAGCAAACTGCTGATTTTGGTGCTGTGCTTGAACTTCCCATCCGAAGTGGAGCTGTGTCCCGGAGCATGCGTGTGTTACAGTGAACCCAAAATCACAATCAGCTGCCAGCAGCAAGGGATCGCCACCATCCCCGTCGAGATCCCAGTCCAGACTCAGCGGATTTTCCTACACAACAACCGAATCAACCTGATCCAGTCCACCAGCTTTACTTTCTGCCGCAACATCTCCATTCTGTGGATCCACTCCAACAATATCAGTCTTATTGAACCCGGGGCGTTCTATGGGCTCGACAAGTTGGAAGAGCTCGATCTGAGCGACAACGTGAACCTGAAGTCCATCAATCCTTCTACCTTCCAGGGCCTCGTCCACCTGCATACTTTGCACCTGGATCGTTGCGGGCTCCTGGAGTTGTCCACGGGTCTTTTTCGGGGGCTTTTCTCCTTACAGTATCTCTACCTTCAGGACAACGATCTGCAGGAGCTTCTGGACGATACCTTCCTGGATCTTGCTAACCTCACCTATTTGTTTTTGCATGGGAACAAAGTCAAGAGTTTGTCGGAAAACGTGTTTCGGGGGTTGACAAATCTGGATAGGCTGCTGCTGCATCAGAACAGGGTCAGCGTGGTCCATCGGAGGGCATTCCATGACCTGGGGAAAGTGATGACCTTGTACCTTTTTAATAACAACTTGACGGTGCTGACCGGAGAGACGATGGCTCCGTTGGGGTCTCTCCAATACCTTCGACTCAACGGCAACCAGTGGGTGTGCGATTGCCAGGCTCGGTCGCTCTGGGATTGGTTTTAAGCAGTTCAAAGGGTCTTCCTCCGAGCTGGAATGCCACTTACCCACTCAGCTGGCCGGAAGGGACCTCAAGCGCTTGCAGAGCACGGACCTGGAAGGCTGCCTCGACTCCTTCAACCAGGTCAGAACGAGTGTCTTCAGCACCAAAACCAGATCTGGCAAACTACCCACGGCGGACCCGACGCTCGGTCCTCAGGACAACGGGCAGAAATGCTGCCAGCCAGAGATGGATAAATCTTTCATTTATGAAGCCAAAGCCAACCGGGCTTCTCCTAATAACCCACTCAAGGATAAGGAAAATATGGCCAAAACCAAGCATCAGGTGGAGGCGGAGCTGCCCAAAAACGGCAGCAACAAGCACATCAATGACTCGCCTTTTGGAACGTACCCCAGTGCGGTCAACCCCCCTTTGACCAACTTGAATCCCGAGTTCTTGGGTCCCGTGGAGCCCTCCACCACCCCAACCAAAAGGAGGCAGGGGTGTTCTCGAAGGAATAAGTCCAGGTCCCAGTGCCGTATGGCACAGCCGGCTCCCAGTGCCAGTGCCAGCCCCCCGGTCCTCCCCGAGCCTTCTTCTGCCCCCCCATCATGTGGAGTCTGTTTTGCTGCTCTTGAAATCGACCCAGCCTTTGCTTTCAGGAGGGGCTCTCGGCTTTAAGAGAGGAACAGGAGGTGGGGGAGGAGACGGGACGGGACGGGACGGGATGCAAGGCCTCGTCTCTCCATAGGTTGTGAAGGAGAGGTTATGCCCAGAGAAAAACGTTACGATGCTAAACATTATACTGGATGCCTTTATAAACTCTCTCACACACACACACAAAATCAACAACAACAATAACTAAAAAGTGTAAATAATTTATTTCTTCCTTCTGGAATTTATATGTTTGATTTTGATTGGTTGATCTTACCTTTGTCCTTGGAATTATCCTTTTCCCAAAGAGAAAGAGAAAGAGAGAGAGAGAAAGAAAGAAAGAAAGAAAGAAAGAAAGAAAGAAAGAAAGAAAGAAAGAAAGAAAGAAAGAAAGAAAGAAAGAAAGAAAGAAAGAAAGAATAGAAAAACAAGAGGTCTAATAACCCCATATCTTTGTAATGTTTCCCCTACCACCACCCTAAAATCATTCCTTGTAATTTGAAGTCCTAAATGATATTGCACATTTTCCCATCTGCTGAGATCACATCAGTGGCAATTTTTTAAAAAATTCCTGAATTTCGAGGTTTTAACCTCCCTTCGTTTCCACCTGACTGGGTTTGCAGAAGGAGGCATTTGTTAAAGAATGCTCCTTTTTCATTCACTGAAGACTGCAGTATATATATAAATATGAATATAGATTATATATATATATATATAGATATGCATTTTATTTTACTTGTGTACAAGTACAAAAAAAAAAATACGAAATAAATATTTCTTTCTTTTTTCCTTGCGGCGTTATCACCTTCGCACGCACATATCGCTCACATCTCTTCCGGGGGTCCTTCAGTGTTGGAGTTTTCTTCCTGGATTTGCTTTAAGCTCCTGCAAAGGTACCTGAGAGCCATTCCCTGCCAGAAGGAAAGGCAGCGGCTGAGCCAGGCGGGGCCACTTTAGGCAATTTCCAGTTGGCATCAGCAAAGGATTCCCTCCCAGGAAAGCCACTCTTGTTAATGGTGCAGTGCCCTGAAGGGTCTCTGCTCGCATCGGGAATATTTCAGAGTAGCTCAGAATAGCAAGCCAGGATGGAAATGAGGGCTCTGGCCAAGAAAATTTAGACGCCAGAGGACAGGCAAGCACAAACCAAGAGCCAACAATAACCCGAATAAAGAAAGAAAGTGAGAGAGGAAAATATCTCTTGCAGGTCTATTAAAGCTGAACTGAATTGTGGTCTCTGTCTGTAGGGGGGGTGTATATGTGTGTGTGGGTTGGGATGCCTAGTCTAGACTATATATATATAGAGAGAGAGAGAGAGTCTACTCCGCCCTGTAACGGTAATAACAAAATAAAAGTAAAAGTCATGAAGAGGGGGCGTGGCTGGCTGACAAAGGCAAATAAGCCAGAAATAGATCTATCTCAGTCTCTCCCAAATCTCCAAACAGACAGCAAAATGCTACTTTAAGGTTTGAGAAAGCCTAGAAACTAGTGAATGAGATTTCACTGTACTATGGCTGTGAAACATTTTGATTTACGTAGGAAAAGCCTGGCATAAAGAATGATGCACATAAAAGCCTATGAAAATAAAATAAAATAAAATAAAATAAAATTATATATATATATATATATATATATGTGTGTACAGGTGATATCTCGGGTTTCTTCCCGTGTAATTGCAAACATATTTTTGGAAATATTGGAGCGACGTTTCGATGAAATCTCATTCATCATCATCTGGCTAATGTTCTCGGTTTGGTGCCTATGGGCAAACTGTGTGATCTTAACTGACATCCTTCTTTAAAAGGAGGCAGAGGTGTATTCTGATTGGTTGACAGTGCTGCTTTATTCTGATTGGCTGATGATGTAGTTGTATTTTGATTGGGTGGAAGCACTGTTGCTGGGATGTGGGTTGATGGATAAGATATGTTGGAAATGGTGGCTACACAGGCCTCCTGATGACCCTTTGACCTATGGCTTACACTTTGTGTTAAGATTCGTCTATTTATGAGAGCAGGTTTCCAAATAGAAGGCAGACGGGAGGCAGATCCCACATCCCAGCAACAGTGCTTCCACCCAATCAAAATACAACTACATCATCAGCCAATCAGAATAAAGCAGCACTGTCAACCAATCAGAATACACCTCTGCCTCCTTTTAAAGAAGGATGTCAGTTAAGATCACACAGTTTGCCCATAGGCACCAAACCGAGAACATTAGCCAGATGATGATGAATGAGATTTCATCGAAACGTCGCTGCAATATTTCCAAAGATATGTTTGCAATTACACGGGAAGAAACCCGAGATATCACCTGTACACACACACACACACACACACACACACACACACACACACACACACATATATATATATATATATATACACACACATACATACATACATGCACATACATACATAAATATATTTTCTAGGAAATTTAAAAAGGTTTCTTTGACAGTCTTCTGGAGACCACAGCTTCTCTATATTCTTTGGCTCATCTTGCCCTGGCCAATCCACCACAGCCATCTTGCCGTGGCCAACTTGCCATGGCCAACTCAGTATAGCCATCTTGCCATGGCCAACCCACCACAGCCAACTCAGTTTCCACGGCCAACCCACAGCCATCTTGCCCAGCTAACCCACCACAGCCAACTCTACCCAAAGGTAGATGACCCTTGGTTGCCATGGCCAACTTGCCACAGCCTACTCAGTATGGCCATCTTGACACAGCCAACTTGCCACAGCCCCACAGCTAGCCCACCGCAGCCAACTTGTCACAGGACAACTTGCTGCATGCCAAGAGTTACACTAATATCAAAGAAATGGTACAATAGAATCATTAAAGAAAGGATGCAAAAGGAGGAACAAAATGAAATGTGAACAGCAAAAATGAAAACAATTTTTTCTGTACTTTCAAAAATTGAATTGTTAAATAATGCCACGGCAAGTTTTCCCGCAGTAAGTTAGCCGTGACAAATTGTCTTGCAGCGAGTTGGCCCTGGCAGATTGCCCCACTCCAGCTTTTCCAGCACCTTCCAGACTCCCCGAGTGTCCACTTTTTCTGAATTCCCCAGGGAAGAAAATTCCCTCCTGGATGGGCGTTAAACCGGGGAGACGGCAAGCAGCTGGAGAGAATTCTAATGAGAGCTATGGAAGGGAAGATCTCGAGGTGGCAAAAGTCTCAATGACAGGGTTGCTGCAAAGCGAGGAAGTGGCTGTTGGTTTTCCAGGTAGCAGAGAAATGTGCAGGTGGCTGCAATTTACCTTGGAAATCTCTCTTTGTCTGTGGGATGGAGACAACTTGATATCCACGGACGTCCCTGGGCCATTTGGTTAAGGACAGCCCACTGCTTCTAAGAAAAAATCTCTCTTCATATTTTAGCTTGGGAAAAGAAATTTGAAAGCCATTTCAGTTTCAGAGGCATTGTGGAACGTATGAATGGGTAAGTACAGGATAGTCCTTGACTTACAGCTCTTCATTTAGTGACCGTTTCAAAGTTACAATGTCCTTGAAAAGAGTGACTTATGACAGCCTTTCACACGGCCATTGCCGCATCCCCCTAGTCACGTAATCAAAATTCAGATGATTGCCTTTTCCCCAGCTCATGTGATTCCCTTTGTTTGGAAAAGATAATTTTTTTCTATATGACCCAGCGGAGTATTGCCTCAGACTACAGTAGTGGCCAAAATTGTGGAAAACCTTTTGGGAAAAATGTATTTTTGAGGTTGGATGGCTAATAACATCACTTTTTTTTTGGAGTTTGAAGATCATCCTATTCCACTGCTGGAATGGCCTGGGAATAGCCCAGACCTTCACCCAATGGAAAATCTATGGAGCCGACTAAAGAAACTTGTTAGTCAGAAGCGACCCAGCAATAAAACCCAGTTAATCGAAGCCATCATTCAATCTTGGTTTCACATTAGAACAGCTGCAGAACTCAAAGACTCAGTTCGCTCCACGGGAAGACGTTGTAAGGCCATCATTCATGCTGAAGGTTACCCAACGAAGGATTAACTGACATGGTGACCATTTTTGTATATCTCGTTTGTTCTACCTGTTTCACTTTTCTCCTTTATACTGTAACTGCTCTTCTAATAGCAAATTCTCCATAAAAGTTATTGCATTACATTATTGATTAAATTATCTTTCCATTGATATGTAATTTTATGGTACTTCTCCAAAAAAAAAAAAAAAGTGGTGTTATTAGCTAGTTTTAGAAAATACACTTTTCCCAAAAAGTTTCCACAATTCTGGCCACTACTGTAATCCTTCCAGGATTATAATCTGATTTTGGATCTACACAGGAAGAGTAAACCAATGTAAACACGTTCCAAGATGATGAAACAAACTGTGACATTTTATACTGCTGAGGAAGTAATGATAATAAAAAAAGTTTACTACGTTTTAATATTTTTGTTCCGGAAGTTGCTACCTTTATTTTTGTGCAGAGTCCTTCTAAAAAAAAAAGAGAGATTGTATCTGCGATCTGAAGCGATACAGACTATTTCCCTCTTTATTCTCTAGAATAACAACTCTCCCTCATCAGTGCTGGGGAAATACAGTGCTTTTCATTCTGCTGCTTTTGCGTCGTAATTATAAAAGCTGAATTTTGACAGGTGGCAAAAAACATTGCTCACAGCAATAGCGCACAGACTTACATACTGCTTCACGATGCTTTACAGCCCTCTCTTAAGTGGTTTACAGAGTCAGCATGTTGCCCCCAACAATCTGGATCCTCATTTTGCCAATCTTGGAAGGATGGAAGCCAGAGTCAACCTTGAGCTGGTCAGAATCGAACTGGCAGTGGGCAGAGTTTGCCTGCAATACTGCATTCTAACCACTGTGCATCATGGAAGGAAGGAAGGAAGAGCTAAGGAGGAAGGGGGGGGGAAGGAAGGAAGGAACGAAGGGCTAAGAAGGAAGACCTAAGGAGGGAGGGAGGGAGGAAGAGCAGGAGCAATAGCACTTAGACTTACAAACAGCTTCATGATGCTTTACAGCACTTTCTAAGTGATTTACAGAGTCAGCTCTTACACCCAAGAATCTGGGTCCTCATTTTGCCAATCTTGGAAGAATGAAAGGCAGAGTCAACTTTGAGCCAGTCAGGATTGAACTCCTGGCAGTGGCCAGAGTTTGCCTGCAATACTGCATTCTAACCACTGCACATCGTGGATGGAAGGAAGAAGAAAGGAAAAAGGAAGAGCAAGAGCAAGAGCACTTAGACTTATATACCACTTCACAGTGCTTTTCAGCTCTCTCTAAGCGGTTGACAGAGTCAGCATTTTGTCCCCAACAATCTGGATCCTCATTTTACTGACTTCAGAAGGCTGAGTCAACCTCAAGATTATGAGCGACTCATAATCTGGCGAGATTATGAGATTGGCAGGGGCTCCAGGGGGGGGGAGGAGGGGGGTAAAAAAATTGAAGATGGCATGAAGACTGCATGTTTATTCAGAGTCAGATTTATATACCGCCCTACTCTCCGAAGTAGACATGATTCAAGCCACCATCTTGATTGTTTTGCCTAGCAACCCTGAATGGACATCCTGGGAATCAGAGCAAGACTTCTGCAAGAGAAACTGTTCCTTTGGGGTTGGGAGTTGAAGTAGACCAAGAGTCGAAAATCTTAAACACACAAAAAGCCACAAAGGCTTCCAGTTAGGACTGGAAGCTCCCATTCAATTCTGGAGCCAACCGGAAGTCCGGTTCCTCCATCATAGTCTCCTCCTAGTACGGAGTCCTTTTTCCTCTGCTGACCGGAAGTCCAGTTTCCCCACCATAGTGTCTCCTCCTAGCATTCTTTTTCCTCTACCTGTCCTAACCAAAAGCCCTATCAATCGTGGAGCCGACTGGGGACAGAGAGCTGCAGCAGAGGGATGAAAGAGCCACATTCGGCCCCAGAGCCACGGATTGCTGACCCCTGGAGAAGGGGAGGGGCTGCTGCTGCTGCCGGAGCGTGTTTGCAGCAGCTCCTCTGGGTTTTATTTTATTTTATCAATTTTTAGTATACCCATTGAAGCCTTTTTATTTAAATAATATTTTTTTGACTGACCCCTGGAGTAGACCTTTCTGTCTTCATTTGGCATAACATTTCCCTCCTTCACCTCTCTGGCTCCAAAAGACGTCATTTTGAAGCATCCATTGTACTTCTGGGCAATCTTTTCCCTTTAACTGGTGTTACAGTAGAACAAACAGATTTGTCTGAACTGAGGAGGTTAGTGTAAGACATGAGTTGGGGCTGGGACACTATGCAGGAGAAATTCGGTTCACAATCCGTTGGCTCAGTGGTGGTTGGTGATTGAAACACATAAGGGCATATCTGTCCCACCACCTTGAGTCCAGAAGTAGTTCCATAGGTGGAAGGCATAAGCAATTTGGTGAGGCAGCAATGTTTAATACTGTAAGGAGCCCCAGACCGCTCCTGAGTGAAGGAATGGAACATCTGCCAGTTTGAACTTGAGATAACGGAATGTGAGGCAAGTGGCAGTTGGAACAGAGTTCCTTTCAGGTGGGGAGGGGGAGTAGAACGCCTAACTCCTTAGCACCAGAGTGTGTTAATATACTGAATATGACTATATTGTATATGAAATACTAATGATCTGATGGTCATTTCGAAAAATCATTTCTTAGCACCTAGAAGCCAAGAGGAATGTACATGCCAAATTTCAAGTTTGTAGGCTTTACAGTTCTGGAGATTTTGTGATAAGCAAATACAATGTGTGATTGGACAACATTACTCTGAAGGAATTGAAGGAGAATAAACCCAGCACCCTTCGGCTACTTAGAAAAGGCACACTTTTATGAATCAGCAACCATAATAATGAGGTGAACAAGTTTTCCTTCTTCCAAACTAAACAACATGTGAATATTGATGTCAGCTTTGGAAGCCATATTAGGCCGGAAGCTCCAATGCTGCCACCTTCTCATGTGTGGGAAAGTAGGAGAGGGACATAATAGCATTCTTCCTGTCGGTCATGTTCAGGGCGATCCAGCATCTGAAGAAGGAGTGGCTGCTCTCATTGTCAGAAAATGGCTCCTTATTTTCAGGTTGAATCTCTCCTTGACCAGTTTCCATCCATTATTCCTTGTCTGGCTTTCAGGTGCTTTGGAAAATAGCTTGACCCCCTTCCTCCTCTCTGTGGAAGCCCCTCAAATATTGGAAGACTGCTATCCTGTCTCCCCTGGTCCTTCTCTTCCCTAGACCAGCCAGGCCCAGTTCCTGCAACCGTTCATTGTATGTTTTAGCCTCCAGTCCCCTCATCATCCTGGTTGCTCTTCTCTGCACTCTTTCTAGAGTCTCAACATCTTTTTTATAATGTGACCAAAACTGGATACTACTAAGGCTTTATAGAGTGGTATTAGTACCTCCCTCGATCTTGATTGTATCCCTCTGTTAATGCAACTTTGGAATTGAATTGGCTTTGGAAATGAAGCAGAAGACAGAGACTCTGCCAAAACATTAAGAGTTTATAGCAAACTTGTTCCACCAACCTACCAACCTACCTACCTACCAACCAATCAGAACACAGCTGGAAGGCAGCTTGGAGGTTTTCTAGTCCAACCCCTGGCTCAAGCAGGAGAATCCACTTCAGACGAGTGACTGCCTAGTCTCTTCTTAAAAACCTCCAGTGATGGAGCACCCATGATTTCTGGAGGCAGGATGTCCCACTGGTTAATTGTCCTCACATCTATTCGACCCCTTGACATGACTTACTCTGAAGATAGGATAGGATAGGATAGGATAGGATAGGATAGGATAGGATAGGATAGGATAGGATAGGATAGGACCGTGATGGTGAATCTATGGACACGCATGCCACAGGTGGCACATGGAGCCATATCTGTGGGCACATGAGTATTGCCCTAGCTCAGCTCCAGCGTGCATGCGCACACCAGGCAGCTGATTTTTGGGCCTTCTGGAAGTCGAGAAACGGGCTGTTTCTGGCCTCCGGAGCACCTCCGGGGGTGTGGGGAAGACTGTTTTTGCCCTCCCCAGGTTCCTAGAGAGCCTCTGGAGCCTGGGCCTTTTGGTCCCACGAGAAATCAGGAAATGGGCCGTTTCCGGCCTCCGGACGGACTCTTGGGGAGAGTGGGGAAGGCCATTTTTGCCCTCCCCAGGCTTCTACAAGCCTCTGGAGTCTGGAGAGGGTAAAAAATGGGCCCACTGGGCCATTGTGTGCTAAAAGTAGGGGGAGCATGGGGTGGGGGGGTCACGTGCACATGCACAGTGGGGCGGGGCGCATTGAATTATGGATATGGGCACACATGGGCATGACACCCCCTCACCGCACTCCCCCCTGCTTTTGGCACATGACGGCAAAAAGTTTAGCCATCACTGGGATAGGATAAACAGAGTTGGAAGGGACCTTGGAGGTCTTCTAGTCCAACCCCCTGCTTAAGCAGGAAACCCTACACCACTTCAGACAAATGGTTATCCAACGTCTTCTTAAAAAATTCCAATGTTGGAGCATTCACAATGTCTGAAGGAAAGGCAAGTCATCCCACTGGTTAATTGTTCTCACCGTCAGGAAATTTCTCCTTAATTCCAGGTTGCTTCTCTCCTTGGTTAGGTTCCACCCTTGTTGTTGTTTTTTGCCTTGCCTTCAGGTGCTTTGGAAAATAAGTCTTCTTTGTGGCAGCCCCCCCCCCCCCAATACAGGACCACCACTGACATGTTACTCCCTACTTCTTCTTTTATCTAGACTAGCCATACCCAGCTCCTGCAACCCTTCTTTGTATGTTTTAGTCTCTGATCATGGAGAGAGTTAAAAATAGATGTAATAGATTAGATGCAGTAAATAAATAGTGGAAGAACTCTGGACTACAGTTTCTGACATTAAAGACTGGGTAAAAAAAGTTCTTGAGCTGCAAAAAGCCAAGAAAAGGAAATGTTGATCTGCTGATACATCAAAAATCACTCAAGGAAAGTAAAAAAGGCACCAGACAGCATGAAAAATTCAGCTCGAGATAACCGAAGAGTTGCATTTAAATATACAATTAGAAAACCAAGGAAAACTATCCAATGAGAAGGACAAGACATTTAAGACAATGATATAAACCAGGAAAATGTTTATTCAAAGATAGGCGCGATAAAAAGATTAAAAAGATGAACATTTTTTAGATCCTGAATTAATGATGCATGTGAAGATTTCATCACTGAACTAAAGTCAGATACTCTGGAAGGTGAAGTTAAATGTCTCCTAAAAGAAATATTGCTAAGAACAAAACTCAGATATTCACGAAATGCCAGCAAAGCTGCTTCAAAGCGTACACAGTAATGTAATTAAAGTCCTGTTTAAACAGATAATGGAAAACAAAGCAATCGCCAGGGATGGGAAAAAAATAGCACTAGCACTAGCCCTTAGACTTATATACCGCTTCACAGTGCTTTACAGTCTTCTGTAAGCGGATTACAGAGTCAGCATTTTGTCCCCAACAATCTGGGTCCTCATTTTACTGACCTCATAAAGATGGAAGATTGAGTCAACCTTGAGCTGGTCAGGATCAAACTGTTGGCAGTTGGCAGAATTAGCCTGCAATGCTTCATTCTAACCACTGTTTACCATAGGAGGGAGGGAGGAAAGGAAAGGAAAGGAAAGGAAAGGAAAGGAAAGGAAAGGAAAGGAAAGGAAAGGAAAGGAAAGGAAAGGAAAGGAAAGGAAAGGAAAGGAAAGGAAGGGGGGTAGGAAGGTAGGTAGAGGAAGGAAGGAAAGGAAAGGAAAAAGGAAGGAAGGAAGGAAGGAAGGAAGGAAGGAAGGAAGGAAGGAAGGAAGGAAGGAAGGAAGGAAGGAAGGGCAATAGTAATAGCAATAGCTGTGAGGTTTATATACCGTTTCACAGTGCCTTACAGCCTTCTCTAAGCAATCAGCCTATTACCCCCAACAATGGGTCCTCATTTTACTGACCTCCGAAGGATGGAAGGCCGAGTCAACCTTGAGCTGGTCAGCATCGAACTCCTGGCAATGAGCAGAGTCAGTCTGCAGTACTGCATTCTCACCACTGCACCATCACAGCTCTAAATAAATTTATATTCTAATAAACATTTGTTGTGCGTTAGTGGCTAAGATTCTGAAATTTAGAGTTTAGCAATAGCTAGAATGACAACTCCCCCATGCACAAAATGGATTCAGAAGATGCAAAGACCCCGCAAAATCACATCTAATGGTTGATGGAAAAGGCAGGGGAGAATTTAAAAAAAATCTTCCTTGATTGTCTATGTGAACTACAATAAATTAAGAAAGCCTCTTTTTTAAAAAAAAACATGGCTACTGGGCCACCCAATCTGCCTATTAAAACAATGTCTATAACACCAGGAAGGGACATGGTGGCTCGGTGGCTAAGGCGTAGAGCTTGTCGATTGAAAGGTGGGCAGTTCAGCAGTTCGAATCCCCAGTGCCGCATAATGAGGTGAGCTCCCGTGACTTGTCCCAGCTTCTGCCAACCTAGCAGTTAAAAAATGCAAGTGGAAAAATAGGGACCATCTTTGGTGGGAAGGGAACAGCATTCCGTGCGCCTTTGGCATTAAGTCATGCTGGCCACATGACCACAGAGACGTCTTCAGAGAGCGCTGGCTCTTCGGCTTTGAAACGGAGATGAGCACCGCTCCCTAGAGTCAGGAACGACTAGCACGTATGTGTAAGGGGGAACCTTTACCTTTACCTTAACACCTGGAAGCAACAATTGAAATGTATAATAGAACACTTCAATGGTTCAAAATTGGGGAAATAACATCCCAAAGTTGTTGGTTTTTTTGTATTTGATTTTTATGCAGAATCTAAAATGGGAAGTGTTGGCTTAAGAAAAATCGGAATGAAAAAGTTACTGACAGAAATTTCAACAGTATCTTCCTGGCTCCACTTAGATGACTGGAAGTGAGGAAGATCTAATTAATTTAATGAAGAAAGAGGTAGCTTATTCTGCAAAGCACCTGAGGGCAGGACAAGAAGTAACGGGAGGAAGCTCATTAAAGAGAGATGCTACCTAGAACTAAGGATATATTTCCTGACAATCAGAACAATTAATCAGCGAAACGGCTTGCCTCCGGATTCTTCATCACTGGAGGTTTTCAAGAAGTGGCTGGACAGCTGTTTGTGGAGAATGGAGTGGGCTCTCTTGCTCAAGCAGAGGTTGGTCTAGAGGACCTCCAAAATCCCATCCGACACTATTATTCTATGATCTTATGAATCTCACATTGAAAGGGAAAGAAGGGAGCACAAACACCAGTCTAATGTGAGACACCAGCATGTGAGTCAGACACTCAACAGGCACAGCCAACGCAAGGCAAAGAATGGGAGAAGTTGAAATAATAGTAGTAGTAGTAGTAGTAGTAGTAGTAGTAGTAGTAGTAGTAGTAGTAGTAATAATAATAATAATAATAATAATAATAATATTGAAACACCTGATGATTCACGGATTGAAGATAAGCAGCAAGAAAAAATCACAAACTACCGGGACTTGCAAATGGAAGTTGAGCGACTGTGGAAAAAGAAATTGTGTGTTGTCCCGATTGTAATTGGAGCCCTTGGAGCAATACCCAAAGGGCTACCCCGCTATTTAGAAATTCTAAATTTACCGGATTTGAACATTTTGACTCTACAAAAAAACACCTTACTCGGAACACCTTACATATTCTGACGATACCTTAACAGTTCCTAGGTCCTTGATTAGGACTCAAGCTGCTGAGCTATTAACCAGCCTCAAAGACTGTGAATCTCACTACAGATATAATAATAATAATAATAATAATAAT
This sequence comes from Coluber constrictor foxii, assembly GCA_038048745.1. Lineage (NCBI taxonomy): Eukaryota > Metazoa > Chordata > Lepidosauria > Squamata > Colubridae > Coluber > Coluber constrictor. The sequence continues at coordinate 25,903,131 of CM075968.1, forward strand.
AATAATAATAATAATAATAATAATAATAATAATAATAATACACCATCTTCATAGGTTCAAAAATTCATAGGGATGGTGATTTAAGCTTTGAAATAAAAGAGGCATCCACCATTAGGGAGAAAGACCATAACAACAATATGAGTAGAATAGAATAGAATAGAATGGAATGGAATGGAATGGAATGGAATGGAATGGAATGGAATGGAGTGGAGTGGAGTGGAGATGTATGGACTTCAACTCCCAGAATTCCTCAACCAGCCATACTGTCTGGGGAATTCTGGGAGTTGAAGTCCATGCACCTTAAAATAGCCAAGGTTGGGAAACACTGGTCTAGAGACTAGACCTGTGATGGCGAACCTATGGCATGTATGCCATAGGTAGCACACAGCGCCCTCTCTGTGGGCATGCGAGCCATCACCCCAGTTCAGCTCTGCCACGTGTGTGCACGCAAATCCCACCAGTCAGCTGGTCAGTGGGTCTCTGCTGCGCATGCAGGGGGCCACATGCACATGTGTGGGGTTAGGACGTGCATGCATGGGGGGGTGGGACATGTGCAGCGGGACACACATCCACGAGGTGAGACGCATGCGAGGAGCTGTACATGCACATATGGGGTGGGGCGCATGCATGGGGCCTGCACACACCTTGCATTTTGGGGGTTCAGGGGCACGTGCATGCTTGGGGCACTCGGTCTGGAAAAGGTTAAACATCACTGCTCTAGATTCTTCCTAAAAACCTCCACAAATGAAGCATGATTTCTGGAGGCCAGCTGTTCCACTGGTTAGTTGCCCTCACTGTTGGACATTTCTCCTTAATTCCAGGTTGCTTCTCTCCTTGATTAGTTTCCATGCATTGTTTCTTGTCCTGCCTTCTGGTGTTTTGGAAAATAATTTGACCCCCACTTCTATGTGGCAGCCCTTCAATAATTGGAATACTGCTATCTAATTCTCCTTTTCTTTAGACTAGCCAAACCCAAAAAATCCTGCAGCCGTTCTTCATATGCTTTAGTCTCCAGGCCTTTGATCAACTTAGTTGCTCTTCTTTGAACTTTTTCCAAAGTGTCTAGTAGGGTGACCCAAATTGGTTGCAGTACTCCAGGTGTGGCCTTACTAGAGGTTTATAAAGCGGTTTTGTAAAACAGATCTAGATAAATGATGGACGCTCAGAAACGTTACACCGACAACAAAAGTCCGCGTTGTTAAGCCATATTTCTCCCAAGCGTAGCGGCTGCAAAAGCTGGGTCTCAGGAAGAAGGCCTGATGCCTTTCAACCGTGTTTCTGGAGAAAACTGTGGAAAAGATCCAGGGACCAGACCGGGGGGGGGGGGGGGGGGGAGGGGGAGGGGGGAGTAATTCAATAGTAGTTGAAATAAAATCAGGTTTCTCACTTGAAGCACTGCTAATTAACTGACTGATTGATTATGTGCCATCAAGTTTATCCACCCTCCTGCTGTTAGTCCTGCTCTTGCCTTTCCATCTTTCCCAGCATTAATGCTTCCTCCAGAGATTTGGGTCTTCTGATGATGTTCATGAAGTAGGATCATTTGAAGTTGATCGTTTATGCCACAAGTAAAAACTCGGGGCCAATTTGTTCAATGATCCATTCATTTATTTTCTTGGCTGCCTACCATGCTCTCAGGAGTTTTCTCCCACCCTAACGTTCAAAACCATCAATATTCTTTCTATTCTGCTTTTTTCAAATTTACTTCTGTAGAGTGTCTGGGAAATACAATTGTTTGCACTGTTGTGGTCTTCATATGCATAGAAATGTGATGGCATCTAAGTATGTTTCCCAAGGTACTCTACCTAACGTGCAGTGTATTTCTTGATGGCTTGTTCTATCTATCTGCTGTTTGGTTTTGTTTTTAAAATTTGATTTATATGCTGCCCTTCTCCGGAGACTCAGGAGTTAAGCCTTACAATGTGTTAAGCCTTCATACTTTTGTATATTTTACAAAGTCAGCTTATTGCCCCCACAAACTGGATCCTCAATTTACCTACCTTAGAAAGGATGGAAGGCTGAGTTAACCTTGAGCCTGGGGAGATTCAAACTTGCTAATTGCAGACAGCTGGAGTTAAATTACAGTGCATTAGTCTGCTGAGCTATCCAGGCTCCTAAACCTTTTTTTTAAGGTTGAACCTAAAAAACAGAAGCCATCTATCACTTAGAACATAGAATAATGGGGATGGAAGGAACCTCGGAGATCTTCTAGTCCAACCCCCTGTTTAGACAGGAAACTCTATAGCATTTCAGACAAATGGTTATCCAATCTCATCTTTAAAACTTCCAGTATTGGAGCATTCGCAACTTCTGGAGGTAAATTGTTCCACTGATGAATTGTTCTAACTGTCAGAAAGAAGTTCTAAGTTGCTTCTCTCCTTGATGAGTTTCCACCCATTGCTTCTTGTCCTGCCCTCAGGTGCTTTGGAGAAGAGCTTAACTCCCTTTTCTTTGGGGCAGCCCCTGAGATATTGGAAGACTGCTATCATGTCTCCCCTGGTCCTTCTTTTCATTAAACTAAACATACCCAGTTCCTGCAATCATCCTTCATATGTTTTAGCTTCCAGTCCCCTAATCCTCTTTGTTGCTCTTCTCTGCACTCTTTCTAGAGTCTCCGCATCTTTTTTACCTCGTGGCAACCAAAACCGGATGCAGGATTCCAAGCGTGGAATTCTTACCAAGGCCTTATGAAGTGGCATTAACCCTTCACGTGATCTTGATTCTATCCCTCTGTTTATGCAGCCTAGAACTGTGTTGGCTTTTTTGGCAGCTGCTGCACACGGCTGGCTCCTATTTAAATGATATTGCTGTGTCCTTTATCAGACCAACTGGAGGTTCGAACCTCCTCCTAAGTTCAAAGATTTTGAAAGACTTCTCCTGCTCTCTCATATCGGTTTCCATCTCCTGTGACTTTACGGATGTTGTAAAGTCTTGACTGCTGCTTGACTCTTCTAAGAGCTCTCTGAAATTGGATTTCAGAAACCAATAAATATCATTACAGCACTCTGGAATTCTGAAAGATCATCTGGCACTATCATTCATCATCACCACCACCATCATTCTAGTTGTCTATGCACTGCAGGATGAAGATTTCTTCACCATGTTTCCAACCCATACGGTCCTGAGCTTTCCTTTTGCTAGTTGGGCTCACAATACTTGCTGATGTTGTCACTCCATCTTGTTTTAGGTCTCTTTCATGGACGCTTTTGATCAAGTGGGATCCATTCTATGACCGCCTTGGTCCACCTGTTCTCAGTTCTTGCTCTGTGACATGCCCAGTTCCATTTCCATTCTTTGACTCTCTTGATGGCATCATCATGCATTTGTTTGTTCCCTAATCCATGTGCAGGTCTTTCTTTCTTGCGTTGCAATGCTGAGCATGTATGTGTAGGACGTTAGCACCCACCGCTTTCCTAGAGGAATGAAATATTTTGGGAAATATTAAAAAGGCAAAATATTATGTTTCCCTGGATGAGAAATGGAGAAGCATGTTTTAAAGACGAAGCAGCTCCCATCTTCCCACCCTTTGTCAATGGGCCAGAGGCAGAAACTCAATTCTCTCCCATGTTTGTCAATGGACCATCATCTGCAACACAATAGGACCCATCTAGCAACAGAAACTCACCACATGGCACTTGGGAAGATTACATCAGCCAGCAAGGCTACCTAAGTCCCCCACTCCTTGGGAGTCTGACAACCAATCAGGATACTCTTTCGGGGCCCCAGGGAGTTCAAAGCCAGAGAGGGCATAAAACCCGGGGAATCGCTGCATCTCGGCCCTTTTTTCTGTTCAGGAATCATGTAATCCTGTCCACCGTTAAATCATCTTTCCAAGCAGTCTCCATGTTTCCCGTGTCTTTTTCCCCACTTTGAGCTGAACCCAGAAGGATGTTTCTTCTAACATCCATGGCTGTTGGCATGGCATGGTATGTTTCCATGGCTCTTTGTGACAGGCTTATCAGGCTTGGAGAGCTGCCAGGCCGATATCTTACAAACTTGCAATGCTGTATAAGAAAATACTTGGCAAGGAGTCTCTGAGAGTCACAGATCTTCACACTAATGAAATGAATTGTCTCCTGCAAACTCGTCTCCCCTTTCGCTCATCTTTATTCCCTATGGGAGGGACCATTCACCGGCCACCTGTGCCTTTACTCCCAAGTCGTCCCTTGTTCCTTAACTATTCCCTTCTGGCAGCTCTGCACATGTGCACATCAGGAACAGGCTCCAGCTGTTCTTCTGCCCCACTGATGTCCAACTCCAAAGGCAGATGATAACTGTCAGGCGGCCCTCGCCCCATCTCTGCCTCCAATGCAGAGCCCTCAACAAAGCCTTCCCTAGACTCCAGGACTGGCCCATTTTCCTCCCCAATCTCCCCACTGTCCAAATCTACACCCAGCTTCACTGGCTGTTGTCAGGCCACAACATATATTTTCATATTACATACATGGGTGCTTAGTGAACAACTTATTATCTGGATCATTTTATATATATATATATAATAATACTTTTCCCTCTCCTAATTTCTACCTCTACTGTCCAACCATTTGTAAAATGAGTCCCATGTTCAAAAATACTCTGCCTTCTTTTTCTTTTAATTTTAGCGTCAATCTCTTCATTTCTGCACAATCTAAAAAAAAATAATAATTACATCTTCTGTTGGTGTTTCCTCATTTTTCCAGAACTGTGCATATACAATTCTTGCTGCTGTCAAAACATGTAATATTAAATGTAGATTCCCTTTTCTGGTATTATGCCTAACAAAAATATATCTGCCTTATAGTCTATATGCTGCTTTATCATTTTTTCTAACCATGTATGTATTCTTGTCCAGTATTTCTTTGCTTTTTCACATGTCCACCACATGTGATAGTATGTACCCGGCACCAGCATATTTTAGAGCAGGTAGCACACACCGATCAAAATATTTTCTCTTCAGGCATAAGGCGGAAGTTGTTACTGAAAATTATGCTTAGCTTGCCAAATGCCTGCCAACCACATTTTAAGATGCTGGCACTATATCATGAATAATTACGTATTTTCTAACCGTGTGGCTTTTGTGGTGAAAACACAGGAGTCATTTCCCATAGACTTCCCCCACATAGTATGCAGTTGTCACCAAAGTGATCATCAGCCTCTGGCATCTTCCTACCTTGATGAGACTCCTGCTTAAGTTATCTGAACAGCTGGGGTGGCCTTCATGTTTTGGCTGACCCAGCTTCTTGGCCTCCACTCCCAACATTTTTCACTGATCCTCCCACCCAGTGGTGAAATCCAAAAATTTTTACTACCAGTTCTGTGGGCATAGCAAGAGAAGGATACTGCAAAATCTCCATTCCTTCCCCACTCCAGGGGAAGGATACTGCAAAATCTCCATTCCCTCTCCACTCCAGGGGAAGGATACTGCAAAATCTCCATTCCGCCCCCACTCCAGGGAAAGGATACTGTAAAATCCCCATTCCCTCCCCACTCCAGGGGAAGGATACTGCAAAATCCTCATTCCTTCTCCACTCCAGGGGAAGGATACAGTAAAATCCCCATTCCCTCCCCACTCCAGAGGAAGGATATTCCAAAATCTCCATTCCCTCCCCACTCCAGAGGAAGGATACTCCAAAATCTCCATTCCCTCCCCACTCCGGGGCCAGCCAGAGGTGGTATTTGCCGGTTCTCCGAACTGCTCAAAATTTCCACTGCCAGTTCTTCAGAACCTTTCACAACCCCTGCTCCCACCCCACCCCCATCAACCCTGCCAGAATAAGAATTGAGACAACTCTTAGAACAGATTGAGAAAGCCAAAGGACCCCCAAATGGAAATCAGTATGCATTTCATTAGTTATAGACAGGCTTTCAACTGTGTCAATCACATCAAGCTGTTAAATGGGGTTAGAAAAACGAGAAACCCAGAATAACTCATTGTCCTCATGCAAAACCTATATGCAGGTGTGGAGGAAATAGGGAATGGCCTTGGGGGATAGCAGGAAGATCCGTTACCAAGGCAATGATGACACAAGCGAGGCTTACTTCTGAAAACCCACTTGAGTAAATGTGTCAGGTGGGCCCTTCCCTTATTCACACAGAGATCAAGTGAAGGAACGGGAAAGCACCTTCAGACTGGTTGCTATAGCTGTTCTAATAAATAGCAATAGCACTTAGACTTACATTCCACTTCACAGTGATTTACAGCCCTCTCTAAGTGGTTTACAAAGTCAGCATATCACCGAGGACAACCTGGGTCCTCATTTTACCAGCCATGGAAGGATGAGTCAACCTTGAGTCAGTCAGAATCAAACTCCTGGCAGTGGGCAGAGAATGCAATATTGCATTCTAACCACTCTGCCTCCAGATATAGAATAGGTGATGATAGATTAGATAGATAGATAGATGGATGGATGGATGGATGGATGGATGGATGGATGGATGGATGGATAGATAGATAGATAGATAGATAGATAGATAGATAGATAGATAGATAGACAGACAGACAGACAGACAGACAGACAGACAGACAGAGAGGCAGGCAGGCAGGCAGGCAGGCAGAAGGGTAGAGCAATAGCAATAGGTTTTATATACCGCTTCACAGTGCTTTGCAGCCCTCTCTAAGCGGTTTACAGAGTCAGCCTCTTGCCCCCAACAATCTGGGCCCTCATTTTACTCACCTCGGAAGGATGGAAGGCTGAATCAACTTTGAGTCTGGTGAGATTTGAAACTAGTTGAGCAACAGTTGAGCTGATCAAAATTGAACTGTTGGTAGTGAGCAGAGTTTGCCTGCAATACTCATTCTAACTACTGGGCACAAGGGCTAAGAAGGAAGGAAGGAAGAGCTAAGGAGGGAGTGGGAGGAAGGAAGGAAGGAAGGAAGGAAGAGCTAAAGAGGGAGTGGGAGGAAGGAAGGAAGGAAAGAAGGAAGGAAGGAAGGAAGGAAGGAAGGAAGGAAGGAAGGAAGGAAGGAAGGAAGGAAGGAAGGAAGGGCGAGCTAATGAGGAAGGAAGGAAGAGCTAAGGAGAGGGGGGAGGGAGGGAGGGGAAAGGAAGGAAGGGCTAAGAAGGAAGGAAGGAAGAGCTAAGGAGGGAGTGGGAGGAAGGAAGGAAGGAAGAGTTAATGAGGAAGGAAGGAAGAGCTAAGGAGGGAGTGGGAGGAAGAAAGGAAGGAAGGAAGAGCTAATGAGGAAGGAAGGAAGAGCTAAGGAAAGGGGGAGGGAGGGAGGGGGAAGGAAGGAAGGGCTAAGAAGGAAGGAAGGAAGAGCTAAGGAGGAAGGGGGAGGGAGGGGGAGGAAGGAAGGAAGACCTAATGAGGAAGGGGGAGGGAGGGAGGGAGGGAGGGAGGGAGGGAGGGAGGGAGGGAGGGAGGGAGGGAGGAAGGAAGGAAGGAAGGAAGGAAGGAAGGAAGGAAGGAAGGAAGGAAGGAAGGAAGACCTAATGAGGAAGGGGGAGGGAGGAGGGAGGGAGGGAGGGAGGGAGGGAGGGAGGGAGGAAGGAAGGAAGGAAGGAAGGAAGGAAGGAAGGAAGTGAAATAGCAATAGCCCTTATATAAGCGCTTCACAGTGCCCTCTCTAAGTGGTTTTACAGTCAGCCTCTTGCCCCCAACAATCTGGGTCCTTATTTTACCAACCTCAGAAGGATGGGAGGCTGAGTCAACCTTGAAGATCAAACTCCTGGCAGTGAGCCGAGTTTGCCTGCAATACTGCATTCTAACACTGCGTCTCCACAATGTTGCAGGCGTCACGACAAATGTAAGCACCGCGTGGATACCACCCACCAAATATTAACCAGCTCGCAAAGGGATTAAATAAAACGTTGCAAAGGTGTTCCTTGCTACCTACGAATCAAGTAAGAATCCACACTTTTCCAGAATCAGGGTGGGGGAGTGGGAGAGGAAAACAACCCCCTTCCAAACAGGCTAAACATCCATCTCCCATGTCCACTTTTTTTTTTAATTAATCAAAAGCATCTTCCTTCTGTCAGGAATTAATTTTAGGTCCGTTCTTTCCTGACTATCGTATTATTGAACTTGAGCCCTGCATGAATTGATGTCTACGGCCGTGACACCAAAAATTAAAATGAAACCTACGACTCCGTTTGCATTCAGCAGCCAAGCTTTTCCCAGGCTCTTCGAGGCAGCCATAATTTGTTTCCCTGACTTGGTAACCCCGAATTGCACTTCCATTAAGAGCTCCTGGCCAAGCATTGTGCCCGCTCAGATTTTTTCTGCAAGTTGCTGACTGGGCGATTCTTCCAGCTATTGGAACTGCTGGAGGAAGCCTCAAAGGGAAATAAAACCTAGTGATGCACTCAAAGGAAAGAATCTGCATTCATTCTTTCGACATCACCCAGGTGATGGGGTGACAGACATTCTCTCCTCCTCGTTATTTTATTTTGACATCACAATTTTGGAGGATGCTACAAGATGCCAGAAGTCACCATGAGCATCCTGCCTTGAAGATCTGTGTACAATGAATGGATGCCTCCTATTTCTATGAATCCACTTGGCCATAACTGATATGATCATAGGAATTCTTATTCTTATTCTTATTCTTCTCCTCCTCCTTCTTCTTCTCCCTCTTCCTTCTCCTCCTCCCTTCTTCTTCTTCTCCTCCTCCTCCCTTCTCCTCCTTCTCCTCTTCCTCTTCCTCCTCTTCCCTCCTCCTCCTCTCTTCTTCTTCTTCTTCTTCTTCTTCTCCTCCTCCTCCTCCTCCTCCTCCTCCTCCTCCTCCTCCTCCTCCTCCTCCTCCTCCCTTCTCCTCCTTCTCTTTCTCCTTCTCCTCTTCCTCCTTCTCCTCCTCCTCCTCCTTGAGTTAGTATAGAGTGTGTCTATGGGGGTCATTTTTAGAAGTCAAAGTTCTGATCCTCTGAGTTTTGTGTTTGAAAACTCAACAGTGCGTTGAATTCTATACTTGTTTACTTTCTGCTTTAATCAGAATCGAGCTGAAAAGGACTTTGGAGATCTTCAAGTCCAACTCCCTGCTCAAGCAGGAGACCTTATACTCTTCCAGATAAGTGGCTGTTCAGCCTTTTCTTTAAAAGATCCAGGGATGGAGCTTCTGACTGTTCCTTGTCTTCCCTTCAGGTGCTTTGGAGAATAATTTGACCCCCTCTTCTTTGGGGCAGCCCCAGGGGTGAAATCCAGCAGGTTCTGACAGGTTCTAGAGAACCGGTAGCGGAAATTTTGAGCAGATTGGAGAACCAGTAAATACCACCTCTGGCTGGGCTCAGAGTGGGGTGGGAATGGAGATTTTGAATTATCCTTCCCCCAGGAGTAGGGAGGGAATGGGGATTTTGCATTATCCTTCTCCTGGAGTGGGGTGGGAATGGGGATTTTCCTTCCCCTGTCACGCCCACCAAGCCACACCCACCAAGCCACGCCCACAGAACCGGTAGTAAAAAAAATGGATTTCACCACTGGGCAGTCCCTCAAATATTGGAATACTGGTATCATGTCACCCCTAATTCTTCTTTTCTTTAGCCAAACCGAAATCCTGCAGCTGTTCTTCATGTGTTTTAGTCTCCAGGCCTTTGATTGCTCTTCATTGCAACTAAGAGCATTTTAGTTCTCTGAAATGAGCATCTTTGAGCATCTTCTCTGCAGTTTTTCCAATGTCTCAACATCTTTTTTGTAGTAGGGTGACCCAAATTGGTTGCAGTATTCTAAGTGCGGTCTTAATTGTGTGGTTAATTGTTTTTCACTGTCAGGAAGTTCCTCCTTAATTCCCGTCTGCTTCTCTCCTTGATTAGTTTCCATCCGTTGTTTCTTGTCTTTGTGTTCTGGGTGCTTTGGGAAATAAATTGACCTCTTTGCCTTTGGGGCAGCCCCTCCTCTTTTTCACCAGTTATGCCATTTATATTTCCCCACAACGTGGTTGCATTTTCTCTTTAGTGAACAATCCACCTGAAGCCCTGCTAAGAACTTCAGGTGGATTGTTTACTTTCCCTGACTTTCCCCCACTCCCATTTCAACCCAATCAAGCAAAGTTGTTCTTTGATTGATTTTAGCTCGGAGTAATTAGCCTTTTAAAAGCCCAAAGTATATATGTTTCTTGTTTGGGCTGTCTTAAACTTGCAGAAAATGAATGTGTGGCCATTAATGGTGTGGCAACCCAGCAATCACTAATGATTCACTGATCAATTCATCTTTGCCTGCCAGGTTGAAAACAGAATTGCACTTCACAGAGGAAAGAAATATTTTGGGCAAAGGGGAGAAAACAATTATCTCACCTCTCTTACAAACTCCCTACTAATTGTCAGATTTGGTCAAAAGGGAAATTTCAAAGTGAGGTCTGACAACCCAGCACTCTCAGGACACAGAGGAGAATGAAGCACATTCTGAATTATTGCCCTTTCTTCCAAAAAATGGAAGATCAGCTACACAGATATCTGCAATTCCCCTTGCTTTGCCTCTGGGTTCTGGACCACTTGAAGCTTCCAATGAGCTGCCCCACACAGACTACATTGAATTAAGAGCCATGGTGGCACAGTGGTTAGAATGCAGTATTGCAGGTTAATTCTGCCAAGTGCCAGCAGTTCGATTCAAGATTGACTCAGCTTCCATTCTTCCAACTCAAATTCAAATCTTTATTGTCAGTGCACAACATATGTACAATGAAATTGGTTAAACTCCCTCAGTGCATCCACCCACCCCCAACACAATACAACTCACAGTGAAGACAGAAAATCCCTAACCCAGGTATCAGCAACCTGCGGCTCTGGAGCCGCATGCAGCTCTTTGGGCCCTCTGCTGTGGCTCCCTGTCGGGTGATCCCACCACTGGCTGGGCCCGCCCCTCACCTTCCCCTCCCAGTCACTCCTCGCCTGGCCTGAAAAGGTAAGGGCGACAGCGGGTGATGGAGAAGCGGCTGAGGCAGAGACAGAGAGATAGAGATAGAGAGATAGAGATAGACAGTCGAGTTGGCCACGCCCACCCAGGTTTTGTGGCTCCCGATGTTTTCTTTTCTGTGGGAAACGGGTCCAAATGGCTCTTTGAGCGTTTAAGGTTGCAGACCCCCTGCCCTAACCCAATAAATCATATTAACAAAACACTCAGTCCTATTGCACCAGTGTGAACATGTTACACATTGTGCCGGCCCTGGAGTCCATCATACTACATAGTTATGATGTTATTTCTCATTCAGGAGTCTGATAACCCACAAATAAGGTTGGTAAAATGAGGACTCAGATTCTTGGGGCAATAGGCTGACTCTGTAAACTGCTTAGAGAGGGCTGTAAAGCACTACAAAGCGGCATATAAGTCTAAGTGCTGTTGCTATTGCTCTTCCTTTTCTCCTTCCTTCCTTCCTTCCTTCCTTCCTTCCTTCCTTCCTTCCTTCCTTCCTTCCTTCCTTCCTTCCTTCCTTCCTTCCTTCCTTCCTTCCTTGGTGTGCAGTGGTTAGAATCCAGTATTGCAGGCTAATTCTGCTGACTGCCACCTGCCTGCAATTTGGCAGTTTAAATCTCACCAGGCTCAAGGTGGACTCAATCTTCCATCCTTCTGAGGTAGGTAAAATGAGGACCCAGATGGTTGGGGGCAAGAGGCTGACTTTGTAAACCGCTTAGAGGGGGCTGTAAATCTCTGTGAAGAGGTATATAAGTCCAAGTGCTACTGCTATCCTTTTAGAGGGTCGTTGAAGCACTTAGAGGTTTACCTGTGTCCTCAGGGTCACCTGAGATGTGCTCCTGGTTCCTGTAGTCTGCAATTTTTCCCCCTCTGGAAATCCATTCCTACTCCCCCACCATTCCAAGGGTCTTCATCTCAAATTGCATAGCAAAAAGTTTGTAGAGATTCTCACTCATCCAGGTCATGGTTGTCCCAAAGGGGCTTTTTTTCAGGAGGCAACTGGACTTTCTTGTTTTTTCTTCTGAAGACATTTCACTTCTCAACCAAAAGCTTCTTCAACTCTGACAGGATGCTGGTGAGCCTAAGGTCACAGATAAACCTCCAAGTGGCCTCAACGACTCTCTTAAAAAGGATGCAAATGACCAGCTGTCTGCAAGGAATATAAATCTTTCCATTCTCCACCATCCTGTCAGTGCCGAAGAAGCTTCTTGGATGTGAAGCGAAACGTCTTCAAAAGAAAAAATAAGAAAGTCCAGTTGCCTCCTGAAAAAGCACCTGGGATAACAGTTATCAAAAAGTTATTATTGGGTCCAAGGACAACTTCTTGAGGAAGGAACATACCGCTCAATTCTTTGATGACTGGGGCAACTCAGCAAGATGATCACTGCCAAATAGATCTAACCACTGGTCATTTCCCTGGCCACTTTCATGACTCAGGAGGGACCCTGATTCTCCACACAGATGGCTAAACTAACAGTGCAGAGAGCCCTGTCACGGTTCAACCCAGATAACATCTCGAGAACATCTGCCCTTTGGAAGAACAATCACTTCGATTTACGTGAGGCCACGTTCTGCAAAGCAATGGGACCTGGGGTGTTGGGTGGTACTTGATGATGGGGCAATGAGGCCCAGAATTATTTTAGGAGCTACTTTGATAATTGTAGGTTATGAGAAGGTTAAAACATCCCCTGGAGCTGATTGTCCAGCCCCTGTTTGAACTTGCCCAAGAAAGTCCCAAAGGTGTTTTTTCAAGAGGCAACTGGACTTCCTTGTTTTTGTTGTGGCTTGTTGGCAGTCAGACCCTTCAAAAGTCGAATCGGAGGAGGAGGAGGAGGTGTGGGAGTTGGGGCCAGAATCAAGGCAACCTGAGAGCTCTGAGGGGGAAGCGGGAATGGAGCTGGCAGAGAGAGAGATAGAAGCGGAGCCTGGGCTGTCCATCAGCCCTCAGAGGGAGAGTCAACAGTCCTCAGGTCTGAATGTGGCTAATGAGGAAGAAGAGGGTCCAGTGCCTGATGTGCAGAAGGCAGAGGAGAGGAGAGCAGTGGAAATCTATGGGCTGGTCCTTGGGACTGAAGAGCCACCGCTGCTAGTGAAACCCAACCCTAACTCTGGGGATAAAAGGCAGGGGGCCAAAATGAATAGATGTGGCAGACAATGTCTACAATAGAAATCACACTGATATTGAGAACTGGGAGCTTGTCAAAACACGATTTGTACTTTTTTCCTCTCTGCTGGTTTCTGAAAAACTCATCCAGCCTTTCATGAGAAAGGTTTCCAAACAAGTTTGTTCACCAACAAGAGTGATTAATCTAATACCTGTTGAAATGGCATCCTTGCAAATCCTGGGTATGTGTCACACAACTTGTACCCAACCTAGAAATCTGCCAAGGAGCCAAAGTTACTTGACAAATGAATCTTAGTTGCATGACTGTTAAATGTGTTTCTTTTTTAATCTCTGCGACTGAAAGGAATTCAATCCCTTAATGCTGGTTTGGGAAGCCTATTTATTGGCCTGATTGGTATCAGTGGTTTATGATACAGCAGCAATTACTCCAAGAATTAGCAATCCTGGTGTTTCAGGCATGGAAGTAAACTGATGAGTGGCTTAAATTACACTAATATCTTTTCTGTCCGAAAGGGTAAAGACATTAATGTGTTTTCCCAAAAGTAATGGGTGAAGGGGATTGAAGATTGTTTTTCATGTACACATTTTCCCAATGAGCAGAGAAAGGTAACGTTTTTCAGCCTTGTATTCATATTATTATTTTTTTCATTCATTAAACATGAAACTCAGTCAACTGGACATTTAAAAATGCATCACAAATATCATTGACTGGCGCTGATGGTGGATATGGGTTGCTGCCAGCATCCTAGGTATTGACCAAGTATTTTCTTAAAATGTATGATGTTCCGAGTAGCACAGTTTCTTCCAGTTCTGCTGGTGTTATTGCAGGGAATTGCAATTTCTTGATGTATTTTGTAAAATTCGTGGACATGGTACCAAGTGCCCCGATGACAATGGGTCACATGTTTCATCCATAATTGCGTAGTTTTGATGGTTAGGTCACGATATTTCATGATTTTTCCTAGTTCTTTTTCTTCGACTGCGGTGTCTCCTGATACAGCAATATCAATAAATTGTACACTTCGGTTTTCGATGTCTGTGATATCTGCTGTGTTGTGTTCTAAATGATGATCCATCTGTATTTGAAAGTCCCACAAGACCTTTACCACCACCACCATCTTCTCCTTCTCCTTCTCCTTCTCCTTCTCCTTCTCCTTCTCCTTCTCCTTCTCCTTCTTCTTGTTATTATCCACAGTGGTGCAGTGGTTGGAGAGCAGTACTGCAGGCTACTTCTGTTGAGCTGCAATTTGGCAGCTCAAATCTCACCAGGCTCAAGGTTGACTCAGCCTTCCCTCCTTCCGAGGTGGGTAAAATGAGGACCCAGTTTATTGGGGGGTGAAAGGCTGACTCTGTAAACCGCTTAGAGAGAGTTGTAAAGTACTGTGAAATGGTATATAGATCTAAGTGTATTGCTCTTCCTTTTCTCCTTCCTTCCTTCCTTCCTTCCTTCCTTCCTTCCTTCCTTCCTTCCTTCCTTCCTTCCTTTCTTCCTTCTTCCTTCCATCCATCCATCCATCCATCCATCCATCCATGGTGCACAGTGGTTAGAATGCAGCATTGCAAGCAAGCTCTGCCCACTGCCAGCAGTTCAATTCTGATCGGCTCAGGGCTGACTCAGCCTTCCATCCTTCCAAGGTCAGTAAAATGAGGACCCAGATTGTTGGGGGCAAGAGGCTGACTCTGTAAACCACTTAGAGAGGGGCTGTAAAGCACTGTGAAGCAGTATACAGTATAAGTCTAAAGGCTATTGCTATTGTCCTTCCTTCCTTCCTTCCTTCCTTCCTTCCTTCCTTCCTTCCTTCCTTCCTTCCTTCCTTCCTTCCTTCCTTCCTTCCTTCCTTTCTTCCTTCCTTCCATCCATCCATCCATCCATCCATCCATCCATCCATCCATCCATCCATGGTGCACAGTGGTTAGAATGCAGCATTGCAAGCAAGCTCTGCCCACTGCCAGCAGTTCAATTCTGATCGGCTCAGGGCTGACTCAGCCTTCCATCCTTCCAAGGTCAGTAAAATGAGGACCCAGATTGTTGGGGGCAAGAGGCTGACTCTGTAAACCTCTTAGAGAGGGCTGGAAAGCAGTGTGAAGTGGTATATACATCTAAGTGCTATTGGCTATTATTATTGTTGTTGCTGCTGTTGCTGTTGTTCTCCATCTCCTTTGTAAGATTGGGGGAAGATTTAGTTGTGGCGGGGAAAAGAGAGCAGAATTACCCACTAATAAAACTCAAAGCACAATCGTATGGAGGGGGCCTTCAGAGGAAGGAAGGTTTTAGATATCCAATTTTGTTCAGCCCATCATTGCATAGTAATTTTCCCAAGGATTCCTGGCATTTTGCTCCTGAATCAGGGATGAATTCATTGATAGCTGCAGTATAGAATGTCAGTTTGCAAATTAAACATTCCGAGAAGCGTCACCAAGCCTGCCTAAATTGCAAAGAGTTATTGGCAGGAAAGCATCCCAAGCAAACAGCATCAAATTTAGGCGAAGCACACATTTCTTCAAAGCAATGCCAAAATCACTTACGCGTTTTTATTTTTAACAATGTTTCCTCCAGGCGCAGAGTCATTCATTTCCTCTCCTAGTTATTTTTCCTGGCCTCCTTAAGGAAATGGCCTTAGCCTGCCAGAGAGTAATGCAGGATGGTGAGGGGGGGGGCTTTAAATTGATAAACTCCGGGACTAATTCTTGCTGACTTAAATCTCTCCGAGTCTGATCAAAACAGTGCTAGTGGCTGGGGCTCTTCTGTGAACCATTATCTTTACCATGCTGAGTTTGCATCACACGAACTTTTATGCTTTATTGGCAGTCTTAATTGTGGTGTGCTAATTTACTGGCAATTACCCGTACCGACAGTGAAAATGGTATGCAGTTGTCCCTGGGTTTGGAGATCACGCAGATACGCTCGCCTATAGGTCTCACGGAGACCATAAACATCAAGTGATCATCAGTTTCTGGTCAAGAGCAGATTTGATCAAGCCATCTTTACAATATGCTTACAATAGTGGTCAAAATTGTGGAAACCTTTTGGGGAAAGTATATTTTCTAAAGCTAGCCAGTAACACCACTTTTTTTTTGGGGGGGGGAGTAGTTATCAGGGTTCCAAGGAACACTCCCAACCATATAAAGCTCTGAGGTTCCTCAAAGTTCCAATTTATTAGAGATGTCATGTTGGCACATCTGGGAAAACCCAAATCTGAAAGATTCCAGATTTCCCCCACCCAGCTTAGAGTTCACAGCCCTGCCCCACACCCACAAGTTCATCACATTGTCCAATCAACTCCACCGGAAACAATCTTCAGGCAGTCTCCATCAGACGCAGGCAAAAGTCCTTGAAGACGGAATGTTGCTAGAACTAACTTTCTACCGCTCTAACAACAAACCCCTCCCAACTTCCCCAGCTAAAATACGTATCAGTTAAGAAGCAAAAAAGAAAATGGTCTTCCAAAAATTGTAGTACCATACAATTATATATCAATGGAAAGATAATTTAATCAAGGGTGTAATGCAATAACTTTTATGAAGGATTTGTTATTAGAATAGCAGTTACAATATAAAGGAGAAAAGTGAAACAGGTAGAGGGGAATGGAATAGAGTAGAGTAGAGTAGAGGGGAATGGAATAGAATAGAGTAGAGTAGAGTAGAAGGGAATGGAGTAGAGTAGAGTAAAGTAGAGTAGAGTAGAGTAGAAGGGAATGGAGTAGAGTAGAGTAGAGTAGAGTAGAGTAGAGTAGAGTGGAGTAGAATGGAGTGGAATGGAATGGAATGGAATGGAATGGAATGGAATGGAATGGAATGGAATGGAATAGAGTAGAGTAGAGTAGAGTAGAGTGTAGAAGGGAATCGAATGGAGTGGAGTGGAGTGGAGTGGAGTGGAGTGGAGTGGAGTGGAGTGGAGTGGAGTGGAAGGGAAGGGAAGAGAAGGGAAGGGAAGGGAAGGGAAGGGAAGGGAAGGGAAGGGAAGAGAAGAGAAGAGAAGAGAAGAGAAGAGAAGAGAAGAGAAGAGAAGAGAAGAGAAGAGAAGAGAAGAGAAGAGAAGAGAAGAGAAGAGAAGAGAAGAGAAGAGAAGAGAAGAGAAGAGAAGAGAAGAGAAGAGAGCAAGAGCAAGTCCTTCCTGTCGCCAATGCAGAGTTTTGTTCAGCAGATATATTCTCATTGTGCCCGAGAGAGAAATATCTGTCTCTACCTAGGATCAAACTCACAACCTCCTGACTATGAGGCGAGAGCTCCACCTTTAGGCCATCGCACCATTCCTGGTCTCTCCCGTATGCAGTGCAGGAATCCGCTCCTATGACCTCCTCAACAGATGGCCATCCAGCTTGTTAAACATCTCCAAGGTGAGTCCATCAGCACCCACGACATTATATTGAATTGCTGAGCCGTCTTAAAGTAAGAAAATTCTTATTGATGTCCATCTCCATTGCCCTCCCTTATAATTTGATTTGGTTTATTATCTTCTGAGCAATTCTGCCCCGTCTTCTACATGTTACTCATCAAATATTGTTATGACACCTTTCTCGGTGACTATTGTACTAATGTGACACATTTCTACACAACACCTTTCAAAGCTAACATGTTTTCCTGCAATCTTTTGTTCCCCAGGACAAGCATACCAAATCTTTCCGTGGAAGCGTCTCATTGTCTTAGTCTCCTCTGGATACGCTGCAGCTTGTCAATATTCTTCCTAAAATGTAGTGCCAGAAATGGATTAACAATTTAGGTGACTAGTATAGACTAAGGGGAATCATGAGATCTCTTGATCTTGAACTTAATTGTTCTATTTATAAAGCTAAGATTTCAATGGCTTTCCCTTTTTTTCCTGGCAACTATATTATACTGTTGCCTCATATTCACATTTCAATCAATCAATTACAATAGAGTTGGCAGGGACTTTGGAGGTCTTCCAGTCGAGCCCTCTGTCAAGCAGGAGTCCCTACTCAATTTCAGATAAGAGGCTGTTCAGTCTCTTCTTAAAAACCTCCAGTGATGGAGCACCCACAACTTCTAGTGGCAAGCAGTTCCCCGGGTTAATTGTTTTCAAAGGTAGGAAGTTTCTCCTTAATTCCAGGTTGCTTCTCTCCTTCGTTAGTTTCCATCTGTTGTTTCTTGTCTTGCTTTCTGGTGGTTTGGAAAATAAATTAAGCCCGTCTTGTGTTAAATTTAAATATACCGACAAAGAAATAAAGGGAGACTAGTATAGATATTTCAAGCTTTTTAGCACTCATCATCTAGCCATACCCTTCTGGGATTCAAATCCAGACCACTTGCATATTAGACAGATGTATTAAGCTCTAGGCCAGTGATGGCTAACCTTTTTGCCATTGTGTGCCAGGAGCGGGGGGGGGGGAGATCATGCACACATGTGCCCACACCCATAATTCTATGCGCCCCACCCCCATGCATACACATGCAACCCCTCCCCCACGCTCCCACTGCTCCTGGCACACAATGGCATGGTAGCCCCGTTTTTTGCTCTCCCCAGCCTCCAGAGCCTTTCTAGGAGTCTGGGGAGGGTGAAAACAACCTTCCCCAACCCCACAGAGGCCCTCCGGAGGCCAGAATTGATCCATTTGCCAACATCCAGTGTGACCAGAAGGCGTGTTTTGTGCTCTCCCCGGCCTCCAGAGCCTTTCTAGGAGTCTGAGGAGGGTGAAAACAGCCTTCCCCAACCCCTTGAAGACCCTCTGGAGGCCGGAAGTGGCCCATTTGTCAACATCCAGTGTGACTAGAAGGCCTGTTCCTTGCTCTCCCTGGCCTCCAGAGCCTTTCTAGGAGTTTGGGGATGGTGAAAATTGTTGTGTCCTTATAAGGACATCCGCCGGGGATTGGCTAGGAAATCCTCCGGCGGGAGTTTTGAATCCCTGTCAGGGGGCGGTGCGGCTGCCGGAGCGAATATAAGGAGAGCTCCGGCAGTGCAGCACCAGTTCTGTTCCTGTTGAATAAAACTTGTTGCATGAACTCCGCTGGTCTCATCTTCATTCCTGCGCTGATCTAACACTGGCGACGAAGGACTAAGAGAAGGAACCGACCGCATAGCATGATCGCCATCTCCAAGCCAAAGAGACTCGCCGCCGATCCGCACGATGGCAACGCCGCAAGCACTTTTCGCATCCATCGCTCCATTCAACCCCGGACAGGAGAAATGGAGCTTGTACATGATTCGTTTCCGCCAATTTCTCCGCGGAAACGGCTACAGCAACCTCGACAACGAGAGGAAGAGGGCTCTCTTCCTAGCCCACTGTGGATCCGATGTCCTGGAGCTGGCCGTGAACCTCAAAATGGCTGTTTCCTGCCTCTGGAGGGCCTGGGGGGGAAGGCCATTTTCACCCTCCCCAGGCTCCTAGAAAGGCTCTGGAGCCTGGGGATAGCAAAACACGGGCCTTCCCCACAACCCCCCAAGGCCTTCTTGTTTCCCTATTTCTGGTGGGCCCAGAAGGCCTGAAAATCAGCTGCGCGCTCCGGAGTTGAGCTTGCGTGTCCACTGATATGGCTACGTATGCCACCTCTTGTGGCACATGTACCATAAGTTCACCATCATGGCTCTAGGCCATGGGGTTTCCTCACTTTGTCCATTGTACCAGGGTCTACCAGGCTGGTCTCACCGAAAAAACACTTAGCCCCCTCTTCTTTGTGGCAGCCCCAACCCCACTCTGATTTCCAAATGTGTCTTTTTAATACCTGGCCCAGGTGTTAAATAAGCTACATGATGTATACGAATGTATTGTATACAAATGCAGCTAACCTTCCATTTTCGGGCAAACTTATAAATATTTGATACCGTTACAAAACCCTGAAGCCTTTTGACTTTGATACAGCAAGGTGGATTTTTCTCGCGAAAATCGGGATGAGGTGGAGTAGAAAGATAATTCACAAAAGCCTGGGGCAGTCGTGGTAGCTTTCCGTGTCATTAAATTAATTGCAATTTGTCTAAACTATGTTGCCTTTCTAACCCATTTTTTTATTGCGCTGTGCGTTCAAATATATTAAAAACGCAGTTTTGAGAATAAATGCTGAGCCATTTATGTAATACAATTTATTGTCCATGTTTATGAGCCCTTTTAATCAAAGTCTTTCAAGAAGAGACTCACAGCAAGCATCTTTGCAGGCTTGGCGGTTATTGGGCTCATTGTTAGATTTATATGCCAGCGTTTCTCCAATAACTCAAGGCAGCTTTCCTGCTGATCTCCAACAACATCCTGTGCCCAAAATTACAGCAGGATTTTCCAGGGGAACTTGAACTCGGGTCACCCACAAGCAATTCTTCTTCGTTGCAGAGAAGGGCAACAAAGATGATTAAAGGCCTGGAGACAAAAACATATCAAGAACAATTGTGGGAATTGGGTATGGCCTGTCTACAGTAGAGAAAAGAAGGGCTAGGGGTAGCAGTATTCCAGTATTTGAGAGATGGGGAGACGGAGGGACCTATTCTGGAAAGCAACTTAGGGCAAGACAAGAAACAATAAATGGAAGCTCATTAAAAAGAACTCCAACCTGAAGATACGCAGGAATTTCCTGACAGTCAGGATGATTATCCGGTGAAACGGCTTCAGTTGTGGCTTCTCCATCACTGGAGTGTTTTCAAGAAGAAATTGGATAACCATTGGTCCAGAATGGTATAAGGCAGCAGTCAGCAACCTGCAGCTCTGGAGCCGCATGTGGCTCTTTCACCCCTCAGCTGCGGCTCCGTCACTCAAAATATGCGTCACAACCGCCAATGTGCAACACCCGCCGACACACAATATATTGAGCCTTTCAACCCCTGGTAGGCCAACCATGGATAAATCCAAGAAAAGAAAAGTTTCAGAAGAAAACAGAACATTTAATTCAACTACCTATGCTAGTTTTGTGGCCGCTTAGGAAATAGTCAGGCACAGGATGGATTTTATGGCTCCCGATGTTTTCTTTTCTGTGGGAAACAGGTCCAAATGGCTCTTTGAGTGTTTAAGGTTGCAGACCCCTCGTATAAGGACTCCTGCTTAAGCAAGGGTTGGACTAGAAGACCTCCAAGGTCTCTTCCAGCCCTATGATTCTACAATTGTATGTTACCATATGAGGCCCCCGCTCTCCTTGCCTGTCTTTGCTGGAGAGAGATTTCGCTGTTCATCTTGTGTTGCACAGCAGGCTAAAATTGTTTTTTTGTGCGATGCACCACAAATTGATTTTTGTTCTCCTGGATAGACGGCAAAGCCTTCCTAATATGCTTTATTAATGGGTACAAATGTTGTTTTCTACACAACAGCGGAGGCAGGCTGCTGTGTAATACAGCCCTTACCCCTGGGCTCCAGGAAGGTCTGGCTGAGATAGCAAATAAAGGTTTCTAAGAGAAATGGTGGTATCTTTTTGTTCCTGATTCCATTCGCCAAGAAACTCCCCCCCCCCTCCCCTGCAAAGATTTTACAGGATCTCTTGGCCAACTGCTCACTTCTGTTTTCCAAATGTGGGTAAAATCAGCCACGTATCTGATGAGAAATTAAACAGAAATTGGGCTGGGGACAGGCTGAGCCTTTACTCCTCTAGATCAGTGATGGCTAAGCTTTTTGCCGTCGCGTGCCAAAAGCGGGGGGAGCGTGTGCAAGTCGTAGGAGTGTGTGCCCACATCCATAATTCAATGCTCCCCACCCTCCTGCACATGCACATGTGACCCCCCCCCACAATCCCCCCCTGTTTTTGGCACATGATGGCATGGTAGACCCAGGAGGCCCTCCCCAGGCTCCAGAGGCTTTCTAGGAGCCTGGGGAGGGCAAAAACAGTCTTCCCCATCACCCTGGAGGTCCTCCAGAGGCTGGAAACAGCTGGTTTCCCAACTTCCGGTGGGACCAGAAGGCCTGAAAATAAGTTGGCTGGTGAGCCCATGCATGCTGGAGCTAAGCTAGCAACACTCGCGTGCCCACCAATATGGCTCGCCATCACGGCTCTAGATTCTGTGTTCACTCATTCATTAAGTTGTACATTTTTAAAATCACTATTGTTACAGATTACTCTGAAATTGAGGTAATATGCCTCCTTGTAAAGGAAGATTGGATCAAAAAAAAAAATTCTGATCCCTAGTTTCATTTCTACACAGTATTCTCAGCGAATATAAAATGATTTTGCCCTGCTCTGTTCTTTCATTTGAGGGGAAAAAAATCTACTCAGCCGGCTTTTAACTATTTGAATATTTTCAAACGTTTCTTTTATAGCTAAGCCTTATGTCCCCTCTGGGCAATTTGGTGTGCTCTCTGTTGTGTGATTATTTTATATACGTGTGTACACAACACAATATTAAGATGATACATAGTGCATATTGGTAGGGCTCTTTGGAACTGAAAAAACATGCCGAAAGAGGTAAATAAAATTATTTCAAAGGCTGGAATAATTTCCTGGAGAGTAGAGGTACGGAGTTACTGCAATTTAGTTCAGGTAGAAATCGCACAGCAATTTGTATAGTAAGTTTGTGATGCGGAGCCAAGCAATGGGGAATTTCCCCGCATCCCTCAAAATGCTGAAACCCAGGCATTATCAATGAAGCAGAATTATGAGAGATTTAGGGTGGATTGAAATGCTTATTCGCCAGGACTGCAGTTAAATTATGACTTCGGTTATTTATCATGGTGATTGTTAGGGCTGTGAGGAACTTCGATTTGGAGATGTCGATTTGCAGGTGATTTGAATGAAACATAGCTTAGAATGGACTCCTCAAATCAAATAACAGAGTCAATTTAGTTATCAAATCAAACCAAGTGCATAAGAATCAATCAGATGATTCAATGGGCTTTTGGGGGATGCGCGCACAGAAATATATTTCGGTGAATCAAACCGTCAAAACAATTCAGTAGAGAATAACAAAGTTGAAAGGGACCCTTGGAGGTCTTCCAGTCCAACCCCCTGCTCAGGCAGGAAGGCCTGTATCCAGGGGTGAAATGTTACCGGTTCAGGGCGATTCGCTCGAACTGGTAGTAAAAAAATGCTTTAAAAAATAAAAAAAAATTCTGACAATTGTGTGGCACAGTTGATCCTCGGAAAATTTTTTTACTTTTTTTTTAGCATTTTTTTACTACCATTTCAGGGAGTAGGTTGTTAAAAAAATGCTTTAAAAAAGTAAAAAAAAAGATTCTGACGATCAGCTGTGACAATCAGTTATGCCGCAAGATTTTTTTTTAGTCTGGGGAAATCTTGGCAGCCAAGGATGCTCCACAGAAAGCGGCTTCCGCAGTAGTCCTCTTCTCTGATATCTCTAGCAGCATCGGAAGCACCCCTGAGAGAACCTGAAAGATACTTTCAAGCTGAGAAAACAAACAGAAGCCTCTTCCGCTTGGGAAGAAGTTTCAGCAAAATTTGCCAAGAGCATCTTTCACGATGAGCTCTTCTGCCTTCTCTTGCCCTCCTCGTTCCTTCTGCCTCTGGTTCCACCTTGTGGGAAGAAATATCTATCTGGTTGAGTTCCAAGCCAAGAGAAAGACACTGGAAACATGGAGGCCGATTGGAAAGATGATTTAATGATGAACAGGACCACCAAGCACATAGTTCTGGTGCAACTGACCACATGGAGTTGAGAGTGGGGTTTTTTTTTATATCTTCTCTTGGGCTTTGCACTTGAGCTTCCTGTTCCTGTGCAAGGACATGTATTCTACTGGATGTTGTAGGGGTTACGTAGAGGTCATAGCTGGCTCTATAGGCAAAGTACAAATTGTCTGAGCTAGGCTTGGTTGAAGTTTGGACTGCTCTGAAGGTGATGCAGTAATTCCTATTGTGGCTTAATGGCTTTGTCCTGTGTTGGATCTTGAGTGAGGGGCTGCCTCTAATCCTACCAATTCTGCCTTTGTTTCAAAATACCCCATCTTGAATGGATTACCCAATCTGCATTTCTAAAAGATGGCTTCCTCAGTTTCTGCTTGGGGGCAGGGAGACTGGGGCTGGTTTCTGAATAGGCTGGCCCAATCTTTCTTAATGGGCACAAGATATCTGCTGGCGGCTATTAAGAAAGTCTTGGAGGCTGCTTTCTGTCTCCAAGAGCACGTTTCTCCATTTCTCCCTTTGGGGAAATATAATAATCTGCCTTTTTCAAAAATATTTTTCAAAATATTTCATTCTTCTGGGAGTGGGGCGGGGTGGGGTGGCTTAACCCAACCTTTAACAGCCATTTGTGAAAGCCAGGCATCTGCAAGAGCCCTTCACGAGCCTGCTCGGCATGTGTTGTGGGGCTGCTTTTCCCCTCTCAGAGAAATCTGAGAGAGCAGAGCTCAGAACCAAGCTGAGGATGCCTGGCCGTTGCTCCAAGAGAAATCAATTAACAGCCCCGAGAATTGAGAAAGAACTGCTTGGAAATCGGATTCCAAAGACCTCAGCCCGACTAAAAATAAATACTCCCCCGTCGCTCACCTGCCATATAAATTAGGAAGGAGCCAAAAAGAGAGTGGGTGGGGGTTTTGCAGAGAAAACTTGGGGGGCATCTGATTCCTTTTCATTTCCTGGGGCATTTCTGGGCTTTGATTCTGGACGGGACTGGAGACCAGAGGCAAGGCTGGCCTCTCCCTCTCCCCGCTCACCTTCCCATCCTTCTTTTTCACCTGGCCTGGTGATGGAGGAGCAGGGTTTCCCTCCCCGAGCGAGGAGAAAAGCAGAATTACAATTTCTGTGGCTCTGCCTGAAGCCAGCCCAACATCCTGCTGCTTGTTAAAAGGAAGAAGGCCGTTGTCTAAGTAGTGTCTCCAGGGAGAGAAGAGGGCTGCCGTGTGTGTGGAGAGGTGTGGAGAAACCACACACGTACGCAGAATTACTTAGCTGAGAAAGCAAGTAAAGGTCTCTCACACTGGGCTGGCGGGAGGGGGTGGGAGGAAGTCTGGGCTGCCAAAGCTGCTATGGCCTGAATCAGTTCATTGTTCATAATGGGACTGAATGGTGTCATCTCAGAAAGCCTCCACTGGAGACGGTCGTGTGAGAGCTTGCATGCAAGGTTCCCGCGGATATGTTGTGGTCCGCCAGCAGCCAGCAGAGCTGGCAGTGGAGTCGGACAGTGAGGAGGCTGGGGAGGAACATGGGCCAGCCCTGGAGTCTGGAGAAGGCTCGGACGAGGGCTCTGCATCAGAGGCAGAGATGGGGCCAGGGCCATCTGACAGTGATGCATGGACTCCGGAGCCTCCAGAGTCAGACATCAGAGAGGCAGAGGAACAGGAGGAGCCTGTTCCCAGTGCATGTGTGCGCAAAGCTGCCAGAAGGCATGAACAGTTAAAACAAAAGGGACAACTCGGGAGTAAAGCCTGGAGATGATCAGCCCCTCCCAAAAGGCTTAAAAGAGGAGCAAAGGCACATGGGTACTTTACAAGAAAGCAACGTTGTTAATTCTGTTCCCAGTCGGCATCTCTGTTTGATTCTGGAAATCGTGTGGCTTTGCCAAGTAGGTCTTTGGCAGTGGGTCAAGGGAGATAAAGGTTGGTGATTATCTCTACACCACTTCAGACAAATGGTTAGCCAATCTCTTCTTAAAAACTTCCAGTGTTGGAGCATTCATAACTTCTGGCAGCAAGTTGTTCCACTAATTAGTTGTTCTCACTGTCAGGAAATTCCTCCTTAGTTCTAGGTTGCTTCTCTCCTTGATTAGTTTTCATCCATTCTTCTTGTCCTGCCCTCAGGTGCTTTGGAGAATAGCTTGACTCCCTCTTCTTTGGGGCAGCCCCTGAGAGATTGGAAGACTTCTCCCATTGTCATTCTCTTCAGCCATGCCCAGTTCCTGCAACCGTTCTTCGTATGTTTTAGTTTCCAGTCCCCTAATCATCTTGGTTGCTCTTCTTTGCACTCTTTGTAGAGTCTCCACATCTTTTTTACATCATGGCGACCAAAACTGAATGCAATATTCCAAGTGTGGCCTTACCAAGACCTTATAAAGTGGCATTAACCCTTCATGTGATCTTGATTCTATCTCTCTGCAGTTTATGTGTCAGCTTTTTTGGCAGCTGCTGCACACGGCTGGCGCCTATTTAAATGGTTGTCCACTAGGACTCCAAGATCCCTCTAACAGTTACTACTGTTGAGTAAGAAAATGAGCAGAACCTTTTGACAAGAAATAGCATTCCACAAAGCAGAGAGAGAGAGCATTGTTTTTCTACCAGAACAGACGTTCCTGAAAGTTTATCCATCCTTTTTCTTATCTTTAGGGAAAGATGATCAAAGCACACGCCTTCGTCTACTTGTTCTAATTTTTGTTTAATTTATGTATAAAGTGCAATTGTTGACTCCATTTTCTCTGTCAAATACAACTACCTTGGTCTCTGATACATAAATTAATTAATTAATGCTCCTCGTTGCATCACGTTGTCTTAACATTTGCTGCCTATAATTCATGTTTTTAGCCAAACAATACAACATCATTTGCATACTAAAGTGCATCCATGTCTCTAAACAGCTCGTTACTTACATGACATTTGCTTACGCTTCCGTAGAATCATAGAATGGTGGGATGGATTGCAAGGATCATCTACAACATGCAGAAAAATCAATGGAACCATCCTCGAGACTCTTCTTCAAAACCTTCAGATGTGGAGCAGGAGTGGGCTTCAAAAACTTTAGCAAGGGATTCTCTGCCCGGTTGCTGGGTGGGCATGGCCATGGTGGGTGTGGCCTAGTCAGCCTCCTGCACCACGGTGGCGGGGGGGGCAATTTTGCCCTCCTCGGGCTTCCAGGAGGGTGAAAACGGCCACCCCAGGCTCCAAAGGCCCTCTAGAGGCTGGAAACAGGCTGGAAATGGGCCAGAAACGGGCCTATCAGAAGTTCAGAAGTTCTTCCCGAACTTCCAGTAGGCCCGTTTTTGCCCTCCCCAAGCCTCCACATGCACCCTGCACTTACCTGTATCGAAAACAGGCCATGTGGGGACTCCTGGGATGGGTGGGGCGGGGTGGGCCAGCCAGGGCCAGCCAGAAATGGGATTTCGGGGGCTCCAAACTGCACAGAATCTTACTGTCAGCATTCCAGAAAACCCCAACTCCAAGTAAAGACACGGAAGCAAGCATTTTCCAAAGTTCTCTTTACTAGAATAGATAAACTGGCACATCTGGGAAAACCCAAATCTGAAAGGTCCGGGTTTTCGCTCAGTAAATCAAAATCCCCAAAACCCATCCCCCTCACTCTTCAGTCGATCACATGCTCCAATCAATGTCCATCCCATCTCGACTCAGCACTCTGACTACTCCTTCTCCAGATGCCGGATCACCCTGACCTTGATTGACAGGAAAGAATGCTGTTATGTCTACAGACAACACCTCTACTAAATCCCCCCTCCTACTTTCCCACACATGAGAAGAAGGTGGCAGCATGGAAGCTTCAGCCCTAATATGGCTTCCAAAGCTGACACTTAGCTAGAGGTTCTCCTGAAGACCCTCCAACTCTTCCAGATAGATTGGTCCATTGCTCCACTGTTGCATTTATGCACCAAGGAATCAATGGCAGATCAATAACCTTGTCTTATTCTATGGTGCAATGATGAATGATAAGTACTCTATTAATTCTCAGCCATCTTTATTGTATGATGAAAGTAAACTGCTCTCTTATCACACTGAGAAACCAAGCAAGAATACTCATTCTGCCGAACACTTTCTCTACATGGACAAATGTACAATGCATTTCCTCACATTTGTACATTTTTCAGTGCCCTAATGAAGAGTAAAAAATGGGGTATCTGCCTGCACTTCCAAAATTTTGCACTGTCAGGCCTTGTACTCTTTGTGCCAAACAGCATCTCAGAGACTCTTAACAAATCACACATAAGGAGAGAGAGGGAGAGGGAGGGGGGGAAAGGGAGGGGGAGAGAGAGAGAGAGAGAGTTTAAGGGAACAGTAACTGCATTTTTTAAATAATTAGGTATATATTAAGTCTTCACTCATATATTAAACAGGTCACACAACATAAGCAAATTATATTCATATTTTAATATAATTAAGCACAGCTTAATGGGTGAAAAGCTCAGTGGCTGCCATTATTAGGAATAGCCACAGCAGCACTTAGACTTATATACCGCTTCATAGTGCTTTACAGCCCCTCTCTAAGCAGTTTACAGAGTCAGCCTCTTGCCCCCAACAATCTGGGTCTCCTCATTTTACCGACCTCAGAAAAATGGAAGGTTGAGTCAACGTTGAATGGATGAGAAGCAAACAGTTGGCAGAGTTAACCTGCAATACTGCATTCTAACCACTGTGCACCATGGAAAGAAGGAAGGAAGGAAGGAAGGAAGGAAGGAAGGAAGGAAGGAAGGAAGGAAGGAAGGAAGGAAGGAAGGAAGGAAGGAAGGAAGGAAATTAAATAGCAATAGCACCTAGGCTTATATACTGCTTCACAGTGCTTTACAGCCAGGGATGGGTTCCATTTACCTTTACTACCGGTTCGCAGCAGGAACGCACTTGTGTACTTCTGCACATGCGCAGATCACCCATGATGATATAGTGGCAGGTGGGTGGAGCCTCCTGCCAATTTTACTACCGGTTCTATAGAACCGGACCGAATCAGGAGCTACCCACCATTGTTTACAGCACTCTCTTAAGTAGTTTACAAAGTTAGCATCTTGCACCCAACAATCTGGGTCTTCATAAGGAGTCCAGATCATGAACAAGGATCGTTTCATTCTATTTGACTTGGTCAGACCCCATTTGGAGTCCAACTCTGTGCATGACTGTTTAAGAAGGAAAGCAACAAATTAGAGGAGGCCTTCCAAGATTGTGAAGATTATCTGGAAACTTGGGCCTATGGGAGAAGGTTTTGGGTATACTATATTTAGTACGCAGAAGAAGATGGAGAATGACATAGAAGAGCAGTTTCCAAAAATCTTAAGAAGGAGTGGACTTCTCAGTTGCTTCAAAGTAGGGGTCTCTAACCTTGGCAACTTTAAGACTTGTGGACATCAACCCATTCTGGGAGTTGAAGTCCACAAGCCTTAAAGTTGCCAAGGTTGGTGACCCCTACTTCAAAGAACAGGACAAAACCAGGGGTGAAATCCAGCAGGTTCTGACAGGTTCTGGAGAACCGATAGTGGAAATTTTGAGCAGTTTGGAGAACTGGCAAATACCACCTCTGGCTGGCCCCAGAGTGTGGTGGGAATGGAGATGTTGCAATAACCTTCCCCCAGGAGTGGGGAGGGAATGGAGATTTTACAGTATCCTTCCCCTGCCACGCCCACCAAGCCATGCCCACAGAACCGGTAGTAAAAAATTTGGATTTCATCACTGGACAAATCCCTTGAGTGTTTTGTATGTATTCTAGTTAGGACTAGTTAGATTAGTTAGTCTAGTTAGGAGTGTGTTCTAATTAGGTTTTTAGGAAGGTATCTTGGAGCTTACCTAGTCCTTCAGGATAAAAACGCACAGCAATTCTAACAGGTATCTGTCAGAAAGGGGGAAGGAAAACAGGTTGGGACCTCTCACACACCCAACTGCAAATAATTTATTTTAACCCTGACTCTAATTAAGAACAGAGAGCTGGCTGATACGAATAGCCTCCCATTGGGTATTCATTTCCCTCTGGAGGCAGGTTAAAAATTACATTTGAGGGTTAGTACTTGGGAATTGCCTCCAGAGCTCTGGGGAGAGTTCTCCCCACATGTAGACCTGGGACCTTCATTTACATTCCTCTCACTTTCCAGGGAGAAAAGTCCTTGGCAGGCAATATTTGAAGCCTTCTCTTCCAGCCCTTCGAATGTAGCCTAAATCATTGCATTCGCAAGACACCGACTTCTTCTTCAATTCTCAGGTGGAGCTAATCTATCTTGCTGGAGTCCCAGGAGCTTCTCCATATTTATTTCTTAAAAGAACACTTCATCTGTCAGCAGCCAATTGATATTCTCTCAGCTGCTTACAAAGGAGAATAACAACAGAAGAAATGGGAAGCAAAACAGATTTTTGCAAAAAGCAGCACAAGGTATTTTTTTCAAGAAACAAACACTATCGATGAGGATCTCAACTTCAAAGAGGTACAAGAGATGATAGAAGAAGGCAAGGAAATAATGAAGGTACTCCCGGGAAGGGCTTCTCACCAGCGAGGTGCTGTGATTGGAATCTAGAAGATGTGGTCTTAATCGGTCTGTGTCCACAAGGAGGAAAGGGTGCTATGCTGGACCCGGGACTCTTCAACATCTTCCTAAATAGCTAGATAAGGAATAGAGGGGAGGTTCATAAACTCTGTGGATGACAGGAACTAGCAGCCGCCGGCATATAGGCTCAGGATTCCAGAGATCTTGATAGACTTGAACACAGGACCCTACCCCAATAAGATGTAATTCAACTGTGAGAAATGTAAGGTTCTGTACTTAGTTTTGCACTTTTGAGAAGAATCTGAATATCATGGAAGATCAAACAGATTAACAGAATTGGAAGGGACCTTGGAGGTCATCTAGTCCAACCCCCTGCCCCAGCAGGAAACCCTACACCCTTTCTGACAGATGGAGGTCCAGTCTCTTCATGAAAGCTTCCAGAGATGAAGCTCCCACAACTTCCGAAGGCAACTTCTGTTCCACTGATTGATTGCTCTCACTGGCAGGAAATTCCTCCTTATTTCCAGGTTGAATCTCTCCTTGGTCAGTTTCCATCCATGATTCCTTGTCTGGCCTTCAGGTGCTTTGGGAAATAGCTTGACCCAGTGGTGAGTTTCAAAAATTTTTACTACCGGCTCTGTGGGCGTGGCTTGGTGGGCATGGCAGGGGAAGGATACTGTAAAATCTCCATTCCCACCCCAATCCAGGGGAGCGTTACTGCAAAATCCCCACTTCCTCCTGATCAGCTGGGACTTGGGAGGCAGAGAATAGATGGGGGCGGGGCCAGTCAGAATTTTTACTACCGGTTCTCTGAACTACTCAAAATTTCCGCTACCGGTTCTCCAGAACTGGTCAGAACCTGCTAAAACCCACCTCTGGCTTGACCCCCGTCCTCTTCTCTGTGGCAGCCCCTCAAATATCGGAAGGCTGCTATCCTGTCTCCCCTGGTCCTTCTCTCCACTAGACTAGCCAGGCCCAGTTCCTGCAACCGTTCATTGTATGTTTTAGCCTCCAGTCCCCTCATCATCCTGGTTGCTCTTCTCTGCACTCTTTCTAGAGCAATGTTTCTCAACCTTGGCCGCTGGACGATGTGCGGACTTCAACTCCCAGAATTCCCCAGCCAGCTGGCCAGTCAGCTGGCCAGCTGGCTGGGGAATTCTGGGAGTTGAAGTCCGCACATCGTCCAGCGGCCAAGGTTGAGAAACACTGTTCTAGAGTCTCAATGTCTTTTTTATAGTGTGGTGACCGAAACTGGATGCAGGATTCTAGGTGTGGCCTTACTAAGGCTTAGCCCATCCTCATGCTGGCGGGTGCTGGAGCCCATCCTCAGGGAACATGCAGGGAACTTTCAATCTGCCCTGTAAAAATGGCAAAAGGATGAAAGATGTCCGTGGGAGGGGACCAGTATTCAATGACACTTAGAGGACAGAAGATTCTCTAACTTCATCACCAGATTTTAACATTTATCTCCTCCTCTCTATTCCTTTCTCGGGGTAGAAGAGGGGGTCTTTTTCCTCTTTTTTTCCCCACTTACCATATAACGTACTAGCATGCCAGGTTAACGTGCCAACACATTTTCTACCGTTGAAATGTTCGGCCTCACGATTTATCAATAAATTAAGGGAGGAGGTGGAAAGCGGGAATGTTCCCACACCTTTCCTTGCCCTTCTCACACTTCCTTTTGATTTATTTTACTTTATTTTTCTGCAAATCTTCCCTTGCAACTTCAGGAGAAGCGGGGAAGATCAGCTAATGAATAAAATCTAATTTGCATATCACGGAAGGCTTTCTAGCAGGCGGCATCAGAAGCAATAAATTAATAAATCAGCGAATGCATTGAAAAGAAGGCGGCAAGGGTATTCTTTGCTTTCTGTTGGGCCACTTTTTTTGTGGAGGTGTTTTGTTTTTTGCACACAAAGCACCATTTTGTAATGGGCAATTCTAGCAAGTGTATCACCATTAGTAAACAGAGCAATCCGTACAGCAGTCCATCAGTATACAATTGTATTATATGCAAATAGACAAAGAAGACAAAGGAGGCGTGTAATAAAAAGTTGGGGAATTATGAGATGCGTAGGAAAAAAAGAGAGTTGTTTGCCTCTCCCCAAATATGGAAGGGTGTGAATTATCTAGAGATGAAGAGTGATGGGAAATTCAGGTTTGAAAAGGTGGTGCATTGTGACACAACAGAGTTAAGCTGTGAAACTCACCACAGGTAGTCCTCGGCTTACAACCATAATTGAGTTCAAAATGTATGTTGTTAAGTGAGACATTTGTTAAGTGAATGTTGTCCCATTTTACTACCTTTCTTGCCACAGTTTTTAAGTGAATCACTGCAGTTGTTAATATTTATACCCTATGACTATCATTAAGTGTTGTACTTTATGATTCTTGATGAACGTATCTTGTCTTTTATGTATACTGAGAGTGTATGCACGAAAGACAAATTCCTTGTGTGCCCAATCACACTTGGCCAACAAAGAATTCTATTCTATTCTATTCTATTCTATTCTATTCTATTCTATTCTATTCTATTCTATTCTATTCTATTCTATTCTATTCTATTCTATTCTATTCTATTCATCTTTTTTTTTTTCATAATTAAGGATTTGCTTCTTCCAAAAAAAAAAAGCTTCTAGTTTTCTGGATTTAATCCGGTGTGCACCACATGCAGTGTCACTGTGGTGTGATGGATCGTTATATAAAATGTTGAAATAAATGAAATATGATGAAAAGTCTGTGCTGTTGGCTTTGAAGACCCATTTGTGTCAATTTTGTCTTCTCTCTGATGACTGGCTGACAAACCCTACTCAATGACCCTTAGGTTGGGTCAGAGCTGGCTTGCTTTCAGGGTTCCAAAGGATGCCCTAATTAAATCATGAGCCTCAAGCCAAGCTTCAAAAGAAATCCAGTTATTTATTAGGAGCTTCATGTTGGCATGTTCCCAAGTGAAGCCAACTCTGACCCTACGTAATTTATGCCCCAATTATGTCCCTGTTTCCCAGGGGGTGTCGTCAATCACATTCTCCAACGGAGCAATTTCGCAGGTCCTAGAGATCACTCCCCTCTGGCCACTGTGGGTAACCGTGGAAGACAGCCTTGAGTGAGATAAGTCTGGAATGCGCATCTGTCTTTGGCTGCCGTGCCATTTCGTCAGTTTCCCATCCCCCCTTGCTTACCGCAACTCAAGAGCAGACCAGGGATGCTTTGCGAGTTGACATTGTGCTTAGTGGTACTGCATCCACATAGAGAGAAGTAAGGAGTGGGGTACCACAAGTTTCCATTTTAGGCCCAGTACTCTTCATAAATGACTTAGATGAGGGAACAGAAGGAGAACAAGGATAACGTCGGGCTATAATTTCTTTTTTTGGTGAAAAAGGAGCCTGAGTAGCGTAGGGGGCTAATGCCTCCTACTAAAGGCAGCAATTAACATCCAGCTGCCTGTAATTCTGTGAGTTCAATCCTAGCCAGGCTCAAGGTCGACTCAGCCTCCCAGCCTTCTAAGGTGGGTAAATTGAGGACCCAGTTTGTGGGGGCAATAAGCTGACTTTGTATAAATATATATAAAAGTATGAAGGCTATTGCTTAATGCATTGTAAGCCGCCCTGAGTCTCCGGAGAAGGGCGGCATATAAATTAAATTTAAAAAAAAAAAACCAATGCAAAGAATGAGTTTAGCAGCTCTGCTTTCTCCCTACTGCCTGTTACTTCTTTGCCATCTTATCTCTTTAGTGGCCTGACTGTTTCCTTGACTTCTTTCTTGTTGTTAATATGTTAAAAGAAACTTTTTTGGACTTTTGTTGCAAGTCTTTGTTCATTCTGAGCCTTTGCTTTCCTGACTTCCACTTTGGTACAGGCGGTCCTTGACTTGTGACTGCAATTCAGCCCAAAGTTTCTGTTGTGAAGTGAGACATTTGTGTAAGTGAGTGTGGTCCCATCATACGACTTTTCTTGTCACATTTGTTAACTGAATCACTGCAGTTGTTAAGTTAGTCATTCGGGCGTTAAGCGAATCCGGCCTCCCCGTTGACTTTGCTTGTCAGAAGGTCGCAGAACGTGACCCAGGGACCCTGCAACCATCATAAATATGAACCAGTTGCCAAGCATTTCTGACAGTGAGAACAATCAACCGATGGAACAGAAGTTGCCTTTGGAAGTTGTGGGAGCTTCATCCCTGGAAGATTTCAAGAAGAGACTGGACTGCCATCGGTCAGAAATGATGTAGGGTCTCCAGTGTCTCCTGCTTGGGTGGGGGGTTGGACTAGATGACCTACAAGATCCCTTTTAACTCTGTTAATCTGAATCTATCAAAGGCCTGGAAATTAAAACATATGAAGAACAGTTGCAGGAACTGGGCCTGGCTGGTCTAGTGAAGAGAAGGACCAGGGGAGACAGGATAGCAAGTGTTCCAATATTGGAGGGGCTGCCACAGAGAGGAGGGGGTCAAGCTATTTTCCAAAGCACCTGAAGGCCAGACAAGAAATAACAGGTGGAAACTGATCAAGGAGAGATTCAACCTGGAAATAAGGAGAAATTTCCTGACAGTGAGAACAATCAACCAATGGAACAGAAGTTGCCTTTGGAAGTTGTGGGAGCTTCATCACTGGAGGCTTTCATGAAGAGACTGGACTGCCATCTGCCAGGAATGGTGTATGGTGTCCTGCTTGGGCGGGGAGAGGGGGTTGGACTAGATGACCTACAAGGTCCCTTCCAACTCTGTTAATCTATTAGTCCGAATGTAAATCACATAACCATTGGATGCTGCCAAGGTCATAACTGCGAAAAGCGGTCACAAGTCACTTTTTCCAGTGTCGTTGTAAATTTGAACGGTCACTAAACGAACTGTCGTAAGTCGAGGACTACCTCTATTGCAAATTGTTCCATCATTCCTCACTTTCCCGAGATGCACCCTGCACTCTCCCTCCCTTTCCATAAAGCGAACAATTAATTCTCTGCCAGGGTTTCCTTTTCCGGGAAAATGTGGGAGCCAGGCAGGGTGCAGACGGCTGGAAAGCAATCTCTGGTGGAAAACAGACCATCTCCTCATTACCAGGTACATGCCAGAATAACAGTTACTGCACGATGGCATTTCACCAGAAAAAAAAAATCCTGCTTTTTTTAAAGCACACTTCAAACGCACAGTTCTTCTCTTTTATCCTGCTGAATCAGAGCTGACAATAAAAGACCCAGATTTTATCGGCAGAGCCCAGGGTTTCTGCAGCTCCAGTTCAACCCACTTCTTAAAATAGACGAAATCTTTGCAAAGAATCTTTGCTGTTTCCACCAAAACCACAGAGAATCTCAGTCCTGCATCCACTCTGTTCTCCTTGTGCCTTCCAGGGTGAGATAAGAAGAAGAGAGAGGAAGTTTGGGGAGGGAGCAGCCCACCCCCCACCCCCCGAGATAAATTCTTCTTGTTTCTAAGAGAATGCATAAACACAGGTCATTGAGCCCAAAATTTCTCTTGTGAAGTGTTGGAAGAAATGTCCATCTGGGTCCAGTTCCAAGTGGGGAGAAAGACCCTGGAAACATGGTGGCTGATTGGAAATATGGTTTTAATGGTGGACAGGATCACATGCCTTGAAGAACTTGGGTGAAAAAAAAGGGCAAAGCTGCTGAGAGTGCCTGAGTTTTATACCCTCTTTGGGCTTTTGAATTTGAGCTTGTATTCTGATTGGTTGTCAGACTCCCATGGCGCCATGCAGGGGTAACTTTGTAGGTTGTCTATGTCCTAGGCTTGGTTGACTTTTACTGGGTGATGATGTAGTGAAAGGGCTTTGGGCAATTCCTACCATGGCTCTGCCTGGAGGAGGTAGATCTTTGTTATGTAGAATAGACTGGGCCAGGCCTTCATGGCCCATTGACAAAGGTGTAGGGGGTTGAGTTTCTGCCTCCCTTTTAGGGGAAATATTCTGCCCTTTTAATATCTCCTAAAATATCTCATTTTCCTAGGCGAGGGGTGGGTGCTAACTTCCTACAAAAGTGACACTTTGCCCCATTTTATGACCTTTCTTGCAACTGTTCATAAGTGAATCACCACCAGCCTGCCAACCTTTTGCAGCTCGTCTCCTAGGCTTTGCTCTACTAGAAGAGGCAGTGACCAAGAAAAAGCAACAGATGGGTTTTCCCCACTCACACAAAAGGCAGGAAGATGAGTGGTGCAGTGGCTTTGAGATGGAGCTCTCACCCCACAGTCAGGAGGTTGGAGTTCGATCCTAAGTAGAGGCAGATATTTCTCTCTCTGGGCACAAGGAGAATATATCTCAGATTTATTCTATCTATCAGTATTATCATCATACTGATAGATAGAATAAATCTGAAAAGAAATTGAAAGAAAGTATATACTATTAGAATAAAGGAGTTTCTCGGATACCAAACAAGGAAAATATTCCACAGCAAAGAAGACAGAAAGGAGAGAGGAGGAGAGGGTAGGAAGAGGAGAGGGAGGGAGAGGAATGGAAGAAAGGGAAAAGGAGAGGAAGGAAGGGGAGGGGACAGGAGTAGGAGAGAAGGTGAGAAGGGGGAAAAGAAGAGAGGAGTGGGGGAAAGGAAGGGGAAATAGGATGAGGTAGGAGAGGAGGAAGGAGAAAGTAGGAGAGGAGAGGAGGGAGGGAAGGGAAAGAGGAGAAGTAGAAGGAGGTTTGTTGCAAAATAAGGGAAGAAAGGGTAGAAAAGCAACTCCGAATGTAATTAAAATGCCTTATTTTAATGCTTTCTTTAAGGAAAACATGTATATGTATGATTAATTATGTATAAGAAAGTGTACATTTTATATTATGTGTATAAGAATTAAAACTGAAAAACTTTTCAAAAAAAAAAAGAGAGAATATATCGGTGGAAAAAAACTCTGCACTGGTGACAGGAAGGGCATCTGGCCAGTAAGCACTCATCTCCATTCAGTTTCCCAGGCTCCACCCTGCAAGGGATTATGGGGTATTAAAAGAGGATGATAATTAAAGATGGGAAGACTGGGACAGAGCAAACCCTGGGATTTCCACCCTCCCCTTGCTTTGAAGTCCATCTCATTCCCCACCTAAGTTGAAAACAACCCCAAGGTATGATCTCAGCAGAGGCTGCGCCGAAGTGCTGGATGGAAAATATTTTAGCCTGCTTCGTTGTTGGGTGAGATACCAGTGGACATCAGAGGCCTCCCCAAGCAATCAAAAAAGCCAAGGCGGCAACTACAGCTACCTTACAAAAGTTCTGCCCTTTTTGTACCGCATCACATTTTGATCATTTTTTGATCATTTTTCAAGGGTGACACTCTCTCCTGTAACAGCAAAGGGGGAACGATTACTGGAAATGGCCCCAGGAAAGGTTCCCCTTCGTGTTTGTCCTTGGGACTGAATGGGAGGGTGAGGACTAGCCAAGGAGGCTGTCCAATCCCCTGCCCAAGTAGGAGACCCTACTCCATTTCTGACAGATAGCCATCCAGTCTCTTCTTGAAAGCCTCCAGGGATGAAGCTCCCACAACTTCTGAAGGCAACTTCTGTTCCACTGGTTGATTGTTTTCACTGTCAGGAAATTCCTCCTTATTTCCAGGTTCAATTTCTCTTTGTTCCGTTTCCATCCATTCTTCCTTGTCTGGCCTTTGCAAAATAGCTTGACCCCTCCTCTCTGTGGCAGCCCCTCAAATAGTGGCTCTTCTAGTGAAGAGAAGGACCCCCAACCCTGGTCCTTCTCTTCACTAGATTGGCCATGCCCAGTTCCTGCAACCATTCATTGGATGTTTTAGTTTCCAGGCCTTTGATAGATTCAGATTAACAGAGTTGGAAGGGACCTTGTGAGATCATCTAGTCCAACCCCCCACCCAAGCAGGAGACCCTACACCATTTCTGACAGATGGCTATCCAGTCTCTTCTTGAAAGCCTCCAGTGATGAAGCTCCCACAACTTCCGAAGCAACTTCTGTTCCATCGGTTGATTGTTTTCACTGTCAGAAAATTTCTCCTTATTTCCAGGTTGAATCTCTCCTTGGTCAGTTTCCATCCATTCTTCCTTGTCTGGCCTTCGGGGGCTTTGGAAAAAAGCTTGACCCCCTCCTCTCTGTGGCAGCCCCTCAGATATTGGAAGACTGCTATCCTGTCTCCCCTGGTCCTTCTCTTCACTAGACTAGCCATGCCCAGTTCCTGCAACTGTTCTTCATGTTTTAGTCTCCAGACCTTTGGTCATCTTAGATAGATTCAGATTAACAGAGTTGGAAGGGACCTTGTGAGGTCATCTAGTCCAACCCCCACCCAAGCAGGAGACCCTACACCATTTTTGACAGATGGCAGTCCAGTCTCTTCTTGAAAGCCTCCAATGATGAAGCTTCCACAACTTCCGAAGGCAACTTCCGTTCCATCGGTTGATTGCTCTCCCTGTCAGAAAACTTCTCCTTATTTCTAGGTTGAATCTCTCCTTGGTCAGTTTCCATCCATAAGCCACCACCATCCCATCACGGAAGACATCACTGAAATGCTCTTCTCTGAAAGAGTTTCAAAAGAATGTTTGTTTTCATGAGACGGAATGAGAATCGGCAGAGCCCAATGCAGGCTGGACCCCTCTCTGAGTTCTGCCCACCCCAGGTGCGTGAGTCTTAACACCTACTGACATTTTCAAGCTGCTTTTGATGCTCTTGTTCTTTTTTCCCTGTCTTGTTCCTTTTGCTGCTGACATTTAAATGTTTCTTTTTTTCCTCCCTCTGCAGGATTCCTTCAATGATGAGTCTACTCAATTTGCCGATTGTGGGCCATCAGCAGCTTTGGGTCAAACGGACCCTTCAATTTTGAGTCCGCCAGCCAATTTTTCTAATTTTTTTTTTTAGTGCGTGACTGGAAGTCATTAAGCAGAATTCCCAGCCAAAGTGAAAGGATTGTTAACTCATGTAATTATCCAGCACAAAAGAGGAAAATGTCTTTTTGCCCGTGATACGTAATTTTCAAATCAGAGCAATCAAGGATGAAGAGAGGGGGAAAAAAATGGGGACAGGGAGGGTCGATTCGGCGAACAGAAAAATTACTCTTCTCGTGTGGCTTGTTAACAATCATTAAAAAACTTCAATAATATATTAATAATAAAGACCTAAATAAGGAGCACCACTGTTTTAATTAGAATTTGACCCTTTTTATAAACAGATGGGGATAAATTAACTCCCCAGAAGACTGGGGAAAAGAAAAAATTAATCAGGCAAAAAAAGCGAATGATGTGCAATTTATTTAATCTAGCGAAGTAATTTAAAGTTTTCTAGATTATTTTTTCCCTTGTTTTTAAACCCTTTGAAAAGGTAGAGGGGGGACCCCTCATAAATCTTGAAAGGCTAACGAGTGTAAGTACAACTAACACCCTCAATATTGAGAAGAAATTCTCTCCCATGACCCATCCTAAGGTCCCCATATTGAATACTAGCTGAATACCTGTGCTTCGCTACTTATGACCAATTTTCACACTTATGACCATTGTCGCATTCCCATGGTCATCATCACCAACAAAGTATATCTGGAGAAATGAAGGCTACTGCTGAGGCCTCGCCATGATTCTCCCAGAGGTAGGTTTCAGCAGGTTCTGATCAGTTCTGGAGAATTTCGGTAGTGGAAATTTTGAGTAGTTCAGAGAACCAGTAGTAAAAATTCTGACTGGCCCCTCCCCCATCTGTTCTCAGCCTCCCATGTCCCAGCTGATCGGGAGGAAATGGGGAATTTGTAATAACCTTCCCCTGGAGTGGGGAGGGAATGGAGATTTTACAGTATCCTTCCCCTGCCACGCCCACCAAGCCGCATCCACCAAGCCATGCCACACCCACCAACCACACCCACAGAACCTGTAGTAAAAAACAATTGAAACCCACTCTGGATACTCCCTATCCTGTAGTAGACCTGCCCCTGCACTTTGAATGTTGGCATAAAATTTCCCTCCTTCACCTCACTGGCTCCAAAAGACGTCATTTTGAAACATCCGTTGTACTTCCAGGCAATCTTTTCCCTTTGACTGGTGTTACAGTAGAACGAACAGATTTGTCTGAACTGAGGGGGTCAGTGTAAGAAGTGAGTTGGGGCTGGGACACTATGCAGGAGAAATTCGGTTCACAATCCGTTGGCTCAGTGGTGGTCGGTGATTGTAACACATAAGGGAATATCTCTCCCGCCGCCTTGAGTCCGGAAGCAGTTCCATAGGTGGAAGGCGTAGACATTTCGGTGAGGTAGCGACATTTAGTACTGTAAGGAGCCCTAGACCGCTCCTGAGTGAAGGAGTGGAACATCTGCCAGTTTGAACTTGAGGAATGTGAGGCAAGTGGCAGTTGGAACAGAGTTCTTTTCAGGTGGGGAGGGGGAGTAGAACGTCTAACTCCTTAGCATCAGAGCGTGTTAATATACTGAATATGAATATACTGTATATAAAATACTAATGATCTGACCGTCATTTCGAAAAATCCTTTGTTAGCGAGCACCTAAAAGCCAAGAGGAATGTACGTGCCAAATTTCAAGTTTGTTGTCTTTACCGTTCTGGAGATTTTATGATGAGTGAGCGGATTTTGCTTTTATATAAAGAAAGATAACATTCAATATCAAAGCAGTCTCTGGGTTGTTTTTGTTTTTTTTAATTATATTTCTGAGAAATTGGGAGAGGAGATATTTGTTCCCTGCTGTTAAAAAATGAATTGCAGCAGGCTGGATTGCAGACCGACGAAACACCCTCCCCCACTCCCTAATTTGGAGCTACTAAAGCCAGCAAGATATAAATACGAGGATGATAAAGAATTAGGAAAAGGAATCAGCAGATGGCAAGCACCATATAATATTGGATATTGAGATCAGGACAGCAAAAAAATCAGGGCACCTAGGTAAGTTAGCAAATGCAAAGATTGTTTTACCAGCAGGGAGCAAAGAGGCTGGATTCACATGATCACATGAAAAACTCTAAAGCTGGTTTAATAAAACCCTGTTGTCGTTTTCTGCTCATGGCACACGCTATGTTCAGATGACAGAACGATTGCTAGTATGGGTTCAACGGGTAGTGTCAAGTTTCAAGGTCATCTCAAATAAATTGCATTTCAAACAAAGTCTTTGATGAAAAAACTCTCATTTATTAAGCACGACATTCTTGCTCCGATTCATCGTAGCCAACACTGACTTCCGACCCAAAAACCCTCCCTTTCCTTCCCCCACTCCTCTGTACTCATTGGCCATCTTCCAAGTCACTCTAACCCTAATCTACTGTTCCAGCTCAAAGGAATTTCCCCCTCCCATCCCATCTCCTAGGGGATATTATCTCCAGGGAAAATAAGTAGGTGAAAAGTCAACCGTCCCTTTCCAGACGCCTCTGCTTCTCCTTCTTATGTCAGCACTAGAGTAAATGCAGCTTGAAGTGCTGACAGGTAGCCTGTTTTACCCGACAAGAGACAGATCCCAATAACAGCTTGAGCCCAGGGGTGAAATCTACTTAGCTTTCCTACTGGTTTGGAAGTGCGCATGCCATCTTCACGTCTGATTTTAGACCTTCTCTACATGTGCAAAGCCTTCTGCGCATGCTCAGGGGGTGAAAAGCAGGTTACTTCCTGGTTGTAATGGCGTCGGGGCAGGTGGGTGGAGATTTGATTTTATGGCATCGTAAAAAGGGGCAGCCAATTCAGCTCCTTTCTAAAGGGCTGCGAAGAGAGAAGTCACTATGCTTGTTACACACTGAGTCATAGCGGGAAGCAAAGATACCAAGATGGGCACCCCATCTATTACATTTAAAAAGGGGGCAGAGCATTGACTGCATCTCAATTTTTCTTATTTCCCCTGAAAACATACCTGCAAGTCAACATTGTACAGCAGACAGGCAATCCAGATACAATACATAATTAAAGATGTAGCACTTAGCACTTAGGCATATATACTATTTTAGAATGTACTTTCCAGCCCTCTCTAAGAGATTTACAGAGTCAGCCTCTTGCCCTCAACAATCTGGGTCCTCATTTTACCCACCTCGGAAGGGTGGAAGGCTGAGTCAACCTTGAGCCCTGTCAGGATCAAACTGCTGGCAGTGGGCGGAGTTATGGAAGGAAGGAAGGAAGGAAGGAAGGAAGGAAGGAAGGAAGGAAGGAAGGAAGGAAGGAAGGAAGGAAGGAAGGAAGGAAGGAAAGCATAGCACTTAGACTTATATACTGCTTTACAATGCTTTTACAGCCCTAAGCAGTTTACAGAGTCAGCTTGTTGCCCCCAACAATCTGGGTCCTCATTTTACCCACTTGGAAGGATGGAAGGCTGAGTCAATCTTGAGCCAATCAGAACTGAACTGTTGGTATGGGCAGAATTTGCCTGCAATACTCATTCTAACCACTGTGCACCATGGATGAAAGGAAGGAAGGAAGGAAGGAAGGAAGGAAGGAAGGAAGGAAGGAAGGAAGGAAGGAAGGAAGGAAGGAAGGAAGGAAGGAAGGAAGGAAGGAAGGAAGGAAGGAAGGAAGGAAGGAAGGAAGGAAGGAAGGAAAGCATAGCACTTAGACTTATATACTGCTTTACAATGCTTTTACAGCCCTAAGCAGTTTACAGAGTCAGCTTGTTGCCCCCAACAATCTGGGTCCTCATTTTACCCACTTGGAAGGATGGAAGGCTGAGTCAATCTTGAGCCAATCAGAACTGAACTGTTGGTATGGGCAGAATTTGCCTGCAATACTCATTCTAACCACTGTGCACCATGGATGAAAGGAAGGAAGGAAGGAAGGAAGGAAGGAAGGAAGGAAGGAAGGAAGGAAGGAAGGAAGGAAGGAAGGAAGGAAGGACAATAGCAATACCCTTTAGACTTATACTGTATGCTGCTTCACAGTGCTTTACAGCCCCTCTCTAAGTGGTTTACAGAGTCAGCCTGTGGTCCCCAACAATCTGGGTCCTCATTTTACCCACCTCGGAAGGATGGAAGGCTGAGTCAACCTTGACCCAGTCAAGGTTGGCAGTGGGCACAGTTAGCCTGCAATACTGCATTCTAACAACTGCACCACCACGGCTCTTATAACCTCTTGATATGCCAAGGAAGCACTGAAAACAAGCTCCTGTCTGTCCAGGGGCATAAGGTCAAGATGGCAGCAGTACAATACATGCTTATAGTTGCTCTCTTGACAGGCTGAGTCAACCTTGAGCCTGGAACTGCCAAATCGCAAGTAGCCGGCATTCAGCAGAAGTAGCCTGCAGTACTGCACTCTAACCACTGCGCCACCGTGGCTCATATATTTTATTGCAATTAGTAAGACTGATAATTAAGACTGATGTTCTTTATAACATTGGCTCTCTTCAACCTTCAGAACAACGTCACTGCCAAAATACCAGGAGGGGATTAGTAAAATTTGGGAGAAAAATGCCTGAAGACCTTTCTCTCTTTTTTTCCCTTAACCAAAGCTCCCTTCCAATCTCACCAGGGTGGCTAGGTTTGCTGTGAAACCTGGAACTGTGAATCAATTTGCAAACTTTTGTTACTATTTTCAACATTCCTTGTAGGTTTGCTTGATACTTGGCTTTTCTTTCCTTTGAGGAAACTCCAAATCTTACTTTGACGAAACTTCCACGAAAGGCCAGCTTTTCCCAGCAAGGCCACAGCTGACTGGGCAACTGGAAGCCAAAAAGACCAGATCATTTTTTAGTCCAGATAAACCACACAAAATATCATGTATGACGTTTCATTGGACATTTCAGATATGAAACTGTTTTCTGGGTTTTTTGAGATACGGTGAACATCATAAGGAATTAATTGCTACTTTGCTTCTCCAGTAACTTGCAGCCCGATTGTCTAAACTCTGTCATCATTTGCAGAAAACAGGCCCAGTGATTTGGTCAAACACCCTACAGGTTAAACATTTTTTCTTTTTCCTTGGAGATTGCAGCTTGAATTGTCTCTCGCAAAACCACCCTGGCTTCACTTCTGTGGTGTTTGATGTATCGCAGATTGAGGCTTATCTCTGCTTTGCACACCTATGCCATGGATTTGTCAACGTTTCACCTTCAAACTTGAATCACAGGGACTGTTTGTGGTTTCGTTCATAAGCCGAGTCTTGTGAAGAATGTCGAACAAGTCCCCAAATGTTTTGCTTGATCTGTACAGGACAGAAATTAATTCAGGTCTCTGGTTTCCAGTTATCAGAACTTCCCAACATGTTGCCTTTTGCAGAGGCTGGGTTTTTCGTATAAATCTATTGCTCCGGGAAGCTGAGAGCTGCATCCAGAAATGGGGTGGGTAACGGCAATTTATTGTTTACTTTGACATACATCGACCATGATTTCCGCAAAATATTACCTCTGAATCTAACCCGGAGGTGTTAAACTCAATTTTATTGAGGGCCGCATCA
Organism: Coluber constrictor foxii; assembly: GCA_038048745.1. Classification (NCBI taxonomy): domain Eukaryota; kingdom Metazoa; phylum Chordata; class Lepidosauria; order Squamata; family Colubridae; genus Coluber; species Coluber constrictor. Next base: position 25,947,358 of record CM075968.1, read on the forward strand.
GGGCTGTGGTTGACCTCGGGGAGTGGGGGGTGAGTGGCTGACTGGATGGGTGTGGCCAACTGGGTGGGCGTGGCCAACTTGACACCACTTGCTGGATGCAGCTGACTGGGTGGGCGTGGCCAGCTTGATGCCACTCCCAAACTGCTGGCATGTTATTTCATTTCATTTCATTTTCATTTATTAGATTTTTAGACCGCCCTTCTCCCGAAGGACTCAGGGCGGTGCACAGCCATGCTAAAACAATATACGATACAAAATTTAAAAAACCAATTTAAAACAAATTATATAAATCTGGCCCTGTCAGTTAAAAACCCACAACATTAAAATACCCCATCCAGATTCTTATTCAGCCAGGCCAGCCTGTTGAAATAGCAGGGTCTGAAGGGCCCAGCGAAAGGTAGGGAGATCGGGAATCATACGTATCCCAGGGGGCAGTTCATTGCTTAGTGCATTGTAAGCTGCCCTGAGTCTCCGGAGAAGGGCGGCATATAAATCTAATTTTAAAAAAAAATTCCAGAGGGCGGGTGCCCCCAGAGAAGGCTCTCCCTCTGGGGTCACCAGTCTACATTGTTTTACCGATGGCACCCTGAGGAGCCCCTCTCTGTGGGAACATGTTGGTCGGTGGGAAGCTATCGGTGGCAGAAGCGATCCCGCAGGATCGCCGTCTGTTTCCTCTTTTCAATGGGTAGACTGGGCCAAAGCAATGCGGGCTGGCTGCTTATATTTTCCAGGATGACCCCATGAGCTGGATCTGACCCAGGGGTGGGTTCTACTTACCTTTACTACTGGTTTGCAATGGGACTATGCATGCTTTGCTCGTGCATGCGCCTTGCTTCTGCACATGCGCAGAAGCTTCTACGCATGCACAGATCGCTGATGATGACATCAGGGGCCATGGGCGGGGCCTCCTGCCAGTTTTACTAGCGATTCTTGCGAACCGGTCCTAACCGGGGGCAACCCATCACTGATCTGACCACATCACAGGCCGGATCCGGCCCATGGGCCTTGTGTTGGACACCCCTGATCTAACCCATTCTAGATCATTCAGGAAATCATGCTCATGCACACTTGTCTTCATAGATTTTCACGCACCTACTGACAATATTAGGAACCATCGTGGGTAGCACAGCATGCAAGGAAGGTCTGGATGTCTTGATGATTCACAAGCTGAACGTTGGCCAACAGTTCACGAAATCCTAGGCTGTATCAACAAAAGTGTACGTTTATATCAAAACAAGCCACCTCTCTTTTCTAGTTTGTATTGTTCAGGCCACATTTAGAATAGGTTGAAGGTTCTTTCTCCAAGATTGTGGGTTGGTTTCTGAATGTTTGGTGACCAGGCTAGGTAACATCTTCAAAAGACTTGAGGGGATGTCAGTGTTCTTCTGTTTATAAGAGCTTCAGGTGTAGATGTGTCAAGTGAGGGTCTTGTGATGGGTCAGGTGTGAGTCATCAGTGAGTCTTATGATGGGTCTTGTGATAAATGTTAGGGTTCCGATGGATGCCCTAATTAAATCATGAGTCTCAAGCCAAGCTTCAAAAGAAATCCAGTTATTTATTAGGAGCTTCATGTTGGCACATTCCCAAGTGAAGCCAGCTCTGACCCTATGTAATTTATGTTCCAATTATGACCCTGTTCTCCCCCACCCCCAGGTGTGTCATCAATCACATTCACCAATGGAGCAATTTTTCAGGTTGTAGAGGTCAGTCCCCTCGGCTGCAGTAGGTCACTCTGGGATACAGCCTTGAGAGAGATAAGTCTGGAATGTGCATCTGTCTTTGGCTGCTGTGTCATTTTGCCAGTTTCCCATCCCCCCTGGCCTATGGCAACTCGAGAGCAGGCCAGGGATGCTTTGCAAGTTGACATTAAGGGGGGTAAAATCAGGTCAGGGGCACTGGAGAGGTGAACTGCTGGTGGAGGGAGTCTTGCGTGGGTTGGTTGTGGGTCAGTGCTGTCTCTGGTTGGCTGTGTAGTTGATTTGGGGTTCATAGGCTGGTTGTAGGACAATGTGTCTGTTGATGGAATTTCTTGTTGGAGGGCCAGGCTTCGATGAACTCATGAGCGGGACAGGTGGTAGTATGGCCGATAATTTTTGTGTTGTTCCAATTGAACTGGTGCTGTTTGGTGTCAGTGTGGGTAAAGATTAAGGATTTGGGATCGTGGCATTTGAGACTGCCAGCTGGTGTTTGTGGATCCTGGTTTTTAATTGACGTGAAGTTTGTCCCACGTAGAATTGGTTGCAATGGTTACTTACAGTTCATTTTGTAGATGACATTCTTTCTTTCATCCTTTTGTATTTTGTCTTTGGTTCTGGATATGTTCTGACCCAGCTCCCAAAAACGACAAACCCTCTGTAGTTTAATTAATGATTCCTTTATTAGGAGTACCAGCAGCCCTGACAAAAAGTCTCTCTCTCACACACACAACAGGCTAACAAGTCTGCCCAGCAGGGAGATGAATAGTTGTCTGCCACACCTATTCATCTCTGCCCCCTGCCTTTTATTCCCAGAGCTATGGCTCTTCCATCCCAAGGATTGGCCCATAGATTTCCACTGCTCTCCTCTCCTCTGCCTTCTGTGCATCCATGCATCAGGCACTGGACCCAGCTGTTCCTCCTCTTCCTCATCAGCCACCTCCAGGCCTGGGGGCTGTTGACTCTCCATCTGAGGGCTAATGGACAGCCCAAGCTTCGCCTCTGTCTTTCTCTCTGACAGTTCCATTCTCTCTTTCCCCTCAGAGGTGTCAGGTTTTCTTGATGCTGACACTGACTCCCATACCTCCTCTTCTCATGCGGCTGTTGGAGAGCCCAGTGGCCGACAGGCCACAACACTCCTGACACAACACTATCAGAATATGAAGTTTATTTGATAGCTGTTACGGACAGGGATGGGCTGCTGGGGGTTCACAGCGGTTTGGCAGAACCTCTAGCTAAGATTCTGTGTGGAGGCTTGGGGAGGGTGAAAATGGGCCTACCAAAAGTTCAGGAAGGCTGAAACAGGCCTGTTTCCAGCCTCCAGAGCGCCTCCGGAGCCTCGGAAGGCCGTTTTTGCCCTCCCAGAGTCTGGAGGAAATCCTCCAGAGCCTCCAGAGCCCAGGGAGGGCAAAAACACCCCCTCCACCATGGTGCCAACTAGGCCACGCCCACCATGACCATGCCCACCCATGAACCGGGCAGAGAACCCCTTGCTAAAAATTTTGAAGCCCACCCCTGGTTACGGAGAAATATGTCGAGCAGCCGTTTCTCTTCGGCTTTTCTTAGAAATATTTCAGAATACTCTTTCCCTTTCTGGGTACTGCATTTCTGGAAAGACATTGATAGAGTGGAGCAGAGGGATGGGGAGCATATTCACAAGAGGTCAATCAAAAAAAAAAAAAAAGGACAAGGAGCCTGAAGGGAAAATTGTGAGGAATGATTAGAGGCATCAACTGGGTACGCTTAGCCTGGGGAAGAGAAGACTTGGGGAGATGCTGTGGGAGCTGAAGGAGGTCATGTAGAACTTGGGGCAGAATTGTTCAGAGATATTCCAGAAGACAGGAAAAAGAAGCTGAGGGGTTAAATTACAAGGAGGTATATTTAGGTTGGACGATCAGAAAACTTTCCTAAGTATAAGAGTTATACAACAGCAGAACTGTCTGTCTCAGAAGCTATTTCAACAGAGCCTAGTTGACTCCCTGCAGATACAATATGTTATAGTCTAGCACTGCACTGAGTTATGCTGGATGAGGCCCAAGACCTCACATTTATATTCGGTTATGGAGTTCTTGTGTTGGAAGGTCAGAATAGAGCTGGAAGGGACCTTGGAGGTCTTCTAGTCCAGCCCCCTGCTCCTGCTCAAGCAAGAGACCCTATACCTGTGAGGGTGAACCTATGGGATGCGGGTGGCACGCGGAGCCATATCTGTGGGCACACGAGCATTGCCCTAGCTCAGCTCCAGCATGCATGCGCACGCCAGCTAGCTGATTTTCGGGCCTTCCAGGCCCATGGGAAGTTGGGAAACGAGCCGTTTCCAGCCTCCAGAGGGCCTCCAGAATGGTGAGGAAGGCCATTTTTGCCCTCCCCAAGCTCCAAGAAAGCCTTTGGAGCCTGGGGAGGGCGAAAACAGGCCTACCGGGCCCACTGTGCCATCACGTACCAAAAGTGGGGGGTGCTTGGGAGTCCTATGCGCATGCGTGGGGGAGTGGGGCATGGGGAAAAAAAGCAGGGGGAGCGTGGCAAACCCCCCCCCCCACTCTCCACGCTTTTGGCACATGACGGCTAAAAGGTTAGTTATCACTGCCCTCTACCATTTCAGACAAGTGGTGTTAATGGTGTTTTTTTTTTTTAAGTTGTGTCTTTTGATTGATTTTCTGCCATCAAGACATTTGCAATGCCTGGCAACCACATAGATAGATTTTCTCCAAGAGAACCTATCCCTAACCAGTTCTTTCAAGTCTCCCAGTGTTTCCATCACAACTGTAACAGAGACACACACACACCCTCCCTTGGTCCTCCTCTGTTCTTTCTTCCCAGTCCTTTTCCAGTCTTCTCCAAGATGCTGGATCTTTGCATAAGGTGTCCGAAGTAGGATAAGTTGAGCCTGGACATTGGTCCCTCAAGCGAGAACTCGGGATCAATTTATTCAATAATCTACTTCTTTGTTTTTTCTTGGCTGTCCATCGTATTCTGGGGAGTCTTTTTTAAACACCTTTGGAGGGTATGTAAATGTCTCTTTTGAATGGTTTAATGTGGCTTATCTCTATGGCTCTATTGAAGGCTGTTTTGTCAAACTTCCAGGAACTCCTTAGTAATTTTTGCATTTGGGCTGGTCAAGCATTCTTTTGATAAAGTTGCATGGGTGTACACTAGAGTTTTAATGGCCCCATAATCCCTTGCGGGGTAGAGTCTAGGCCAGGGGTCTGTATCCTTAAACACTCAAAGAGCCTTTTGGACCCAAAACACCAGGAGCCACAAAACCTGGGTGAGCGTGACCAACTCGATGTCATTCACTTCCACCAGTCACATGACCCCTTCCCTAGCCACGCCCACCCAGCTGGTCATTAGGGCAGAGAACCAGTTGTTAAAAAACACCCGGAACCACAAAATCCTTTTGACATCTCTCTCTCCCTCCCTCCCCATCTCTCTCTCTGTCTCTCTCTCCCCCTCTCTCTGTATCTCTCTGTCTCTGCTGTGGCCACTTCTCCATCACCTGCCGTTGCCCTTACCTTCTCAGGCCAGGCGAGGAGTGACTGGGAGGGGAGGGCGAGGGGCAGGGCCAGCCAGTGGTGGGATCACCTGACGGGGAGCCACAGCAGAGGGCCCAAAGAGCCACATGCAGCTCCAGAGCCGCAGGTTGCCGACACCTGGTGTAGGAGCCTTGGTGGCGCAGCGGCCTAAGGTGCTGTTAAGAAGCACTTAAGTAGCACTTAGTTGCCAGCTGCCTGCAATTACTGTGAGTTCAAATCTCACCAGGCTCAAGGTTCACTCAGCATTCCATCCTTCCGAGGTAGGTAAAATGAGGACCCGGAGTGTGGGGGCAATAAGCTGACTTTGTATAAAAAAGAACACCGCTTTGTGGGGGGGGCGAAAGCCCTACTAAACAGGTATATACAAAAGTATGAAGACTATTGCGACTATTGTAAGCCGCCCTGAGTCTCCAGAGAAGGGCAGCATATAAATCGAACCAAAAAAAGAAATAAAGAAATAAATGGAACTAAGTGTCTGGCCGGATGCCCAACTCAGTGCAGGACAACTCATCATGGCCAACTCGCCGTGGGACAACTTACTGCGGGACCATTTAATGATTCTATTTGATTATTCAAAATAAAACATGATTTTAGTTTTTGCCATTCACGTTTCATTCTGTTCCTTCTTTTGCATCCTTTGTTCAAGGATTCTATTCCACTATTTCTATTTATATTAGTGTAGCTCTTAGTCCCGCAGCCAGTTGTCTGTGGCGAACTGGAGTTGGCAAATTGTCCCAGGAATGGCTTTGACTTGTGTACGAAATCATGAAGGTAAATCAATAGATAAACCAATCAATGCCAATGTAAATCAACGGGTAAATCAATAAATGATAAACAGGTCTAGCTTGAAAAATGGCACTTCACAATGGAAGCTCGATAAAACTGGCTTTAAATGACCAAATCGCTCTCTTCAAAGCTTTGGAGACTTAAAATTACTTGCATTTAGAATCCGGCTGACCTCCGACGCATCTCACTCTCGTTATAAAATTGCTTGGCTATCAACCTGCCATGACACCATCACCGGATTAAGAGCAGTCTTCATTAGTTATTTTTAGTGTCACCACACAGCACGACAACCCCAATTTCACCCCCACACTCCTAGGCAGCATATGATGGAGCTGCCTCATCCCCAGATGGAAAATTAATGCAGCCTTCTCTGCTCTTTTCTGTTTCCCAGATGAGGTGCCAGATACAAACACAGATGGTACTGAAGCGATTCGGGCCTACACATCATTAGGATATTTTTCTAACATCACAGACGGCTCTTCAGTGCCTGCTGTTGAGTGTGCATTTTTAATTATGGGGGAGGTTGTGGCATTCTCAAACTGGAAAGCAGGGGTGAAATGCTCTGAAATCTGCATGCGCACCACAGGCGCTAAGAAGCTTTTTCTGAGTCTGCTAAGGTAAGTAGAACAGTGAGGTGGGGGAACAGCTGTGCTGCGTGATTTAGATTTGCTAGAGAGCAGGATTTCCAGCGAATATAAATCGCGCGGCACAGCTGATTGTCGGAATTTTTTTTTTTACCTTTTAAGCATTTTTTTTACTACTGGTTTACTGGAACCGATAATCAGCTGGGAGGCAATCAGCTGTGCCAGGTGATTGTTGGAACTTTTTTTTTTTACTTTTTTTTAGCATTTTTTTACTACCGGTTCTTGTGAACTGGTAGTAAAAAAATGCTTAAAAGGTAAAAAAAGAATTCCAGCAATCAGCTGTGCCGCAAGATCGTCTGACTTTTCTTTTTTACTTTTTAAAGCATTTTTTTACTGCCATTTCGGGCAAACTGGTAGCATTTTTTACTACTGGTTTGGGTGAACCGGCCCGAACCGGTAGCATTTCACCCCTGCTGGAAAGGCTTTACTGCTGTGTGTGAATCCAGACCATGAAGGGAGAAGAAAGCAGAAAACTTTGAAAGACAAGCTGTTCCATTGATTAATCATAATTAATCGTCATTAATTATAAGTTGTTATAGTTTGTGAACCCTATTAGATAAACCATGGAGCAGTGCGATGGCCTAGAGGTGGAACTCTCACCTCACAGTCAGGAGGCTGTGAGTTTGATCCTAGGTAGAGGCAAATATTTCTCTCTCTGGGCACGATGAGGATATATCTGCTGAACAAAACTCTGCATTGGCAATAGGAAGGGCATCCGGCCAGTAAACACTCAGCTCCATTCAGTTGCCCAGACTCCACCCTCTCAAGGGATTATGGGGTCATGAAAAGAAGAATTAGATAAACCATAGTTAGACAATTATATTCTGATAGAGTGGGAAAATCTCAGTTTTTCATTATTCGCTTCTTAATCACCTTTGCCACCATTCCTCAAAGTGGACTTTTGGATATTTAATTGACTTCAATTTCAAAATTCTGAGCAACGCCCATGCTGGCTAAAGAATTCTGGGATGGATACATCTGGAGAACACCTAGTTTGGAGAAGATTGACTTCAACTTTGAGGACGTTAAAAAAAAGAACTAGTTTTGGTCTCTACTTTTTGTGGTGTTGTAAAAATATTACAGTGAAAGAAACAAGAAACAGCAATACAATAAACAATTCTTACTTTAAGATTCAGAGGTTTATTTCATGAGCAATATGGAACCTGAACAGCTATCATAACACAACTTATATCAACAACCCATTGCAATGAGGTCCACTGACATAGCTGAGTCCAGCAAGGAGTAGCTACGGCCAGCAGCCCTGAACTCATCCCAAGTCATTCCTTTTATACTTTTCTGCACGCATTTCACAACTGACTTCCTTGTTCTTTCTTAACTGACAGACAGTCTACACATATACCTGTGTACCAGGGGTGAAATTCAGCAGGTTCTGACAGGTTCTGGAGAACCGATAGCAGAAATTTTGAGTAGTTCGGAGAACCAGCAAATATCACCTCTGGCTGGCCCCAGAATGGGGTGAGAATAGAGATTTTGCAATATCCTTCCCCCAGGAGTGGGGAGGGTATGGGGATTTTGCAGTATCCTTCCCTTCCCACACCCACTAAGCAACGCCCACAGAACCGGTAGTAAAAAATTCTAGATTTCACCACTGCTTCTGCCTAATAATTACAACATGCAGAAATAAACAAATCAGTAATGTTCCACCACTTGGTGTTGCACTAAAGAGATAGGAAGCTAATGGTTTGAAGCTAATTAGGAAGGAAAGATGAGAAAGTAGACGCACGGCTCCTGCAGAGAACAAGAGGAAACTTAAAGCCTGCAGGCAAGAAAGAGATTTTGTTCACTCACCTGACAATCAATAATGAATGGCAACGGGTGACAGGCAGCAGTGACACCAGTATTGGCACCCCATTTTTTTTTCAGAAAAGAATTCATTTTCTTTTCTGACGGACCAGAAAAGAATTCATTTTCTGGTCCTTATTTCTGGTCCCTATTTTTCCAAAAAGGCCTATCATCATCATCTTTTAATGACCCCTATAATCCCTTGGAGGTGTGGAGTCTGGGCAATTGAATGGAGCTAGCAGAGTGTTTAATGGCCAGATGCCCTTCCTGTTTAATGGCCAGATGCCCTTCCTGCAGAGTTTTGTTCAGCAGATATATATATAGAGAGAGATGCATGCATTTGCGTGCACACATTCACTCCAGTTTCAGCCCTTGGTGCCGAAAAGGTTAACCATCATTGGTATAGGGTCCCCTGTTTGAGCCCAGGTTGGACTAGACGACTTCCAAGGTTCCTTATACTCTATTCTAATTGATTGATTGATTGCTTAATGGACAAATCAAACAAATAGAATCTTCTGCTTACCCAATTAAAAGCAAAAAATCCAGAGTTCTAAAATATTAACATTTATTGACATATATTAACATTTTTTTAAAAAAATATTTTTTAAAATTTGATTTATATGCCGCCCTTCTCCGGAAACTCAGGGTGGCTTACAATGCGTTACGCAATAGCCTTCATACTTTTGTATGTATATATACAAAGTCAGCTTATTGCCCCCACAAACAGAGTCCTCATTTTACCTACCTTAGAAAGGATGGAAGGCTGAGTCAGCCTTGAGCCTGGTGAGATTCGAACTTACAGTAATTGCAGACAGCTGGAGTAAAATTACAATGCAATTTCACATCTCAATTTTCAACCAAACCCCATTTGAAAGGCGTAAACATCCAGATATCCTAATCTGTTTCTTTAATGATCAAATCTTTAAGATTATATGGTAAAATCACAGAATAATAAAATAGAAATTGCCATATGATTCTAGTATATCATATTATAAGGGCACAATGACTCAGCAGTTAAGACATGAGTTAATTATTTGGAAAGCCAGCAACCCAGGTTCGAGCTTCAAGCGTGATGGGGTGAGCTCCTGTTACTTGCTCCATCACCTGCCAACCTAGCAGTTCAAAAGTATGCAAATGTGAGTAGATAAATAGGTGGGAAAAGTTACTGCGCTCTGTATTTTCCTGCTGGCCACATGATGATGGGAACATCTCTTGGACAACACAAGGTCCCTTGGCTGAGAATCGGAGGGGCGCACTGCCCCCTTGAGTCAGTCATGACTGCACAGGGGAAATCTTTTAATTCTTTAATATCATATTATAATATTTCATAGAATGGATCATCCTCATCCTCATAAACCACCCCATAATCCCTTGTGGGATGGAGTCCGGACAACTGAATGGAGCTCCTGCTCCTGCATTTTCTGGTCCTTATTTCTGGTCCCTATTTTTCCAAAAAGGCCTATCATCATCATCTTTTAATGACCCCCATAATCCCTTGGCGGTGTGGAGTATTTATTGGCTGGATGCTTTTCCGTTGTTGATGCGGGGGGTTTTTTCAGCAGAAATATTCCCAGTGTGCCCAGAGAGAAAAATATCCTCTACCTAGGATTGAACTCACAGCCTCCTGATTGGGAGGCGAGAACTCCACTTCTAGGCCATTCATATTTCATAGAATAGATAAAAAGGGCAAATTGATTTTGACATTTCCTTTTTCCTGATTTAAATAAACACATGCCCAGCAAACACTCAACAGTACTTGGATCTAGCTAGACAGAGGTGCCGTAGAGGTATAACTATCCCGTGGTTTTTTTTCTTCTTCTATCAATATGCCAAAGTCTGCTGGTAGGAAGACAGACGTTGCTCACCCCAGAGACACCTGCTTCTCCGAATTATCGTTTCATCCACCAAATGAGTCTGTTCTCTTCAAAATGTCGGCTTTTGAAGGAAGGTTTCAGTTCTGAGAAGTTGTTGTTTTGATTTTTAATTAAAGGTTGATTGGAAAAAATCAAAACGGCTCACCCAGGGGTTGTGTTTCATTTAAAAACTTCGTGAAATACAGTACTCGGTCTGTCCCTCACTCCTCTTTGACACTGCCTGAAATGGCTGCTGCTATTCCAGTTTAGATGCTGCTCCGAAGGCTCTGAATCAGGGGTGGGTTCTGTTTTTTTTTACTACCGGTTCTGTGGGCGTGGCTTATTTTGTGGGCGTAGCTTGATGGCCATGTGACAGTTATTTAGGATTTAACAGAGATAATGATCTACCAGGCTTTTAACTGCTTGCAGAGCTGTACCGATCTACCCATTTATTTTTGCAGGCACTGATCTACTCATTTGTTTTCTTTTAACACTGATCAGCTGTAGGGCGGCCCTTTAAAGCCCCCTGGCAAGAGTTTAAACAGTTTTTTTCCCTTTAGCCATCATCTGGGACTCAGGAGGCAGCTATAGATTGGGGGTGGGGCCAAATAAAAGGTAAGAATAACACGGGGGGGGGGACGGAGGGTACAGAACCGGTTCGGTGATGTCATATCATCACCGCTACCGGCTCGCCAGAACCGGGCCGAACTAGGAGAAACCCACCACTGCTCTGAACGGCTTGTGAAACACGGAGGGAAGGGAAATAAGTTAATACCACTTTATAATACCTTGGTAAGGCTACACTTGGAATCCTGCATCCAGTTTTGGTCGCCACGATGTAAAAAAGATGTGGAGACTCTAGAAAGAGTGCAGAGAAGAGCAAGAAAGATGATTAGGAACTGGAGGCTAAAACATATGATGAGAGGTTGCAGGAACTGAGTATGTCTAGTTTAATGAGAAGAAGGACCAGGGGAGACATGATAGCAGTGTTCCAGTATTTGAGAGGCTGCCACAAAGAAGAGAGAGTCAAGCTATTCTGCAAAGCACCTGATGGAAGGACAAGAAGCGATGGGTTCTATTCTATTCTATTCTATTCTATTCTATTCTATTCTATTCTATTCTATTCTATTCTATTCTATTCTATTCTATTCTACTCTACTCTACTCTACTCTACTCTACTCTACTCTACTCTACTCTACTCTACTCTATACTATTCTACTCTACTCTACTCTACTCTACTCTACTCTACTCTACTCTATACTATTCTACTCGACCCGACCTAACCTGACACGACATGACCCGACACGACCTGTCCCTACCCTACCCTACTCCACTCCACTCGATTCCATTCCATTCCATTCCATTCCATTCCATTCCATTCCATCCCATTCTTATTCGGATATAAAACCTCTCCCATTAAGATGGAGAGAACCTAATTCTCGGAAATCTTTCTGGATTCCAATCAAGCAACCAACTCAAGATTTACAGAGGGCAACGATATAATTCAAGTGCCTATTGCGAAATCAATTTGATTCACTTTGAGATTCACGATTCAATTTGGAGAAAAGTATTCTCTGCACACACAATTGGGGAAGACTGAAAATGCCTGAAGCGGCTCTACTCGTTAGCCGAACAAGATGAAAATAGGAGGCCTGGTTGACAAGTTCCCACAATATTTTTTTTCAAAATATCCCCCGCAACTTCCTTCAGGGCAGAGATAACAAAGATGCGGAAAGGACAGTGCAATAACTTCCAAACAGCAAAGAGCCCACAGAGAATCTGGCTGGGGAAAAAAAAGCAGAAAATATCCTAATCCAGTTTTTAAAAATAGTTCTCAACTTACAACAGTTTGTTTACTGACTGCTCAAAGTTACCACAGCACTGAAAAAAAAAGCTATGTTCTGACCAGTGGTGGAATTCAAGTAATTTAACAACCGGTTCTCTGCCCTAAGGATTTCTTCCAAGAACCAGTTTGCCAAACGGCTCAGAAAGTTAACAACCGGTTCTCCCGAAGTGGTGCGAACTGGCTGAATCCCAACACTGGTTCTGACCCAGCTCCCCAAACATGACAATCCCTCTGTAGTTAAATCAATGTTCCCTTTATTAGGAACACCAGCAGCCCCGGCAAAAAGTCTCTCTCTCTCTCTCTCTCTCTCTCTCTCTCTCTCTCTCTCTCTCTCTCTCTCTCTCTCTCTCTCTCTCTCTCTCTCGTCTCTGTCTCTGTCTCTCTCTCACTCTCACTCTTTCTCTCTCTCTCTCTCTCTCTCTCCCCCGCCCTCCCTCTCTCTCTCTCTCTCTCTCCCCCGCCCCTTGGTCTCTTGGTCTCTCTCTCACTCTTTCTCTTCTCTCTCTCTCTCTCTCTCTCTCTCTCTCTCACTCCCTCTCCCTCTCTTGGTCTCTCAGTCTCTCGGTCTCTCTCTCACTCTTTCTCTCTCTCTCTCCCCTTCCCTCTCCCACTCTCGGTCTCTGTGTCTCTCTCTCACTCTTTCTCTCTCTCTCTCTCTCTCTCTTTCTTTCTCTTTCTCTCTCTCTCTCTCTCCCTCCCTCCCTCTCTCCCCCCCCTCTCTCTCTCACACACGCAGCAGGCTAACAAGTCTGTCTGGCAGGGAGATAAATAGTTGTCTGCCACTTATATTCATCTCCGCCCCCTGCCTTTTATCCCCAGAGCTAGGGTGGGGCTTCGCTAGCAGCGGTGGTTCTTCCATTCCAAGGACTGGCCCATAGATTTCCACTGTTCTCCTCTCCTCTGCCTTCTGCACATCAGGCACTGGACCCTTCTTCCTCCTCTTCCTCATCAACCACCTCCAGACCTGGGGGCTGTTGACTCTCCATCTGAAGGCTGACGGATGGTCCAGGCTTCACCTCTGTCTGTCTCTCTCTGCCGGCTCCATTCTCTCTTCCCCGTCGAAGCTCTCAGGTTGCCTTGATGCTGACCCCAATTCCCATGCCTCCTCCTCCTCCTCCGATTCGTCTGCTGGAGGGGCTGGCAGCCGAGAGGCCACAACAAGTGACTTATGACTGTAGCATCTCCCTGGTCACCTGATCAGAATTCACACGCTTGGTCTCTGGCTCGTATTTATGACGGTTGCAGTGTCCCGGAGTCACATGATTCCCTTTTGCGACCTTCTGACAAAGTCAGTAGGGAGGCCAGACTCACTTTAAGACCCATCGTACTAATTCGACAACGGCAGCGATTCACTTAGCAGCCATGGCAAGAAAGGTTGTAAAATGAAGCAAATTTCTCATCAACCTAAATTCTGGGTTCCGTTGCGGTCGTTAAGTCGAGGACTGTCTCTAGAAATTTTGAAAGCAACGTATCCCTTCCCTCTTCCTTTCCGGGGTTGCAACAAGCTTGTATTTTTGCTGGGTTTCTGGGGAGCCCAGAGGGCTGACATAGCAGGTGGGCCAACTATAACCCTCCCATTTCCCAAGACACAGTCCAGCCTCCTCGCCATCCTTGGCAGGAATTGATGGGATCACAGTGGAGGTTTGAGGGGTCCTTGGTACTCTCCGAGCTTGTTTGTTTTCTTGCATATGTTTCATTACCCAACTGGGGAATATCAGTGCTAGAAGGGAATGGAGTTTGTGGAGTGGCAGAGAAGAAGAAGAGGAGGAGGAGGAGGAGGAGGAGGAGGAGGAGGAGGAGGAGGAGGAGGAGGAGGAGGAGGAGGAGGAGGAGGAGGAGGAGGAGGAGGAAGGGGACTGTAGGATCCTTGGTACTCTCTGAGCTTGCTCGTGTTTTTTTTTTAAATTTGATTTATATGCCGCCCTTCTCCGGAGACTCAGGGCGGCTTACAATGCATTAAACAATAGCCTTCATACTTTTGTATATTTATACAAAGTCAGCGTATTGCCCCCACAAACTGGGTCCTCAATTGACCTACCTTAGAAAGGATGGCAGGCTGAGTCAACCTTGAGCCTCGAACTTGCAATAACTGCAGACAGCTGGATGTTAATAACAGGCTATCTAGCCTGTTGAGCTATCTGAGGTTTTCCGGCAGACATTTCATTGCCCAATTAGGTAACATCATCAATGCTTAGAAGGGGTGAAATCTATTTATCTTCCTTACTGGTTCGGAAGCGCGTGTGTGCGTGCATCACATGCATGCGTAGACTTTCTGCGCATGCACAAAAACTTCTGTGCATGCGCAGAAGGTAAAAAAGACATTACTTCCTGGTTAAAACCAGGAAGTAATGACACCTGGGTGGATGGGTGGAGCTTTGCTGCATCATCGCTACCAGATCGCACGTGACACCTCTCCTGCGCGAGCTGCACTGGCTCCCAGTGGTCTTCCAGGTGCGCTTCAAGGTCTTGGTTCTCATCTTTAAAGCGCTCCATGGCTTAGGACCCGGGTACTTACGAGACCACCTTCTGCCACCGATAACCTCCCACCGGCCAATACGCTCTCATAGAGCGGGTCTCCTCAGGGTGCCGTCGGTCACCGAGAAGTTGCCAGGAGTTGTCGACTGGCAACCCCCAGGGGGAGAGCCTTCTCTGTGGGGGCCCCAGGCCTCTGGAACGAGTTACCCCCGGGGATTCGATTAATCCCAGACCTCTGCACTTTCCGCAAGGCATTAAAGACTTTTCTATTCCAGCAAGCCGGGCTGGCTTAACGTAGAGTTTAATGGGTGAATTTCAGGAGGGGTTTTAAATCTGGGGAAGCCAAAATTTGATTTAATTATGTTTTAGATTATTTTAACTTTTATTTTGCTTGTATTTTAATGTTTGGCTGTTCAGCACCCTGAGTCCGTCAGGAGAAGGGCGGTATACAAATTTAATAAACTAAACTAAACTAAACTAAACTAAAACACCGGCCAAGATCACTACCGGACCGGGCGATCCAGTCTGATCCGGGAGCATTTCACTCCTGGAGTGGGATTTGAGGAGTGGTGGAGAAGGAGAAGAGGAGAAGGTGGACTGTGGGTCCTTGGTGCTCTATGGGCTTGCTTGTTTGTTTGTTTTTTTTGCAGATGTTTCATGACCCAACAAGGCAACGTCATCAGCGCCAGAAAGAAAACAAGCAAGCTTAGACAGCACCAAGGACCCCTCATTTCAACTCTGAGCTACAAATATTCTCCTTTATTGGTGCAGTGGAGGTTTGCTTGGAATGCCCCATGTTGGTTAGTTAAGTTCATTAGGAGAGGCTGGCCGGGCCCTTGAGATAAATTGGCTTTGATGGGGCATTTTGACTGAAGTTTCATGAAATCAAATCAGCCAAAGCTTTGCACAGCCCCAACGGAAACGCACAGTTCAAGGAATATCAGTTCTGAAGGAGTTTAAATCAGATAAGCTGCATTCTAGTGCCCTGAAAGCATTAACTGATTATCTGATTGAACACTTCTGCATTATCTTTCAAAATCCTGGAGAATGGATATTGTAATGACTCCAAAAGGGCAAATATTTTTCTGGCAAGGAAAAAAAAAGGATCTAGAAGATTACCAATTACAAAAGAAAATTTCTATGAGTTGATGTATCGCTGGTATTTAACACCAAACAAGTTGTCCAGAATGTATGTACTGTAGGTATTTCAAGTGAATGTTGGAAATGTAAATGTAAAGGTGGGATCTTTTAGCATTTACAAGCCGGTAACCTAGTGTTGCCTGGGTATTTATAGACGTCAAAGCCTTTGTCTGACAGGGAGCCATTGAGAGGGGTCTTTCTTCCCCATACTCCCATGCCCATCATCCCTGCACTCTCCCTTCCCCTTCCCATGCACTTCTCTTTCCTGCCCTGTCTACAATCCTGGCATGTTGCCCCAAATCCATCAGATGCTTCCCCATTACTCCACTGAAGAGAGAACATCATGGCTGCCTTTCCAGAGGAAACTGTGAAGGAACTGACATCACAAACAATTGCCACACTTGCTCTCCTTAACCGCTCAGGAATTCCATAGTTATGCTGGAACACACACACACACACACACACACACACACACACACACACTGTCTTACCCCCACAGGATTTGTTTCCAGATAGTAAGTCATCAATGTATCAAGTTTGCTTGAAATTGCTCCAGGCGTTCCCACCCAGGAGTGGGGTGGGAATGGAGATTTTGCAACATCCTTCCCCTGGTGTGGGGTGGGAATGGAGATTTTGCAGTATCTTTTCCCTGGAGTGGGGTGGGAATGGAGATTTTGCAGTATCCTTCCCTTGAAGTGGGGTGGGAATGGAGATTTTGCAATATCCTTCCCCTGGAGTGGGGTGGGAATGGAGATTTTGCAGTATCCTTCCCCTGGAGTGGGGTAGGAATGGAGAGTTTGCAATATCCTTCCCCTGGAGTGGGGTAGGAATGGAGATTTTGCAGTATCCTTTCCCTGCCACAGCCACCAAGGCATGGTGGGCTTGGTGGGCGCGGCCACCAAGCCACACCCACCAAGCCACACCACACTCACCAAGCCACGCCCACAGAACCCCTAGTAAAAATAAATTGGATTTGACCACTGCCTCATGGTAACCTTCCAATTTAAGAATACTAGGAGTCTGTTTATACTCTTCCTTTAGAAACTGCCACTTCCACAATTTCAAACCAAAAGCTGGACCTTCCGGAGGGCGGCTAAACTTATTAGTGAACCAGTTTTAAGGGCTATAAACATTTGTAGCAAGTGTGAGAAGTGACAGGCTTTTTAAAAAACAAAAACAAAAAAACAAACTTAACTGCAATTTAAATCTGTCTGATTTAGAACTATTTTGTTGATTCCCATTTAAGTCAGAGATGCTAATCTACTTCTCCGGCACAATAAGCCAAAGTAGAGCGCCATGATATACAGGAGATTTGCCCAGTAGCACACTCACCTCCCTGTGCAATAAAAACCACACAAATTGAATCCCACACACTTCGGAAATGTTTCTCCAGCTCTGCAAACATCCGAAAACACTAACAGGGCCAGCCAGAAGGAAACGATTCTAAGCTCTCCTTTAATCAGGCTAACGCAGCCGTGCCGGTGGGCCTAAAACCCAGCCTTTCATGGAACATTGCCCATAAAGTTTATTAACATTTTGTTGCCTAATATCTCATAAACCTCTTAGCAATAAGACATTAAGAGGCAAATGATAACAAGAAACTCTCTTAATAGCTTGGCCCGATAATGTACGGCACTGCATTAGTGGATGACGCGCCATCTTTCTCGCTTTAATCGCATAAATTACGGCTTCTTTGCTGAGCCTCTTTCAACAACTGGCCCACGTGCCTCCCACGAAAGAGTTTATCAGACGGATGGCCGCTTTTTGAGTCCTAAACACAGTCTTGGGGGTGGGGTGGGGGTGGGAGTGGAGACGGGAGTTTGTCATTTTTGCAAACCAGAAGCAATCAGGCTCCCTGGCCCTCAGATGCAATAATCGATGGTTTTAAATTGTAATCTAGTCCAAAGAGCTTGAGGGTTGAAAAGTGAGCAGGCAAGGGTAGATCCACTCTATTTAATTGGCGTGCAATAGAGCCAAATTTTCATATCTGTTCTCTTATTTGAAAATCTATAAAAATGTGTCAGGCTGAGAATGGAATGGATGGCAGTACAACCTTCCCACAAGGGCCGTGTGTCAGGGTTCCCAGTAACAACGAAATAAACCTCCGAGGCTTGAGTTTCCTCCAAGTTCCACTTTTTTAGAGATGTTGTAGTGGCACATCTGGGAAAACCCGAATCTGAAAGCTTCCAGGTTTTCCTCACCCAAAGAAAAGTCCAGGTCCCTTGAATACTAATTCTAATATTATTATTATTATGACTATATATCACCCCGGCTCCATACAATCCTCCCTCCCAGTTTACCACAGTAGTAAATGTGGCAGGCCTGAAGGCCCAATGCAAAAGATGCCTTCTAGGCCTGACACCATGTGGTGAAGGGGTCCCTTTGATTAATGTTTGATTGATACAGAAGGGGATGGTCTTTCAACACTGATAAAGCCTTGGTGTTGAAGGAGCCTTTTTCCAAGGTGTTTCTGGCGTAATCAGGTGATATAAACATGGCGTCAAGGTTCCGAGTAATGAACCCAACCAATTCGGCAACTCTGAGCCTTCTTACTTTCTCAAAGAACTGTTTGATTGACAACATCATTTTGGCACGAATGAAAACAAAGTCAGCTCTGACTCATTCCTGCGCTTTCAGTATAATTAAAGAATGGATAACTTCCTCCCAGAGGTGATATTCAGCCGGTTCAGACCCATTCAGACCACTTCGGTGAACGGGTAGTAGCGACCTGACACTATATCACTATGTTTTTGATGCTGCACACACGTGAGGACAGCGCATGCATGAATTGCCATGCTGTTTCATGTCACATGCATGTGTGGACGGCACGCACAACAAATTGCCATGTTTTGTGACCCCACACACATGCATGAATGGTGCACATGAGAGCAAAGCAAGTGTGTGCGCACACACCAGTGGTGGGTTCCAACTGGTGTTACTACCGGTTCTCTTCACGCACGCGCTTTGTGCATGATTGCCACTCCGTGCAAGCATGTTGGGTTTCTGGCCAGCTGAGGTGCGGCAATCCACTCTGCCGCACCTATCAGCTGGCCTAAAAACCAGGAAATAAAGGTAGGAATAAAGCGGGGAGAGGCGGGAGGGCCCAGCTCCAAGTCACAGAGAACTGGTTCGGGGACGTCACATTGTCACTGCTACCAGCTTGGCTGAACCGAGCCGAACAGGGAACAATCCACCACTGGCGCACACACTCATATTTCCGGTGCTGGGTGAACTGGTGTTAACAGTATGTGAAGTCCACTGTCAGGGTTCCAAGTAACACCCCTGAAACTCCAAGGCAAAAGACGGCTTCCAGGTCTGACGCCCACCTCTGCTCCCTCCCCTATTGTCACAGGCCATACTGTCCAATTAAGTGTTCTGGCATCTCCTTGGTAACCTCTTCCAGTCTCTTGCCAGCATCAGTTGGGATGACTTTGGTTCCCATGGGATAGTAGGTTGAATCTCTCCTTGTTCAGTTTCCATCCATTAGTTCTTTTGTGGACTTCAGGTGCTTTGGAAAATAGATTGGCCCCCTCCTCTCTGGGACAGCCCCTCAAATATCGAAAGACTGCTATCCTGTCTCCCCTGGTCCTTCTCTTCACTAGGCCAGCCATGCCCAGTTCCTGCAACCGTTCTTCGTATGTTTTAGCCTCCAGTCCTCTAATCATCTTGGTTGCTCTTCTCTGCACTCTTTCTAGAGTCTCAACAGGTTTTTTATAGTGTGGCGACCGAAACTGTGTCACATATAAATGCACATATAACCTGCTCAACCCATTCTCCCTAACCTGGCACCTCAAGGGTTAACACACAGAGACATAATCCCTGCCCCTTCCCCTGGTCACTCCTTACCTGAGGCTCCGTCCCCGGGGTACTTAAAGTTGTCCCATGCTGCTCCTCTGGTTGTTGTTGCTGATACCTGCAATGGAGAAACATGTATAAATAAAGGATATTCTATTTGAACAGAAAAGGTGTCTTAGTATATTATTGGGTCTGATCTCGAACTCAAGTAACAAACTGGATGCAGTATTTTAGGTTTGGTCTTACTAAGGCTTTATAGAGTGGTATTAGTACCTCACTTGATTTGGATTGTATCCTTCTATTAATGCAATTTAGGATTGCATTGGCTTTTTTGGCTTCCGCCACACACCGTTGGGTCATATTATTAGCTGGTCATCCATTAAGACTCCAAGACCCTCTCACTGTTACTGCTATTAAGCTTAGTTTCACCCAGTCTGTATGTGGACTTTTGATTTTTCTTGCTTGTTTTGTCTGGTCTGCATTCCAAGCTTCTCTCCCCCACCCCATACTGTGTGGCAACCCGAGAAGCAGAAAGATGGCTTTGACAGGCCTGATCCATTTCGAAGTTGACAGATGTCCCTCTGGGGAGACCAGAGATAGAGGGCTTGTGGAGAGGACTCAGCTGCCAAGACTTCCTGGGTGGAATGGGACAACTTGCTGCAGCCAACTTGCCATGGCCAAATTCGCCACAGGATAACTCGCCGCAGGAACAATTCAACTATTCAGTTTAATCATTTCAAATCATTCAAAAAATATTTTAATTTTTTGTCATTCACATTTCATTTTGTCCCTTCCTTTGGCATCCTTTCTTGAAAGTCATAATGGATGGAAATGGATCAAGGAGAAATTCAACCTGAAAATCAGGAGGAATTTTCTGACAGTGAGAGCGATCAACCACAGAAGGAACAGAAGTTGCCTTCAGAAGTTGTGGGAGCTTCATCCCTGGAGGCCTTCAAGAGGAGACTGGACTGCCATCTGTCAGAAATGGTGTCGGGTCTCCTGCTTGGGTGGGGGGTTGGACTAGATGACCTACAAGATGACCCCCAAGGTTAATCTGTTATTTCTTCGACATTAGTGTAACTCTTGTCCCATGGTGAGATAGCCCACGGCAAGTTGGATGTGGTGAATTGAGTTGGTTCTGGCAAGTTGGCTGCAGTGAATTATGGTAGATGGCCCCTCCGCCCTAAACAGCTCCCCCTAAATAATATAGGACTGCCTTTCCCTCTTGAAAAGGGTTGAAATCATATCTTATTTGGAGGGCATTTGGAGAAGAGATGGAAGGTAATTCTACCACCAAAGAATCGGTATATCATTTCTGTCATCCTTGAGAATGGAATGGAATGGAATGGAATGGAATAGAATAGAATAGAATAGAATAGAATAGAATAGAATAGAATAGAATAGAATAGAATAGAATAGAATAGAATAGAATAACAGAGTTGGAAGGGACCTTGGAGGTCTTCTAGTCCAACCCCTGCTTAGACCGGAAACCCTACACCACTTCAAACAAATGGTTATCCAACCTCTTCTTTAAAATTTCCAGTGTTGGAGAATTCACATCTTCTGGAGGCAAGTTGTTCCACTGATTAATTGTTTTAACTGTCAGGAAATTCCTCCTTAGTTCTAGGTTGTTTCTCTCCTTGATTAATTTCCACCCATGGCTTCTTCTCCTGCCTTCAGCTGCTTTGGAGAAGAGTCCCTCTTCTTTGTGGCAGCCCCTGAGTTATTGGAAGATGGTATCATGCCACTCCTAGTCCTTCTTTTCATCAAACTAGACATACCCAGTTCCTGCAACCATTCTTCATATGTTTTAGCCTCCAGTCCCCTAATCCTCTTGGTTGCTCTTCTCTGCACTCTTTCTAGAGTCTCCGCATCTTTTTCGTGGCGACCAAAACCGGATGCAGTTTACCAAGTGTGGCCTTACCAAGGTCTTATAAAGAAGTATTAACACTTGATCACGTGATCTTGATTCCATCCCTCTGTTGATGCAGCCTAGAACTGTGTTGGCTTTTTTGGCAGCTGCAAATATATACCGTATTTTTCAGAGTATAAGACGCACTGGACCATAAGATGCACCTAGGTTTAGAGGAGAAAAACAAGGAAAAAAATAGTTTTTATGCCTCCACACATCCTCTTTTTGCCCTTCCCGGCATCCAGAAGCACTTTGCAGGCCAAGAGCAGGCTCTGAAGGCCTCCGCAGGTCCTGTTTTTGCCCTCCCCAGCATCGGGGAGGCTGAAAACAGGATGCATGAAGGGTTTCTGAGGCCAAAAATGGGCCCGTATTCGCTCTACAAGATGCACAGATATTTCCACTGACTTTTTTTGGGGGGGGGAGTGTATCTTATAGTCCAAAAAATACAGTATATTTTATTCTTTATACTGTTTCCATCTTCTCTTAAAATGTTAACGGAATCTACAATGATCTGACAATCAGTGTCTGTAGATAATTTACAGTGAAGCTGAAAGTAAGTTAATCAACTAAAATGAGCAAACCCCCCAAATAAGTGACCCAAACCTAATCCATGTATCAAAGGATAAGGTCTGCAAACCTTAATTAACAGTTTATTAAATTAGGTCTCCCAGAGGAACTGAATGTTTGGAAAAATAAATGTACCTGCACACACGCGCACACACACACACATACACACACACCTCAAATGTCATCCTAGAATCAGCATGGAGACACTTCCACACCCCAGACAAGTTTCCCTTATAAAAATCTGCTGCTGTACCCCATTTTTCTGCAGCCTGCCCTTAAAGGAAAACTGTTTTGCTTTTAGGAATAAATATTTCTTTCTTTCCTCACAGCTGTCTGGATCTCATTTTTATTTACTTTACAGTTTTTCTTGCCACATTTGTTAGGCTCCCAACAATCTGGGTCCCCATTTTATTGACCTTGGAAGGATGGAAGGCTGAGTCAACCTTGAGCCAGTCAGGATCAAACTCCTGGCACTGGGCAGAGATTGCTTGCAACACTGCATTGTAACCACTGTGCACCATGGAAGGAAGAGGGAGGGAGGGAGGGAGGAGGAAGGAAGGAAGGAAGGAAGGAAGGAAGGAAGGAAGGAAGGAAGGAAGGAAGGAAGGAAGGAAGGAAGGAAGGAAGGAAGGAAGGAAAAATAGCAATAGCCCTTAGATATATATATATATATATATTATTTTTATTTTATTAATCATATTTCTATGCCACCCACTCTCCGAGGACTCTGGGCGGCTTACAAAAATCGACAGTATACTAAATAGCATATTGCCCCCAACAATCTGGTTCCTCATTTTACCCACCTCGGAAGGATGGAAGGCTGAGTCAACCTTGAGCCGGTGAGATTTGATCGGCTGACCTGCTGAACTAGCAGTCAGCTGAAGTAGCTGCAGTACAGCACTCTAACCACTGCGCCACCTCGGCTCTTTTATATACCACTTCACAGTGGTTTACAGCCCTGTCTAAGCAGTTTTCAGAATCAACCTCTTGGCCCCAACAATCTGGGTCCTCATTTTACCGACCTTGGAAGGATGGAAGGCTGAGTACTCAGTTTTCATTTTAGAAGAGAAAACTTCATCTCTGAATTTGTCAACCAGAAAGGTCGGCAGTGTGGCAGTTCGAATCCCAAGTACACATCTCCTGCGTGAGCAGGGGGTTGGACTAGATGATCTCCAAGGTCCCTTCCAACTCTGTTACTGTTACAATTTATCCCATTTCGCTGGCGAAGAGTCCTGTGGTCCCTTTGTTAGTTTGCTCAGGCTACTTACTACCTGTTCTGCCCCAGCTACGGACCCCAAAGAACGCAGCACACACAAACTCTATACAAATCTTATTTTACTCAAATAACTTAGTCTTTATCAACCAAAGGCTGTTAATAAACTGTCTTAACAGCCTACCAGAATTCTAAGATAAGTTAATCACAGTCTTACTAAAGTTGGCAGAAAGCCCAGAAGCAATTTTGCAGAGAATCCAGACGCGAAGGAGAGTGAAATAAAGTTGTTCTCTATAGCTTGTTGCAATCGGCGTTCCTCCTTAAATAGGCTAAGGGAGTGGCCACTTAGCCCCAAGCCTTACTCTCGAGGAGACCTCCTCCTGAGGAGCCACTCCTGTCTGTGCACCTGTGCATTGAGAAGAGGCTCCTCCTCTTTGTCCTCTTCACTTAAAGGAGCTTCTGGAGGTTCTGAAGGCCCTGGTTAAATCCCAACCTCTGGCACCACCTGTTCTCCAACCTCCTCACTGTCCGACTCGAGTGCCAGCTGCACAGGCTGCTGTTGCAGCACCACACCAGCCTCCTTGTTGTCGGAATCAGCTACAATCCACACAGGCCACTGACGGGCCACAATACTACCTGGGAGAATGTAGCCTTTACATTCTTCCTGCAGTCTCCTGATTATTCAGCGTGAGTTTATCATTCCCAACGGGAATCCACAGCTCTCCTAACAAATCCAATGAAATCTGCAGCCACGTGACATGCACAGCCATCGTAACGGAGGCCATGGCTGCCTTTGTTCATGTTGACTGCTGCGGCTGCTACAGGTTTGCTCTAATGAACTTAATAGATTCAAATGTAACTTGATTGAATGCTTGACTTGCAACAGCATTCCCAGCTGAATTGCAAATGCTTCCACACACCCGCCGAGAAAGCCTTTTTCCAAATCAATTCAGACACCCACGTCAAATCGGTCTTTGTTCAATTATAGGATTCCAATAAGCAAATCAAACATGATGATTTTCCCCCCTCCCCCAATGGATTGAAATTGTTATCCACAATTTTCTGAATCCAGGACTTGTACTTGTCTATCTATCACCAACCTCTGCCACCGAGAAGGATTTTTTTTTAATGGGATATGTGGTACAAAAAAATATGTGCCTAGAGTGTTGTTTTTCCTTTTGAAATTTTACAAAATGCTTTCCTTTAACAAATGTGAATTTTTAGAAATTTAGGGATAATGAGCACACCACCTGCAACCTGCCTGAAACATTATATAAAGCCTTAGTAAACATTATATAAAGCCTAGAATCCTGCATTTCAATTTTGGTCACCACACTATAAAAAAGATGTGGAGACTCTAGAAAAGGTGCAGAGGAGAGCAACCAGGATGATGAGGGAACTGGGGGCTAAAACACACAAAGAACGGTTGCAGGAACTGGGCATGGCTGGTCTAGTGAAGAGAAGAGAAGGACCAGGGGAGACAGGATAGCAGCCTTCCAATATTGGAGGGGCTGCCACAGAGAGGAGGGGGTCAAGCTATTTTCCAAATCACCCGAAGGCCAGACAAGGAAGAATGGATGGAAACTGATCAAGGAGAGAGAGATTCAACCTGGAAATAAGGAGAAATTTTCTGACAGTGAGAACCATCAATGGATGGAGCAGAAGTTGCCTTCAGAAGTTGTGGGAGCTTTATCCCTGGAAGCTTTCAAGAAGAGACTGGACGGCCATCTGTCAGAAATGGTATAGGGTCTCCTGCTTAAGTAAGGTAAGGGGTTGGATTAGATGACCTACAAGGTCCCTTCCAACTTTGTTAATCTGAATCTAAGACGATCGAAGGCCTGGAGACTAAAACATATGAAGAATGGTTGCAGGAACTGGGCATGACTAATCTAGTGAAGAGAAGGGCCAGGGGAGACAGGATAGCAATCTTCCAATATTTGAGGGGCTGCCACAGAGAGGAGGAAGGGGGTCAAGCTATTCTCCAAAGCACCTGAAGGCCAGACAAGGAAGAATGGATGGAAACTGAACAAGGAGAGATTCAATCTGGAAATAAGGAGGAATTTTCTGACAGTGAGAACAATCAACCGATGGGACAGAAGTTGCCTTTGGAAGTTGTGGGAGCTTCATCACTGGAGGCTCTCAAGAAGAGACTGGACGGCCATCTGTCAGAAATGGTGTAGGGTCTCCTGCTGGGGCAGGGGGTTGGGTTAGATGATTTGCCATCATCCTTGGTTCATCCGAGACTTAAGGACCAATGCAGGGTCCATAAGGGAAAATTCAAAGCATCAGTTCAGCCTGTTTTTTACACCGAGATCTCTGCACTCAGCAAGCCTGTGCTGAAAATTTGCCTACTTAGTAACTTTGGCGGCTGTGGTGTTATGTATCTAATCTTTATTGGAATTTGTAGCCGTGATTGACTCCTGCGAGGGTCAACGGAAGAACTGGCCGTATTTTTTATCTTAGGCTGCCATCGATCCTTCCCAGCCTGTGAAAATGCCATGAGAGGAAAGATGCATATAAACTAGAAAGCTATAATGCTGTATTCTTAGCGCAGCCAATTCCTCTGAATTACTGACCAGGGAAGATGGATGTTGTAGTAGAATTCCTCTCTCAAGGCCCAGATTAAAGGAGGTCTCTTAAGGCTATTTTCTGTCATGATGGTTTTGGTTTTTTTTTTTAATTCCGTGGTCTTCAGCTTTCTGGCATTAAATAAGAAAAACAATCCACCTTTTAACAAGCCTGACATTATTAAAATTAGTATTACAGGAATGCTTATTTTAATAGCTACTTTTCCATACAGTCTTCCTAAGAAAAAGGGTTTTTTATATATCAGCTTCCCTCTTAAAAGAATGCACAGTCGGGGAATATAATGTGAACCTGATGCACGCATACTGTCTCTTATAAGTAAATTTGTAGTCATCTATAAAATAATTATTTCCTTCGAAGCTTTGCTGCCTCTTCTTTTTTTAAAGTGCTGATTCCTATTAATATGCAAATCCATCTATTTGAGCATTAATTTTCTCACTCCCTTCCCCGCTTAGGTTGAAATTGCAGGTGCTGTGAGCGGAGTTGTGAAAAGCCACAAATATTCCCAGCAGAAGGGACAAAGCATGTATGGCCACTATTCTGGGGCTATGGGACTCCAAAGAGCAGGCTGCTGAAATTCTGCCAATAAAAAATTTCACAGGTGGGGTTTTTTTTCCCCCCCTACAGGTGGGGGTAGG
This sequence comes from Coluber constrictor foxii, assembly GCA_038048745.1. Lineage (NCBI taxonomy): Eukaryota > Metazoa > Chordata > Lepidosauria > Squamata > Colubridae > Coluber > Coluber constrictor. The sequence continues at coordinate 25,973,840 of CM075968.1, forward strand.
AGAATTAAAAATGTGCGGGGAGATGTACAAGGGGATCAAAAACGATGATGCATGTAAAATAGGAGCAGGACTTCATAGTTGGACACCCCAGCACACCGGTGTGAAACGTCCGGCCAATCTAATACTTCCTAAGCAATCATTCCCAACAATCATCCCTCAGGGAGGGGGAAACCTTCCCCTCGTTTCCAGTGAAATCACCCTGTGACCTTTAGAGTTGACATTAAACAATGCCATCCCTCAATAAGTAAATTTTAGAGTTTTAAAAATATTTTATTTGTAAAGTTGGCATGCCATCCTCAGATAGGTAGGTAGGTAGGTAGGTATAGATTTATATATAAAGGTAGGTAGGTAGGTAGGTAGGTAGGTAGATAGAAAGATAGATAGATAGATAGATAGATAGATAGATAGATAGATAGATAGATAGATAGATAGATAGATAGATAGATAGATAGAGATTTATATATAGATAAAGGTAGAGATAGATGATAGATAGATAGATAGATAGATAGATAGATAGATAGATAGATAGATAGATAGATAGATAGATAGATAGAGATTTATATATAGATATAGGTGGATAGATAGATGATAGATAGATAGATAGATAGATAGATAGATAGATAGATAGATAGAGATAGAAATAGATTTATATATAGGTATAAGTGGATAGATAGATGGATGGATGGATGGAGAGAGAGAGAGAGAGAGAGAGAGAGAGATTTATATATAGATAAAGGTAGAGATAGATAGATAGATGATAGATAGATAGATAGATAGATAGATAGATGATAGATAGATAGATAGATAGATAGATAGATAGATAGATAGATAGATAGATAGATAGATAGATAGATAGAGATTTATATATAGATATAGGTGGATAGATAGATAGATAGATAGATAGAGATAGATAGATGTAGATTTATATATAGATAAAGGTGGATAGATGATAGATAGATAGATAGATAGATAGATAGATAGATAGATAGATAGATAGATAGATAGATAGATAGATAGATAGATAGATAGATAGAGATAGAAATAGATTTATATATAGGTATAAGTGGATAGAGAGAGAGAGAGAGAGAGAGAGAGAGATAGGTGGACAGACAGACAGATATAGATAGAAGCTATAGATAGATGGCATGCAAACTTTACACACACACACACACACACCACATATACATATATACACACACCAGAAAATCTTGCTAAGGTATGTAATTAGCCAAAATATTTGCAGAGACTTGTATATGAGGAAAAATACCTGTACAAAAGAGATTATGTAGGAAGAAAAGTGCACAGAAATGGACTATAAATCAGGTTTTAAATCACATTTCAAAAACAAAACCAGTGATCTGGGATTCAGAATAACAGAGTTGGAAGGGATAGAATAGAATAGAATAGCAGAGTTGGAAGGGACCTTGGAGGTCTTCTAGTCCAACCCTCTGCCTAGGCAGGAAAGCCTACACCACTTCAGACAAATGGTTATCCAGTCTCTTCTTAAAAACCTCGAGTGTTGGAGCATTCACAACTTCTGGAGGCAAGTTGTTCTACGGATTAATTGTTCTCACTGTCAGGAAATTTCTCTTTAGTTCCAAGTTGCTTCTCTCCTTGATTAGTTTCCACCCATTGCTTCTTGTCCTGCCCTACAAGGAAGGGATCTTGTAGGTCATCTAGTCCAACCCCCCACTCAAGCTGGAGAACCTACGCCATTTCTGACAGATGGCCGTCCAGTCTCTTCTTGAAATCCTCCAGGATGAAGCTCCCGCAACTTCTGAAGGCAACTTCTGTTCCATCGGTTGATTGATCTCACTGTCAGGAAATTTCTCCTTATTTCCAGGTTGAACCTCTCCTTGGTCAGTTTCCATTCATTCTATCAAAAGGAGAAGGTAAGGGATTTGTTGGCCTCACGTCTTGAATCTGGAAGCAATCTGGAGGCATCTGGAACACCAAGGGCCTCATCACCCTGGAACATTCAGGGGACCCTTTTTAGGCACCCCTTTTCCTTCTTTTAAAACCGAGCCAGGCCTCCCCACAAAGCAAACTTTAATAGTTTTGGGACTCCCCAGCCCAGAAATGCATCTGCTACACCACGGATGACATTCTTTTCTCCCTTTTTAACCCAAGGATGGACAACCTTATATTTCTAGTTTGCCAAAATGACAAGGAAGGGCTACGTTAGACATACTTCAAGGTGGAGCCTGCATGGCTGTATTTCCTCGCATTTCTCATTCCGTTTGATGAAAGCGGATTTTGCTTTTGAGGTCCCTTTCAAAGGGAAACCGCGTCTGCGAGAAATGCTCGCAAGTTAAATGTGATATTCTTGCACCGCTTAATGAATGCAAGAATACGTAATGAGCTCACGTCCTGCCTTTCTCCATAATCTTTCCTCTCACCAGCACTCTGCAGCCCCTCCCCCACTCCCATTTCATCTCCAGAGTAATTGAACTGGGATCATCCCACACACAGATACCCTCCCATTCCCACTCCCCCCCCACACACACACACACTCCATCGCAAAGAAGCAGGATTCCTGGTCCACAGCTCCAGCAGCCCTGCTTTTAAAAAACAGTTAATCTGAATAGAGCTGGAAGGGACCTTGGAGGTCTTCTAGTCCAGCCCCCAGTTCAAGCTGGAGATTCTCTACCACTCAATCCGAATAGAGCTGGAAGGGACTCCAGCCCCCAACTCAAGCAGGAGACCTTATACCAGTAATGGTGAACCTCAGGGGTGAAATGCTCCCGGTTCGGACTGGATCGCCCGATCTGATAGCGATGGCAGTGGGTGGTTCGGAGAACCGGTAGCAAAAATCCCTGCCCCCCTCCCCCCACGCCCATTCCCAGCTGAGCCGCACAGAGGCTCAGAGGCTTTTTTTTTAATTTTTAAAAGCATTTTTTCTACAACCTCTTCCGACGAAAAAATGCTTTTAAAAGTAAAGAAAAAAAGCCTCTGATGGTTGTGCGGCTCAGCTGGGATCGTCGGAGGCTTTTCAAAGTGTTTTTTTCTGCAACCTCTTGGCCGAAGAGGTGGTTTAAAAAATGCTTTGAAAAGTCTCTGACAATCCCAGCTGAGTTGCCTGATTGGCAGAGGCTTTTCAAAGCATTAGAAAAAATGCTTTGAAAAGTTAAAAAAAAAAGTTTGGCCACGCCCACCCAGTCACATTAATCCCTCCCCCACCAAGCCACACCCACAGAACCGGTAGTAACAAATTTTAGATTTCACCCTGATGAACCTTTTGAGCGCTGAGTGCCGAAAAGGGAGCGTGAGCATGCACGCTCATCTGGGCCGCAACCCGGAAGGAGAGCTGCCCAGAGTGCATGCACGTGCCTGAAAATGAACTTCCGGTTTCAGCTATTGAACTTCCGGTTTCAGCCAGCTACTCTTCCGGGTTTCTGGTGCGCATAGGCATGTGCCAACCAGCTGGCTGGCACGCACGCTCACACAGGAAAACGGACGAGCAGCTCATCTAGTTCCCAGCATTGCTGCATGTGAAAATTACCAGATGCACACCAGAAACCCGGAAGAGGAACAGGTGATGCTGCGCATGCCAGGCAACCTGGCTCCATGTGCCACTTCGAGCACGCATGCCATAGGTTTGCCGTCACAACCCTATACCATTTCAGACAAGAGGCTGTCCAGTCCCTTCTTAAAAGCCTCCAGCAATTATCTGGTAAACATCGAGGGAAAGAAATCAGGATGTAGTGGTTTGTATGTCAGTAGTAGTATAGTAGTAGTAGTCATAGCTGACTACTACTGCATTGTGTCAGCGTTCCAGGAAAAAACCCAACTCCAAGTAAAGACTCTGAAGCAAGCAATTTTCAATATTTTATTTGCTAGAATAGGTAAACTGGCAGATCTGGGAAAACCTGAATCTGAGAGGTCTGGGTTTTCCCTCAGTAAATCAAAATTTGATTAATCATATTTTTATTATTAATCATATTTTTATGCCGCCCACTCTCCGAGGACTCTGGGCGGCTTACAACAATTGACAGTATACTAAATAGCATATTGCCCCCAACAATTGGGGTCCTCATTTTACCCACCTCGGAAGGATGGAAGGCTGAATCAACCTTGAGCCGGTGAGATTTGATCTGCTGATCTGCTGAACTAGCAGTCAGCTGAAGTACAGCTGCAGTACAGCACTCTAACCACTGCACCACCTCAGCTCCAAACCATCCCCTCACTCCTCAGTCAATCACATGCTCCAATCAACGTCCGTCCCATCTCGAGACATCACTCCGGCCACTCCTTCTCCAGATGCAGGATCGCCCTGACCTTGACTGACAGGAAGAATGCTATCGTGTCTAAAGCAGCGGTGAAATCTAAAAATTTTCCCTACTAGTTCTATGGGTGTGGCTTAATTGGTGGGCGTGGCTTGGCAGTCAGGTGACCCTGTGGGCGTGGCTTGGTGGTCAGGTGACTGGGTGGGCATGGCCAATAATCATAATAAAAATAATAAACAAAGTACACCAAACAATAAGAGGTACCAAAAATCAACTTTCACACTTTACATACACACAACACAACGCGACTGACTCACACACAATGTAAAAGCAGCTGTACTTGACCCAAAATGGCCCCTGCTACAAGCAAGAACCTCACACAGCCACAAAAAGCTCAAAAATCAACATAAAATAAAACATAAAACATATAAAATGATTTTTATGAATGAAATGAAAGAAGCGGCAAGCGGCCAAGTGGGTGACCAGGCAATTGGGTGGGCATGGGTGGGGGAGGGGGCAGAGATTTTTGCTACCAGTTCTCCGAATCACCCGCCGCCATCGCTACCAGATCGGCCAATCTGGTCTGAACCGGGAGGAACCCATCACTGCCTGGCTTGGAACTGAACCAGATGGATATTTCTTGCAACACCAGCAAGGCTCCATCCTGGTGAGTTGCCTAAACATTGCTTGCCAGCACATCCCCTGGACCAGCTGGCTGGAGATGACTGAGCCCTGCAGCCTTAGCGGAGCTGCTTATCATCGGCTTTGGTAAACTAGACTTGGTAGACTCATAAAACAAACTTTTAATTCAAAATAATGCATATTTTACAAATTTGAATAAATAAATAAATAAATAAAATCTGAGTAAACAATGACTATTTCCTGTATCTCCAAAAATGCTGCCCAACCATCTTGGAATTCAGTCCTCTTAACGACTGACTTCAAACTGAGATTTAACGGTGCCTTTCTTTCTTGGGCATTGATTGGTCAGCGTGGTTTGGCTTGGTGGGCATGGCAGGGGAAGGATACTGCAGAATCTCCATTCCCACCCCATTCCAGGGGGAAGGATACTGCAAAATCTCCATTCCCACCCCATTCCAGGGGGAAGGATACTGCAAAATCTCCATTCCCTCCCCACTCCTGGGGGAAGGATACTGCAAAATCTCCATTCCCACCCCATTCCAGGGGGAAGGATACTGCAAAATCTCCATTCCCACCCCACTCCTGGGGGAAGGATACTGCAAAATCTCCATTCCCACCCCATTCCAGGGGGAAGGATACTGCAAAATCTCCATTCCCACCCCACTCTAGGGGAAGGATACTGCAAAATCTCCATTCCCACCCCATTCCAGGGAGAAGGATACTGCAAAATCTCCATTCTCACCCCATTCCAGGGGGAAGGATACTGCAAAATCCCCATTCCCTCCCCATTCCAGGGGGAAGGATACTGCAAAATCTCCATTCCCACCCCGTTCCAGGGCGAAGGATACTGCAAAATCTCCATTCCCTCCCCCTCTGTATTTGCCGATTCTCTGAACTGCTCAAAATTTCCACTACCGGTTCTTCAGAACCTGTCAGAACCTGTTGGATTTCATCCCTGCTTTCTTCCTCTTAGCTTGGATGATGTCAAATCTCGCTCGGTGCAGAGTTCCGGAGGAGTTGCACGCTGTTTTGCACCACTGAGGATGATCTGAAGGAAAAGGTCACCGCCCATCCATCTAAATACCAAACTTGTTAGCAGTGAACGAATGAGGGAGGGACAAAAGGGACGGGGCTTGAATTGTGATTGTTGCTTTCTTGCTGATTTTAACCTTCCAAATGATGCTACTGGAAGCTCCTGTGCCTGGGAAGAACGCTTTAGAGAAAAGGCCAGGGAGCTTCGAGATGCGTTCTGCATCGATATTGTTGGAAGAAAGGAGAATGGGCAGGAATGGGGGTTTGTTTTAGTCAAGCTTTCAGGCACAAATTGGCGATGAAAATAACACAATGAACCTTGAAATTTGGTCTCTCGGTGTCTGTGTTTTCCTAAGAGACTGTTGCAATTGTTGATTACGTTCGAACTGAGAACGGATAAAACAATCTCAACCGGCTTTGGATGGGGAAAATTGGGAAATGGGGATGGGGAAGGAAGAATAGAATAGAATAGAATAGAATAGAATAGAATAGAATAGAATAGAATAGAATAGAATAGAATAGAATAGAATAGAATAGAATAGAATAGAATAGAATAGAGCAGAGCAGAGCAGAGCAGAGCAGAGCAGAGCAGAGCAGAGCAGAGCAGAGCAGAGCAGAGCAGAACAGAACAGAACAGAACAGAACAGAACAGAACAGAACAGAATAGAATAGAATAGAATAGAATAGAATAGAATAGAATAGAATAGGAGGAGGTGGAGGAGAAAGAAGAAGGAATAGAATAGAATAGAATAGAATAGAATAGAATAGAATAGAATAGAATAGAATAGAATAGAATAGAATAGAATAGAATAGAATAGAATAGAATAGAATAGAATAGAATAGAATAGAATAGAATAGAATAGAGGAGAGGAGAGGAGAGGAGAGGAGAGGAGAGGAGAGGAGAGGAGAGGAGAAGAGAAGATAGAATAGTACAGAATAGGATAGGATATAGGATATAGGATATAGGATATAGGATATAGGATAGAAGAGAAGAGAAGAGAAGAGAAGAGAAGAGAAGAGAAGAGAAGAGAAGAGAAGAGAAGAGAAGAGAAGAGAAGAGAAGAGAAGAGAAGAGAAGAGAAGAGAGAAGGGAGAGGAGAGGAGAGGAGAGGAATAGGAATAGGAATAGGAATAGGAATAGGAATAGGAATAGGAATAGGAATAGGAATGGAATGGAATGGAATAGAATAGAATAGAATAGAATAGAATAGAATAGAATAGAATAGAATAGAATAGAATAGAATAGAATAGAATAGAATAGAATAGAATAGAATAGAATAGAATAAGAATAAGAATAAGAATAAGAATAAGAATAAGGAATCAAATAGAATAGAATTGAATTGAATTGAATAGAACAGTGAAAGACCTTGGAGGACCTTCTCGTCCAATCCCTTGCTCAGACAGAAAACCCTATACCATTTCGGACAAACGGATGTCGGGTCTCTTCTTAAAAATCTCCAGTGATGAAGTACTCACAACTTCTGAAGGCAACTTCTGCTCCATTGGTTAATTGTTCTCACTGTTAAAAAAATTCTCCTTAGTTCTAGGTTGCTTCTTTCCTTGTTTAGTTTCCATCCATTGTTTCTTGTTCTGCCTGTGCTTTGGAGAATAGGATGACCTTCTTTGTGGTAGCCGCTCAAATATTGGAAGCCTCCTCCCATGTCACCTCTAGTCCTTCTCTTTTTTAGACTAGACCTACCCAGTTCCTGCAACCGTTCTTATGTTTTATCCTTCAGTCCCCTAATCAACTTTCTTGCTCTTCTCTCCACTCTTTCTAGACTCTCAGCGTCTTTTTTGTATCGTGGTGACCAAGTGTGATCTCACCAGTGCAGTAAGGCGCAGTGCACAAACATTACAGCAATGGGAGACACAGCTTTTGAAGGGGGACACATGTATGACATCTCACCAGATTTTTCTTGATAGACAGGAACATGCTCTGGGTTGCTATGGGCTCAGAGTGCCACATAGCAAACGGAAGTCTCTTCAAGAGACTTATCTGCAAGACCCAGAGATATTGAAGAGTATGCCTGATCTTGTTTAGCACTCTAAATAAGAGCATTGATTTATTTAGATGCATATTCTGCCCATTTTCTCCAAAACAGCAGCCCTGTGAGGTAGACAAGAGAGAGACAGAGACAGAGGGAGGGAGGGAGGGAGGGAGGGAGGGAGAGAGGAAAGACACACAGAGTGAGGGAGGAAGAGAGAGGGAAGGAGACAGAGAGAGAGGGAGGGAGGGAGAGAGAAAGAGAGAAGGAGAGAGAGGAAGGAAACAGAGGGAGGGGGAGAGAGGGAGGGAGAGAGACAGAGGAAGAGGGAGAGAGAGGAAGGAGACAGAGAGAGAAAGAGACAGAAAGAGGGAGGGAGGGAGAGAGGGAGGGAGGGAGAGAGAGGGGGAGAAAGAGAAAAAGGCATAGAGGGAGAGGGAAGGAGACAGAGAGAGAGGGAGAGAGAAAGAGGGAGGGAGGGAGAGGGGGAGAAAGAGGGAGAGAGACAGAGGGAGGGAGACAGAGAGAAAGGGAGGGAGAGAAAGAGAAAGAGGGAGGGAGGGAAAGAGAAAGAGAGAGAAAGAGAGCAGGAGAGAGAGGGAAGGAGACAGAGAGAGGGTGGAGAGAAAGAGAGGGAGGGAGGGAGGGACAGAGAAAGACAACGGCAGAGAGAGAGAGAGAGATTCAAAGTCACCCAGCCGGCATCCCTGGTATAACCTGGGCTCTCCTGCCCGGTTTCCTCTGTGCCAGCCTGCCTTAAACCCCGGCCATCTCTGGGAGACGCCAGCAAGAAGCCGGACTTGCCCTTCTGAAAGCAAGTTTTGCTCAGCTGGCGAGAGGCGGAGCAAAGGAGGAGATTATCACGCGAGCAATAATCCGCTTGCATGTCCGGTGGAAGAGAATTTCCTCCTGGAATTCCTTTCCCGGGAGAAGCGACGAGAGAGACCGCCAGTTCCTCCGCTGCGCTTCTTTGGGCGTTTCTGCCCCGCTTTGGAAGGAGCTCCGGGAAGCCAGCAGCCTTGCAAAGATAAGCTGCTTTCTTTAGGGGGAGGGGATTGTCCTAAAGATGCCGTAGTAGCTCCGTTTCCCCATTAGAGGGCACTCTTGCTTAAAGCCTCTGCAGGACCTTCCATAGCCTTTCAGTTCCGCAGAAGTGGAAACTTCTTGAAAAGGCTGCAAAACGAGGGGCGAGGTGTGGACCAGGGAATCCCTCTGAATCAGGGGTGAAATGCTCCCGGTTCGGACAACCGGTAGCAATGGTTTGGAGAACCGGTAGCAAAAATCCCTGCCCCCCCCCCCAATGCCTAGCTGAACCCCACAATCATCAGAGGTTTTTTTTTTTTTACTTTTAAAAGCATTTTTTTCTACAACCTTTTCCCATGAAAAAATGCAGCCTCTGATGATCCCGCAGCTCAGCTGGGATCGTCAGAGGCTTTTCAAAGCATTTTTTTATGCAACCTCTTGGCTGAAGAGGTGGTAAAAAAATGTTTTGAAAAGTCTCTGAGGATCCCAGCTGAGTTGCCTGTTCGGCAGAGAGACTTTTCAAAGCATTAGAAAAAATGCTTTGAAAAGTTAAAAAAAAAAAGTTGGCCACGCCCACCCAGTCACATTACCATCACCACCAAGCCTCGCCCACAGAACCAGTAGTAACACATTTTACATTTCACCCCTGCTCTGAATCCACTCCTGGAACTGATCTGGAACAGGGAATCCAGATCGGCATCTTTCTGCCTCTTTCCCTAACTTCTGGAACTGATCTGGAACCAGATCAGCATTTTTCCGCATCTTCCCCTAATTTCTGAAACCAGATCAGCATCTTTCTGCATCTTTCTCTAATTTCTGGACCAGATCTGGAACAGGGAATCCAGATCTACATATTTCTGCCTCTTTCCCTAACTTCCTGCATTTTCATTTGGTCATAAGGATCTGGACGGAACTCCTGCAGGGTTGCTGTGCCTTGAAAAATGGTTGGATATTTTTTTGGGGGGGTGGGGTCTTTTTCTTTGGAAATCAAAGCAATCATCCAATTTTTGCCCACAGAATTTCAAAAGCCCACTGATGATGCCCAGTTCTTGCTTCACCTGGACTTCTTTTCCTCCATCTAGCTGAGAAATTTATTGGAATTCCAAAGATGCTTTATATTCACAATTTCCCCCAAGGATTTACTAGCATGTGAAGTCAGTTCCTATATAGATGAGCATAATCTGATTTATTTACATTTAATGGCCTGTTGCTAAACTTGTGAAATGATGCCATTAAACAGCACTAAATCTTTTTTTTAAATTCTATTTTATTTTATTAAAAAGTTAAATACAAAATATAGATACAAATTCAAAATTCAATTTAAAAAAACACAAAAAAACCAAGACGTTTTAAAAAGTGCATTAAGAAAACATATAAACCTATTATCCAGGGGTGAAATCCAGCAGGTTCTGACAGGTTCTGGAGAACCAGTAGCGGAAATTTTGAGTAGTTCAGAGAACCGGCAAATACCACCTCTGGCTGGCCCCAGAGTGGAGTGGGAATGGAGATTTTGCATTATCCTTCCCCCTGGAGTGGGGAGGGAATGGAGATTTTGCAGTATCCTTCCCCTGCCACGCCCACCAAGCCACGCCCACAAGAACCGGTAGTAAAAATAGTTGAATTTCACCACTGATATTATCCCCCTAATTGAATATGGATTACGATCTTCATCTTCTTTTAACAACCCCATAATCCCTTGCAGGGTAGAGCCTGGACAACTGAATGGAGCTGAGTGTTTACTGGCCGGATGCCCTTCCTGCCGCCAATGCGGGGTTATGTTCAGCAGATATATTTTCATTGTGCCCAGAGAGAGAAATATCTGCCTCTACCTAGCATCGAACTCACAGCCTCCTGATTGTGAGGCGAGAGCTCCACCACTAGGCCACCACACCACTATGGATTACTATATTGCAACAATATTTAGTTTCCCACTCCTTGCAGAAAAGGCCAAATAGCATTAAGTCTTGCCTTCTGTGAAAGTTCACCCCTTGAAATCACATCTAGAAGGGCAGTTTGGGAGAACCTCTAGCTAAGATTCTGTGCAGTTCAGAGAATCCCCAAATCCCACTACTGGCTGGCCCCATCCACCCCATCCCGCCCCTTCCAGGAGTCCGCACACGGCCCATTTTGGATGCAGGTAGGTGCAGGGCACACACGGAGGCTCGGGGAGGGTGAAAAACGGGCCTACCGGAAGTTTGGGAAGGCCAGAAATGGCCCATTTCCAGCCTCCAGAGGGCCTCCGGAGCCTGGGGAGGCCGTTTTCGCCCTCCTGGAGGCTCAAGAAAAGCCTCTGGAGCCTGGGGAGGGCAAAACACACACACACACACACACACACACACCACTGTGGTGCAGGAGGCTGACTAGGCCACGCCCACCATGGCCAGAGCCACCCAGCAATAGGTGTGAAAGAATAAACAATAAAGATTCCAAGCTTGGAAGAATAGCCGTGTGCCATTCTTCATGTTTGGCCTGAAAGATTGAGAATCACAGATGCAAACTTGAAATATCACCTGCTGGAAAATAGCAACTTGTCTGGTCCTAGGAATGATGTTTGCACACATACACAAATGAATAAAATTAACACCAGCCAAGTTAACAGCCGGAGTAGACAGTTGCTCGCACTTTCACTAACCTGGTTAAATACATTGTGTGAACACGCAGCCCTGGATGTGGGTTCCCACAACAGATTTAACCTGCTAATTAAATTAATTTATTTCCTTAGTGGGCCCAATGCCCAGAACCATGAATTCCTCAAAAGTAGTTGAATTTTAACGGTATTCTACGCCACTCTGGTCTGAGTGGTGTAGAATACCGTTAAAATTCAACTACTTAAAACTACCGTATATTGCAGAGTATAAGACATACCTTTTCCCCCCTAAAAGGGGGTGAAAATTTAGGTGCATCTTATACACCCAATGTAGCCCCGCCCACCCACTGGCCCCCACCCTTTGGCCTCTGCCTCCCAGCAATTTACCTCCTTGCAGCAAGCAGCAAGAGGAAACAGCCCGTTTCAGCTTCAGCACAGCCTAATTAGCACAAGTTGATTGATTGCCTCCCGACTCTCAGCTGTTTTGCACAGGGCTCTGCTGCTTGCTGCAAGGATGTAAATTGCTAGGAGCAGGGGTTTTTTTTCCTTGTACTAATCAAGCTATGCTGAAACCGAAAATGAAAGTAAAGCGGGCTGTTTGCTGTTTGCTGCAACGAGGCAAAATTGCTGGGAGGCAGAGGAAGATTTCTTTTTCTTGTTTTCATCACCAAAAAAAGTTTTCATCACCAAAAAAAGTCTTATAGTCTGGAGAGACTTATACTCCAAAAAATACAGTAACTGAATTCCACATGTGCAAACAAAGTGACAAGATCACTGGCTGAACAAGTTGTGTGAACTCACCAGAATGTGGTTCTGATCCATCCTGAGTGCTTTGTTTCTGCTGTGCTGCTGAGGTCCCAAAGAGACAAGAGATGGGGCTTTTGTAACTGGATTACAGAGGGAAATGAAAAATCCAATCAAGACAGCAAGCCCTCCGGGTATTTATTTTGGTATTAAACTCAATTCATGTGGTGTCCTCCCCACTTTTCCATTACGCCTGTGATTTAATGGCAGAGTACAGCTGCAATTGCCATCTGCACTGGCACTAAAAGGCACTTCATTCACACGCCCTTTCCGAGGCTGCATTAATAGAGGGACAGAATCAAGATCACGTGAAGTCTTACTACCACTTTACAAAGTGTTAGTATGGTCATACTTGGAATATATATCCAGTTTTGGTCACCACAATATTAAAAAGATGTTGAGACTCTGGAAACGTACAAAGAAGAGCAACCAAGAGGATTGGGGGACTGGAGGCTAAAACATATGAAGAACGGTTGCAGGAACTGGGCATGGCTAGTCTGATGAAAAGAAGGACCAGTGGAGACGGGATAGCAGTCTTCCAATATCTCGGGGGCTGCCCCAAAGAAGAGGGAGTCAAGCTCTTCTCCAAAGCACCTGAAGGCAGGACAAGAAGCAATGGGTGGAAACTAATCAAGGAGAGAAGCAACTTAGAACTAAGGAGAAATTTCCTGACAGTGAGGACAAATAATCAGTGGAACAACTTGCCTCCAGAAGTTGTGAATGCTCCAACACTGGAATTTTTTAAGAAGAGGTTGGATAATCATCTGTCTGATGTGGTGTAGGGTTTCCTGCCTGGGCAGGAGGTTGGACTAGAAGACCTCCAAGGTCCCTTCCAACTCTGTCATTCTATTCTATTCAAGATGATTAGGGGGCTGGAGGCCAAAACATACAGTATGAAGAACAGTTGCAGGAATTGTGTTATGTATGTTGGGTATATGGGTTGTCCAAAAACATTTCCATGGTCATGTGATCAGCACGACATCACGGAATGCCCCCTTCCCACCTAAGTGGTACCTATTTATCTACTCACATTCGCATTGTTTCGAACTGCTTGGTTGGCAGGAGCTGGGGCAAGTAAGCTTGTCACATGGTGCTCGCGTCTCGAACCCGGGCTGCCGACTTACCAGCCGACAAGCCCAGCATTTTAACCACTGAGTCACCACACTGCCCCCACCCCCATCCCCACCCTGCTCACTAAATGCACTAATGAGCAGAAGATTCTCTGAAGAGGAGTGCCCTCACTTTCCTCCACTGGCTTGCTCTTTGCTTTGAGAGTTTGAGGTATAAATAGGCTTTAACAGATGTAACAGTTTAACGGAGTTGGAAGGGACCTTGTAGGTCATCTAGTCCAACCCCCCACCCAAGCAGACTCTACACCATTTTTGACAGATGCCAGTCCAGTCTCTTCTTGAAAGCCTCCAGTGATGAAGCTCCCACAACTTCTGAAGGCAACTTCTGTTCCATCGGTTGAGTATTCTCAGTGTCAGAAAATTCCTCCTTATTTCCAGGTTGAATCTCTCCTTGGTCAGTTTCCATCCATTATTCTTTGTCTGGCCTTCGGGTGCTTTGGAAAATACTTGACCCTTTTGTCTCTGTGGCAGCCCCTTAAATATAGGAAGACTGCTATCCTGTCTCCCCTGGTTCTTCTCTTCACTAGAGCAGCCAGGCCCAGTTCCTGCAACCGTTCATCGTCTGTTTTAGCCTCCAGTCCCCTCATCATCCTGTTTGCTCTTCTCTGCACTTTTTCCTAGAGTCTCAATCTCTTTTTTATAGTGTGGGGACCAAAACTGGCTGCAGGATTCTAGGTGTGGTCTTACTACGGCTTTATAAGGTGGTATTAGTACCTTCCCTGATCTTGATTGTATCCCTCTGTTAATGCAACTTAGAATTGCATTGGATTTTTTGGCTCCCACCACACACTGTTGGCTCATATTTAATTGATTGTCCATTAAGACTCCAAGATCCCTCTCACACTTATTGTATTAAGCTTCACTTAGTCGATATGTGTACTTTTGGCTTTTCTTGCCTAAGTGTAAGACTTTTGTTTTCTCTACATTGAATTTCATTTTGTTAGTTAGGGCCAGAGGTAGTTCTGGTTCAGGTTCTGAACAGTTCTGGAGAACCAGTGGTGGAAATTTTGAGTAGTTCGGAGAACTGATAGTAAAAATTCTGACTGGTCCCACCCCCATCTATTCTCTGCCTCCCAAGTCCCAGCTGGAGGAAATGGGGATTTTGCAGTAACCTTCCCCTGCCACGCCCACTAAGCCACACCCACAGAACCGGTAGTAAAAAAGTTTGAAACCCACCACTGGATAGGGCCCAGGGTTCAAGTCTGTCAAGATCCAACTGGATCTTTGTAAGTGACAGGAGGACCATTTATCATCCCTCTGATGGAGCAGCTGACTCCTTTTTGTCACCAAGTAGTTAGGCCCCATCCTGGTGTTTTGAGATCAGACATGTCATCATCTCAAGCTGCAGCAGGGCAAGGAGAGAGGGACAAAAATATTCAATGAAATTCCTGGTAGTTCTGAATGAAAATAGCCGACACTAACTTGTACCAACTTTGCAAAGTCTGTGAGGGATGCATTTTAGGCTTCAAATGAGTGTTATGTTCACTGGTCCTGCACTTCCCCAGCTGGTCTATTTTCCTCTTTTGGTTTTTTCTCAATCAAATAGACATGTGTGTTAATAACTGCCACCTGGATCCAACCCATCCCAGCTTCCTCCATCTCCTCAGGTCAAACAATGGAGCCAAACTAACCCTAGTCCTCATGAAACCAATTAAAAAATTGTTTAGAGAATCAAAGCAGCGTGATGAACTCTGCTCTGATGGTCTATTCTGGGCTATTTGGACTAAAACAAACATCAAAAATGGTATTGGAGCAAAGATGGAAGTTTGGCTAACAAAATGAGTTTTGAAAGGCGCTAAATGGGTATAACAAAAGTCCTATTAGGAAAGATTGTGCATTTCAAAATGTTCTGTGAAAAGAAAATTGCATCGTTTCTCTGGTCTCACCAGATCTGAGATATTGTCAGATATTCATGGATTTTCCAAGCTTCTGTAGCGTTGTCTCTGAATGTTGTGAATGTTCAGATGTATTATTATTATTATTATTATTATTATTATTATTATTATTATTATTATTATTATTATTATTATTTCGATTTATATGCCGCCCTTCTCCGGAGACTCAGGGCGGCTTACAATGCATTAAACAATAGCCTTCATACTTTTGTATATACCTGCTTAGTAGGGCTTTCGCACCCCCGCAAGCGGTGTTCTTTTTTTTATACAAAGTCAGCTTATTGCCCCCACAATCTGGAAGGATGGAAGGCTGAGTCAACCTTGAACCTGGTGAGATTCAAACTTGCAGTAATTGCAGGCAGCTGGTTTTACTTAACAGTACTTAACAGTACTTGGTCTGCTTCTCCACCAAGGCTCTTATTATATTGTTATTATAATAACAATAATAACAATTATTTTTACTACTACTATTTGCTTTCATTCATTGTTATTATTAAGCGACACGGTGGCTCAGAGGCTAAGATGCTGAGCTTGTCGATCGAAAGGTCTGCAGTTCAGTGGTTCGAATCCCTGGTGCCGCCTAACAGGTGAGCTCCCGTGACTTGTCCCAGCTTCTGCCAACCTAGCAGTTCGAAAGCACGTAAAAAATGAAAGTAGAAAAATAGGGATCACCCTTGGTGGGAAGGTAACAGCGTTCCGTGCGCCTTTGGCATTGAGTCATGCCGGCCACATGACCACGGAGACGTCTTCGGACAGTGCTGGCTCTTCGGCTTTGAAACGGAGATGAGCACCGCCCCCTAGAGTCAGGAACGATTAGCACATATATGCCAGGGGAACCCTTACCTTATTGTTATTATTGCTACTGCTTCCAGTAAACAATAGTAAAATTTTATTCATTGATTAGTCTTATGACCTGATCAAAGAAAAATAGAATAAAATAAGGGATCTAATTCCAGGGGTAAAATAGATAAAAGAAAATATAATACATATGTAGTAAATACAAAGAAGCAACATTGAGAACATGCATCACATCTGAACCTCCAATCTGTTCATTTTAACTCATTCTTAGCTCAACCTTAAGTGATCTTAGCGGTTCTGCTCACAGTATATAGATTAGAGCCCAGGAGGAAACAGGACAATCTGTGATTCAGATTCAAGCAGGGATGTTAAATATCTTAGTCTAAAAAGAGGCATAAAGTTGACAGTTGTTGGGAGGCATATCCATCTGGTTCAGTTCCAAGCCTGAAGAAAGACACTGGAAATATGGAGGCTGATTGGAAAGATGGTTTAATGATGAAGCAGAATTACCAAGCCAGTGGTGAAATCCAGCCAGAACTATCCAGCTTGTGCGATCTGGTAGGGCTGGTGGCAAGAGGCTTCGCCCACCCACCCGGATGTTATCACGTCCCGTTTTTGAGCATGCACAGAGGAGGAGTGTGCAAGCATAGCGAGCCCGCGCATGCGCTTATACTTCCGATCCGGTAGCGAAGGTAAGTGCATTTTACCCCTGCACCAAGCACATGGTTCTCTAGTGCAGCTGAACACCTGGGGTTGAGAGTGAGCGGTATTTATACCTTCTCTTGGGCTTTGCACTTGAACTTCTTCTTCCTGTGCAAGAACATGCTCTCAAGGCTGTCTCCCAGGGTTACCCACAGCGGCAGGAGGGGAATGATCTCTACAACCCGCAAAATTGCTCTGTTGGGAAATGTGACTGATGACACACCCTGGGAGGAGGGGGGGAATAGAGTCATGCCTGGGTCGTAAATTATGTGGGGTCAGAGTTGGCGTCACTTGGAACCGGCCGACATGAAAGTCCTAATAAATAACTAGATTTCTTTTGAAGCTTGGCTCGACGCTCATGATTTAATTAGGGCATCCGTCAGAACCTTGACACATGTATTCTATTGGCTGTTGTCAAAATCTTATGGGCTATGTAGGGGTCATGTTTGTCTGAGCCAAGTTTGATGCGGATGATGTAATGTTCTTAGGAGATTGTGCAATGCAGTGAGCTCTACTGCTAGATGGGTTAATCCTATTATGTCCTGGAGGGCCATGTCTTAATCCCATCACCTAGGGGCCCAAGGTCTTTTGCCTTGGCCTGGCCCAGTCCTGCTGGGGCTATTAAGAAAGGTGGGGGCTGCTTTCCAAGAGCAGGTTTCTCCTTTACGGTAATATAATATTCTGCCCTTTTTAATATTTCCCAAAACATTTCATTCTTCTAGGAGAGGGTTGGGTGCTAACTTTGTACATAGCCAAACAAAACGTGACTAATATCTTCAAAGGCTGGGGGTACTGTATATACACATCCTTTCATGATGTGGCAGGTGGTCGAAATACCCATATTTTGGAATGGGACGAATAGAATAGAATAGAATAGAATAGAATAGAATAGAATAGAATAGAATAGAATAGAATAGAATAGAATAGAATAGAATAGAATAGAAATTAGGATAGGATAGAATGGAATGGAATGGAATGGAATGGAATGGAATGGAATGGAATGGAATAGAATAGAATAGAATAGAATAGAATAGAATAGAATAGAATAGAATAGAATAGAATAGAATAGAATAGAATAGAAATTAGGATAGGATAGAATGGAATGGAATGGAATGGAATGGAATGGAATGGAATGGAATAGAATAGAATAGAATAGAATAGAATGGAATGGAATGGAATGGAATGGAATGGAATGGAATGGAATAGAATAGAATAGAATAGAAATTAGGATAGGATAGAATGGAATGGAATGGAATGGAATGGAATAGAATAGAATAGAATAGAATAGAATAGAATAGAATAGAATAGAATAGAATAGAATAGAATAGAATAGAATAGAATAGAATAGAAAATACGGAATGGAATGGAATGGAATGGAATAGAATAGAATAGAATAGAATAGAATAGAATAGAATAGAATAGAATAGAATAGAATAGAATAGAATAGAATAGAATAGAATAGAATAGAATAGAAATTAGGATAGAATGGAATGGAATGGAATGGAGTGGAGTGGAGAGTGGAATGGAGTGGAGTGGAGTGGAGTGGAGTGGAGTGGAATAGAATAGAATAGAATAGAATAGAATGGAATGGAATGGAATGGAATGGAATGGAATGGAATGGAATAGAATAGAATAGAATAGAATAGAATAGAATAGAATAGAATAGAATAGAATAGAATAGAATAGAATAGAATAGAATAGAATCCTAGGGCTGGAAGGGACCTTGGAGGTCTCCTAGTCCATCCCCCTGCTTAAGCAGGAGAACCAGTTGCCAGTTGCCAAGCATTTGAATGTTGATCACACAACCACAGGGATGTTGTAACACTTGTAAGTTTGAAAAATGAATTGTTCTAAGTCAAGGACTAGCTGCATAGGCCTGTGAGCACAACCTCTCCCTCCTTCATTCATGATCTCAGAGTAGGTAGGATCACACCCAAATGTCTGATTCAGGGATTGGAAATAGTAACATTTGGAGAGTGCACTTGTCCCAATGAAACAGCTGTCATGATACAGCTGTACAGAATTGGGAGAGAAAGTGACTGCATGATGGTCTTTCATTCCCCCCCCCCCCACATACACACATACCCCACCCTCATGGAGGAAAACATCTACCCAACCAAAATAATTGGTGTTGATTGAGTGTACAAACTCAGGCAACAAGCAGGAATATTCTAAGAGAATTCAAGAAGAGAGAAGGCAAAAAAAGAGAATGCCTTTTGAAAAATTGTGTGCTCGCCTCTAAGGATCAAAAGATTATCTCTTGAATTGCAAAGGATATGACCTGAAAACTCCTGATACTGATTGTGGGTGACATCTTGCTGAATAAGTTGAGACTATAAGAGGAATATAAATCAGCCAGTTTATATATATATATATAGAGAGAGAGAGAGAGAGAGAGAGAGAGAATGGAGAAAGCTACTAGAGAGAGCTAATAGGAGTTTGTCAGAGAAGTATGTCAGGGGAAGTTTAAGGAAGACATCCTAAGACATTTTGCCATCTCTAAACAAATCTCTAAACAAGGAGCCTGGATAGCTCAGCAGACTAATGCATTGTAAAGAACTTACAGTAATTGCTGTCTGCAATTACTGTAAGTTCGAATCTCACCAGGCTCAAGGTTGACTCAGCCTTCCATTCTTTCTAAGGTAGGTAAATTGAGGACCCAGTTTGTGAGGGCAATAAGCTGACTTTGTATAAAATATACAAAAAAGTATGAAGGCTATTACGCATTTTTAGGCCAGGTTTTTCCTACATAACTGAGATCTTTTGGAACCACTACTGAGTGAAATCACAATTCACTACATTTTGGGCTATTCTCCTTATTATGGTTGCAAACAGATTTTAGTGTTGCATTGTGGGAGCCCACTGGGTTCTTCTCTTCATTATGGTTGCAAACAGATTTTAGTGATGCATTGTGGGAGACCCAGATAGCTATTTCTGGCTCATAAGCCGTCGTCGGTGGGCCATACCCATTTTACATATTCCTCCCTGTAAAGGCATAATATCTATTTTCTTATTTTTGTAGGTTAATGTGCGCATTTCTTTTTAGGCCAGGTTTTTCCTACATAACTGAGATCTTTTGGAACCACTACTGAGTGAAATCACAATTCACTACATTTTGGGCTATTCTCCTTATTATGGTTGCAAACAGATTTTAGTGTTGCATTCTGATATATATATCAGGGATGCGGTGGCTCAATGGCTAAGATGCTGAGCTTGTCGAGCGAAAGGTCAGCAGTTCAAGGGTTCAAATCCCTAGTGCTCTGTAATGGGGTGAGCTCTCGTTACTTTTCCCAGCTTCTGCCAACCTAGCAGTTCAAAGCAGGTAAAAAATGTAAGTAGAAAAATAGGGTCCACCTTTGTTGGGAACAGCGTTCCATGCGCCTTTGGCGTTAAGTCATGCCAGCCACATGACCATGGAGACATCTTCGGACAGTGCTGGCTCTTCAGCTTTGAAACGGAGATGAGCACCACCCCCTAGAGTCAGGAACGATTGGTACATATGTGCGAGGGGAACCTTTACCTTTAAACAAAGGCTACCTGAGAAGGAAATTAAAAATAAAGCTTTTCTACACTTGGTCTCTTGATAATTAGATGTGATGTGAATGGATAAATATACCTATTAATTATCTAATATTATTTAGTGCTTGGTGCCCTAGATCACACAAGACGAACTATTGAAGATAATATAGATCGACGTTTTCAAGCTAAGGTCATTTAGCATCCATATTTAACAAGGAAATCAAGCCATAATTTGAACACTCTTTACTTGCTTTCAGAATTACATGGACTGCATTGTTTGTTGTGAATGCGACTGCTTGAGGCCTCCTGGATTGGAGCTGAAAGGTGAAAGGGAAGCAGTATGCTCCCTCCCATATTGGGGTAGACCAGGTACTTCAATAGAAACACACACACACACACACACACACACACACACACATTGTTAAAGAAGGGAGAAAAAAAATGCACCAAGAGATTTCTTTATAAATCTCCAATGTAAGAAGGAGAACGTCAGTAAATTTTCACCTAACTTCATTGAATTAATAATAGCTATTGTTTATGTATTTATTTATTTATTAATCCCATTTATATATCGCCCTACTCCCAGAGGGATTCAGGGCGGTGAACAGCCAAGATAAAAAACAGATAATACAAACATTAAAAACCCATTAAAATTATTAAATATTTTGGCTGAAACAATTTAAAACACCCAATTTCCCAACAAATTAGCACTTTAAAAGTTTAAAAAGGAGAATTAGGCCAGGCCAGCCTGCTGAAATAAAAATGTTTTGAGGGCACGTCGAAACATGCGCAGGTCCAGGATCCTCCGTATCTCCAAAGGGAGCTCGTTCCAGATGGTAGGTGCCCCCACAGAGAAGGCTCTCCCCCTGGGGGCTGCCAGCCGACATTGCTTGGCCGACGGCACCCAGAGAAGCCCCTCTCTATGGGAGCGTACTGGTCAGTGAGAGGCTGTTTGTAGCTGAAGGCGGTCTCGTAAATATCCCAGTCTGATGCCATGGAGCGCTCTAAAGGTGGTAACCAAAACCACCTTTTTTACCTAATTTTATTAAATTAATCATAGCTATTGTTTCTTAAGAAAGATAATGGTGAAGCTAAATAAGTCGCTTAATCCTTAAAAACAAAACAAAATGTCAAATTTTACGTTGCCATAGAACTCCTTAATTGCCAGTTTCTTTGCCAGAGTTGGGTTGTAATTTCTTCTTTTTCCGATGTCCCTTCAGTCTTGGTTGCTGAATGAGTGCCTTTGGCTGCTCAGGTTTTTCAAGCATTACTATTTGTTTGCTCCTGCTATGATACAGGGCAGGATGCTTTGAGAGAATAGATTTCTGCCCTGTCTCTATATTTTCTCCATGAACTCACCATATGTATATCAGTGGAGGGTTGTCCCTGGTTCGGACCAATTTGCAAGAACTGATAGTAAAATTGGAAGGAGGCTCCACCCACTGACCCAGACGTCATCATAGGTGAAGCTTCTGCGCATGCGCAGAAGAGCACGCACAGTGAGTGCGGGCGGGCAGGAGCGATGTGAACCAGTAGTAAAGGTAAGTAGAACCCATCCCTGATGTATATGACGAGATCTAGACCAATCGTAGAGTATTGTTCAACTGTTTGGAAACCCTACATATATCTGACATTAGTACAATGGAGCGGGTTCAGAAGTACTTTACGAGAAAAGTTTTGCATTCTTCTGTACACAATAGAATTCCCTATGCTATTAGACTCGAAATTCTTGGCTTGGATAACTTAGGACTGCGTCGCTTGCGGTCAGACTCAGGTATTGCATATAAAGTTGTGCGTAGTAATGTTTCACCTGAAAATGACATTTTTCTGTTTTAATTGCAATAATACGCGCATGACAACTGCTTTAAACCAGTGGTGAAATCCAAATTTTTTTACTACCGGTTCTGTGGGCACGGCTTGGTGGGCATGGCAGGGGGAGAATACTGCAAAATCCCCATTCCTACCCCACTCCTGGAGGAAGGATTTTGCAACATCTCTATTCCGACCACACTCTGGGGCCAGCCAGAGGTGGTATCTGCCAGTTCTCCGAACTACTCAAAATTTCTGCTACCCATTCTCCAGAACTGGTCAGAACCTACTGAATCAGTGGTGAAATCCAATTTTTTTTACTACCGGTTCTGTTAGTTTGGCTCAGACGACCTACAAAGTCAGCTATGACCCATACAATAGACAATAGAAGACATGTTCTTGCACAGGAACAGGAAGCTCAAGTGCAAAGCCCAAGATAAGATATAAAAGCCACCCACTCTCAACTCCATGTGGGCAGCTGCCCAGGACCCATGTGGTGCTGCTTTATCATTAAACCATCTTTCCAGTCAGCTGCCATGTTTTCAGTGTCTTCCTCCCAGCTTTAACCGAATGGCTATTTCTCCCAACATGCCACAGTTGTTAATTCTGCAATAAACTTACATTTCTTCAATAAAAGAATCCGGATATCCATCTTTTCAATAGTCACGTAGGGCTATCCTTCATGTGGGTTTTCATTTCAATAATGCCGTTATCTGATTTCAGTTAAAAGATCTGCACTCCACATGTCACTTCCTTGATAAAGCTTGTGTCAATTTAAACTAGGTTATTTCATTTAATCTGGGAACATTCTCCTGTCACACAGATGCACAACATGCTATTTTGACATCACTAACATCTTAATTTAGTAAAAAGAAAAAAGAAAGAAAGAAAAGAAGGAAAGGGAAATGCTTTCAGCTGGTAATGATATATAGCCCAACAATTAACCTCCTTGCCTTTCTTCTCCCAAATTAGCGCCTGCCCTCTGCCTGTTTCCATGAAGTGATTTAACAACTTCATTTCAAACAAATCATGTCCATAAGAAGCTTACAGGAAATTTTGTGGTTAGGAAACCGCAAGAAAGCCTTAAATTGAGAAGCAGATTTAATTTGTAAAATGTCACTCCTTTGTTTAACAAAACAGTCTGAATATAAGCAGGAATCTGGCTGGCTGGCTTTCTTCCATGAACAGAATTCCCTTAGACATGTTAGAAAAAATGTCCATCTGGTTCAGTTCCAAGTGAGGAAAAAAGACACTGGATTCATGGAAGTTGCTTGGAAAGAAGGTTTATGGATGAACAGGATCACATGGCTTGGAGATCTTGGATGAAAAAAGGGAAGAGATAGCAATAGCAATAGCCCTTAGACTTGTATACCGCTTCACAGTGCTTTCCAGCCCTCTCTAAGCAGTTTCCAGAATCAGCATCTCACCCCAAACAATCTGGGTCCTCATCTTACTCACCTCGGAAGGAGGGAAGGCTGAGTCAACCTTGAGCCAGTCAGGATTGAAGTGGTAGCAGGGGACAGAGGAAGGAAGGAAGGAAGGAAGGAAGGAAGGAAGGAAGGAAGGAAGGAAGGAAGGAAGGAAGGAAGGAAGGAAGGAAGGAAGGAAGGAAGGAGCAATAGCACTTAGACTTATATACTGCTTCACAGTGCTTTCCAGCCCTCTCTAAGCAGTTTCCAGAGTCAGCCTCTTGCCCCCAACAATCTGGGTCCTCATTTTACCCACCTCGGAAGGATGGAAGGCTGAGTCAACCTTGAACTGGTTAGGATTGAACTGCCAAATTGCAGGCAGTCGGCAGTCAACAAAAGTAGCCTGCAGTACTGCACTCTAACCACTGCGCCACCACAACTCTTATACTGAGAGATGCTGAGAGTGCCTTGGTTTTATACCCTCTCTGGCTTTGAATTTCCTGGGGCACAGGAAAAGTATCCTGATTGGTTGCTGTCAGAGGTCATAGCTAGTTTTTTAGGTTGTCTTTGTGTTAAGTTTGGTTGAATCTTGCTGGGTGATGCAGTGAAGGGCAATTAATGTCTCTGTCTGAAGGAGGTAGATCTTTGTTATGTAGAATGGACTGCCCCAGGCCTTAATGGCCCTTTAACAAAGGGCGGGGTCTGAGTTTCTGCCTCCCTTTTAATATTTCTTAAAATATTTCATTTTCTAGGAGTGGGGTGGGTTTTAACTTCCTACAGACAGATAGAAAGCAAGTGCAATATAAGTTTGCTTTCAAAATGTATTTCAAAGAGGAAGACAATGTTAATAAAAATTACCTGGATTCCTGAGGTTATTTAATGAGAAAGTGTATTCTCTCTCTCTCTCTCTCTCCCTCCCTCCCTCCCTCCCTCCCTCCCTCCCTCATCTCTCTGTCTCCCTCCCTCTCTCTCTTTCTTTCTCTTGTTCTCTCTTTTTTCTCTCCATCTTGTTCTCTCTCTCTCTTCCTCTCTCTTGTTTTCTCTCTCTTGTTCTCTCTTTCTCGTTCTCTCTTTCTTTCTCTCTCTCACTTGTTCTCTCTCTCCCTCTCTCCCTCTCTCCCTCTCTCTCTCTTGTTTTCTCTCTCTTGTTCTCTCTTTCTCGTTCTCTCTTTCTTTCTCTCTCTCACTTGTTCTCTCTCTCCCTCTCTCCCTCTCTCCCTCTCTCTCTCTTTCTCTCTCTCATTCTCTCTCCCCCTCTCATTCTCTCTCTCTCTTGTTCTCTCTCCCTCTCCCTCTCTTTCTCTCTCTCTTTCTCTCTCTCTCCCCCTCTCATTCTCTCTCTCTCTTTCTCTCTCTCTCTTGTTCTCTCTTCCTCTCTCTCTCCCTCCTCCCTCTCTCCCTCTCTTTCTCTTGTTCTCTCTCTCTTGTTTTCTCTCTCTCTTTCTCTCTCTCACTTGTTCTCTCTCTCTCTTATTCTCTCTCTCTTTCTCTTGTTTTCTCCCTCTCTTTCTCTTTTGTTTTCTCTCTCTCTCTCTCTCTCTCTCTCTCTCTCTCTCTCTCTCTCTCTCTCTCTCTCTCTCTCTCCTTCTTTGACTGACTGATGGCAAATTTGTCAATGCCAGTTCCAATGGTGTTCAAGTGGAGCTCCAGTTGTTTTGCGATTATATCCAAGGCGCCTTCCTTTCCCCACTGTCCTGTCAGAGCTGAAGAAGCTTCTTGGATGAGAAGAACGAATCTTCATCCTCATCCTACACCAGAACGACATATCCAAGGAAAGTAGGACTTAATTCCCCAAAATTATGCGTATCACCCTACCTTATAACCCAAGTCCATCTTCTTCATCTGAAAATCTTCTCCATTGTTTTTATATTCCTGCTGATGGTAACATTAGCCCCCCTTCCCCTCATACTGGGCTGCATTTTCATTAGTATTTATAAACATTTACCAATATTAATGATGTAAAAAAAAATCAATTCCATTTCAGTGGTAACAAAGAGCGGCATAATAAATATGTGGCATAAGGTGTGTGGCAGTTCTGAAGATTGGGTGGTTTTGTTTCCATTCAATTAGAATATGTCCTGCAGCATACTACTTGGGAGTAAATTAGGGCAAATAGTATCCTAATAGTATCTGGAATGTGTATTCATTCCTTTAACCATTTTCGTAGAGTTAGTTGCTTGGTTAGACTCAACACCATCTTGGTAACCACCAACGTTGCTCGATTTTGTCACTATCTTTCTCGAATGGTGATGCCCAAATTGGACCCAGGAGCCCAAGTGGGGTCTGAGTAGAATAGAGGAGAGTAGAATGGATGTCAAGACCAGGGGTGAAATGTAAAATTTGTTACTACCGGTTATGTGGACGTGGTTTGGTGGGGGGTAATGTGACTGGATGGGCATGGCCAACTTGTTTTAAAAAAAAACTTTTCAAAGCATTTTTTCTAATGCGTTGAAAAGCCTCTGACGATCAGGCAACTCAGCTGGGATCATCAGAGACTTTTTAAAGCATTTTTTTTACCACCTCTTTGGCCAAGAGGTTGCAGAAAAAAATGATTTGAAAAGCCTCTGACAATACCAGCTGAGCTGCACGATCATCAGAGGCTTTTTTTTTTACTTTTAAAAGCATTTTTTTCGTTGGAAGACATAGAAAAAATTCTTTTAAAAGTAAAAAAAAAAAAGCCTCTGATGATCTTGCAGCTTAGCTGGGCATGGGGGGTGGGAGGTAGGGGTGCAGGGATTTTTGCTATCGGTTTTCCGAACCACCCGCCTCAATCGCTACCAGATTGGGCGATCTGGTCCGAACCAGGAGCATTTCACCCCTGGTCAAGACTGACTCACACTTTCACCACTTGCCGCTTGCCACTTGACAAAGGAAAAGAAGGGGGTGGAGCTACCAGGATGATGAGGGGACTGGAGGCTAAAGCATACGATGGACAATTGCAGGAACTGGGCATGGCTAGTCTAGTGAAGAGAAGGACCAGGGGAGACAGGATAGCAGGGTTCTAATATTGGAGGGGCTTCCTTCCTTCCCTTCCCTTCCCTTCCCTTCCCTTCCCTTCCCTTCCCTTCCCTTCCCTTCCTTTCCTTCCTTCCTTCCCTTCCTTTCCTTCCTTCCTTCCTTCCTTCCTCCTCCCAACAGTTCTTGGCAATCTGACACCACAGTCCGTCACCCTAACCCTAACCCTCACCCCCACCCCCTCAACATGGCAATAACACACACTCATACAAGCCATTTAATAAGCTCCCTCCCACTCTGGGTTCCCCAGGCCCACTGGCAGAACCAGGTCTTCAGTGCCTTCTGGAAGAGTGTCATGGTGGGGGGGCAGTCTAATTTCTGGAGGGATGATGTCCCAGAGAGAGGGAGCCACCATGGAAGAGGCACTTCTTTTGGGTCTCACCAGGTGTATCTCCCTAGCGAATGGACCCTCAGCATTCCCTGTCACTGCGTTATTTGTATTTGCCAGTTGAGCTTCCATTCTGAATGTTATGGTAGCTTGCCAGAGAACTTTATCTACACAGATAAGACTGTCTTATGATTTATTGAAGCTATTGCGCCTGTCTCCATTCTTTCTTTTTCTAACTTCCTGATTTACTTCTTCCTTTGTCCATCTGTGAGATAAGACTGCCGGTAAAATGTAGTTATCTTGTTTTTTTACTTTTGTAATAAAATGTTTTCTTAGAATATATACTTCGGGTTTTCTTTCTTTGACAGTATACACCATGAAAAGCAAGATCCATTCACCTCTAATTAATTACAGTTTCCCCAGTGGGGGAAATGAGGCTGATTCACGCTTCAACATTCCCTGCCTCCCTGCTCTGGTGAGCCAGGTAGATGTGATTGGCAAGAGACGGTCCCTCAGATAACCTGGTCCCAAGCCATGAAGGCAGAGTTGGTATTGAGCCAGTTTGCACCAGTTCACCCAAACCAGTAGCGGAATTCACGGGTGCGCCTGCCCACCCGCCCCAGCTCTATGCCATCCTATTTAGGCACATTTTTGAGGCTGGGAACATGTGTGGATGCAAGCAGGCTCACATTTGTGAACCAGTAGGGAAAGTAAGTGAATACCAGCCCTGCCTGAAGGGCTTTAAAGATGACAAACAGCACCTTGAATTGCACCTGGAAGCAAATTGGCAACCTGTGCAGCTCCTGCAAGAGAGGTGACACATGTGCACACCGAGGTCTGCACGAAATCATGCGGGCTGCTGCATTTTGCACCCACTGGAGCTTCTGGGTGCTTTTCAAGGGCAGCCCCATGTAGAGCCAAAATATAAGCCATTGGAGAGTCTCAGGCAACACAAAAGTCCAGCAATACATCCTTGAATACCAGGTATTTCCAAAAAGGGAGATTTGTGTTAGCTCCTTCACACTAACTCTTAGGCTGATGTAGAGAAGGAGATTTACTGGCCTTTAAAAGCTCTGCCAGTCCAGCAGCCAACTGTTGTTTGTGTAGCAAGTGGAGATATACAGGTTTAATCTCTTTGCAGAATCTCTTGGGAATGGCCAGCTAATGAATTAAACGATTAAGAACTTCCACCTGTCTCACCACCAGCAAGGGCAAAGAGTTGGCAAGGAAATACAACTTGGATGAGAGCACCTAAATATTAGCTGGACCAAGGCGGGGAGTGGGGTGGGGTGGGGTGGGGGGCTCTTTCAGCACAGAATCTAGTATGATTAAAATAACCTGCTGCTCTTTGCAGCTTTTTCACTGTTTGTGAGGTGGAAAAAAATGCTGAGTTGAAATACGACAACAAAACAGGTGGTCACAATACATTGAAAGAAAGCTATGATTAGATTAGATTAGATTAGATTAGATTAGATTAGATTAGATTAGATTAGATTAGATTAGATTAGATTAGATTAGATTAGATTAGATTAGATTAGATGAGTTGGAAGGGACCTTATAGATCATCTAGTCCAACCCCCCGCCTAACCAGGAGACCCTACACCATTTCTGACAGATGCCGATCCAGTCTCTTCTTGAAAGCCTCCAGGGATGAAGCTCCCACAACTTCTGAAGGCAACTTCTGATCCGTTGGTTGATTGTTCTCACTGTCAGGAAATTCCTCCTTATTTCCAGGTTGAATCTCTCCTTGTTCAGTTTCCATCCATTCTTCCTTGTCTGGCCTTTGGGTGATTTAGAGAATAGCTTGACCCCCTCCTCCTCTCTGTGGCAGCCCCTCCAATATTGGAACCCTGCTATCCTGTCTCCCCTGGTCCTTCTCTTCACTAGACTAGCCAGGCCCAGTTCCTGAATCCGTTCATCGTATGTTTTAGCCTCCAGTCCCCTCATCATCTTGGTTGCTCTTCTCTGCACTCTTTCTAGAGTCTCAACATCTTTTTTATAGTGTGGTGACCAAAATTGGATGCAGGATTCTGATATATCTGCCAATATATTCATTGATGAGCAGCTCCGGGGATGCTGTGAGTCATTTCTGATGTCCTGCAAATTTATAGGGACATCCTTCAAATCCTAAAGGTACCCTGGCAGTCCAATTCACATCCAGAATTAACTGAAAATGCAGATAGTTTTCATGTGGCCCTTTTATCCAAGAGTTTCATCACTGCACTTTTTATTTATGTTTTAATGTTTATGTTTTGCCTTTTTCTACATATTCCACTGCTGTATAGTTACATTTGTGCAGTAAATGCAGATCTGTCAAACAGCACATTTTCTGAATAGACCGCTCACATATTAGTTTGTAACGCTACTCAATTGTTCTTCATTTGAGCCACCGAGTAATCCATCTCTCTTTCTTTGTCAAAGCATTTTAACAGAGATTTGCTTTTGAAATAATTCATCAAGGTTAGAATGCAGCATTGCAGGCTAATTCTGCTGCCTACCAAGAGTTTGATCCTGACCAGCTCAGGTTGACTCAGCCTTCCACCCTTCCGGGGTCAGTAAAATGGGGACCCAGATTGTTGGGGACAAGAGGCTGACTCTGTAAACTGCTTAGAGAGGGCTGGAAAGCACTGTAAAGCAAAGTATAAGTCTAAGTGCTATTGCTATTTTCCTTCCTTCCTTCCTTCCTTCCTTCCTTCCTTCCTTCCTTCCTTCCTTCCTTCCTTCCTTCCTTCCTTCCTTCCTTCCTTCCTTCCTTCCTTCCTTCCTTCCTTCCTTCCTTCCATAACTTTGCCCACTGCCAGGAGTTCAGTCCTGACTGGCTCAAGGTTGACTCAGCCTTCCATCCTTCCGAGATCAGTAAAATGAGGACCCAGATTGTTGGGGCAAGATGCTGTCTGTAAACCACTTAGATGTCAATCTGGATTTGATTGAGGGTTGCATCAAGGTTGTATTTGACTTTGGGGGGGGGGCAAGGTTGACATGGCTAGGGGGGCATTGCCAGCTCAACATCACCTCACGCGGCCCTCTCAAGCTCTGTTTTCATTGGCAGAGGCACCACAGGCCTTTGCTGTTTCCAGGGTGGCCGCACAGGTAGATCTAAGCATCCCCATGGGCTGAATCGACACCCCTGGCTTAGCGAGCACTGTAAAGCATGAAGTGGTAAAGGTAAAGGTTCCCCTTGCACATATGTGCTAATCGTTCCTGACTCTAGGGGGTGGTGCTCATCTCCGTTTCAAAGCCGAAGAGCCAGCTCTGTCCAACGACGTCTCCGTGGTCATGTAGCCGGCATGACTTAACGCCAAAGGCGCACGGAACGCTGTTCCCTTCCCACCAAAGGTGGTCCCTATTTTTCTACTTGCATTTTTTACCTGCTTTTGAACTGCTAGGTTGGCAGAAGCTGGGACAAGTCATGGGAGCTCACCCCATTACGCGGTGCTAGGGATTCGAACCGCTGTACTGCCGACCTTTTCAATCGACAAGCTCAGCATCTTAGCATGAAGTGGTATATAAGTCTAAGTTCTTGCTATTGCTATTAATCCAGGAAAAGAGATAGGAGGTAATTCCTTCCAGAAGACCTTTTCACATTCCAAAGTAGGAGCAGCCAGAGGGAGATAGAAATATACGCCAGATGAAATCCTCTCCCCTTGGGACTACCGCCTCCTGTTTTCCCACACTTCCATGCTGTCCTAGGAGGAGCAATCAGGTGGAATCTCATCCCCATGGGCTCGTTCACTCGTTGCAACAGATCGGTCCCGTCCTTGGGAACTGCTTTGCAGAATTTTGTTGTTACCCTGGAGGGATTCCGATAAATCTTTTATCCAGTTTCTCTGCCCAGAATTCAGCAGAGAATGTGGAAAGGCCAATTGCTCGGCTGTTGGGTTTATTGCTATTTTTTTTTTTGCACAGCAATTCACTGTTTGCTATTTATGGCTTTGGAGGGGTGGCGTGGGGGGGGACACAGAATTGTTGCTTTTAAATGAAAGGGTTTTTTTGTTTTTTTTTGCTTGCGTATCTCTTTTGAAAAGCATAAATATCTGGACCCATAAAGAGCAGCCGAGGTACTTAGATACCTTACGAGTTCATTTCTGTGTATTCTCTCTCTGGTTTCTATTATGCTCCATGGGCCATTTAGAAACTGCTTCAGAGTCTCCATTTTCAAACAAGCCCTTCAGAGCCCATTTTTCTCTGTGCCACTCTCCATCTCAATCATCACCTGGTGGCAGCGGCCATTCAGAAGCATCTGTCACCACCAAAGCATAACCTTCCACATTGGCGAGGAGCTAAGCATCAAAAACTATCTCCTTTCTTTGAAAGGAAACCAGTAGCCAAGAGCTACTTGAAAATGTCCTGAGATAAGATTGCTGGACAATCTACTTCTCTTAACTGCCCATTTCAGTTAGACCGTTCTTGGAGTTCAGGTAGCCATGAAGGGGAGACTCATCTAATTTGCAGATAGCACTAAGATGGCAGGAATAGCCAACATCTCAGAAGACAAACGTGGGATCCCAAAAGATCTTGACACTTGAACAACGGGCCCTATCCAACAACATGAAATTTAATGTGGAGAAAAACAAGGTTTTACACCTGGGCAGGAAAAAACCCCAAAGGTACGAGTACAGATTAGGTGAAACCTGGCTCAAAAACAGTAACTGTGAGAGGGACACAGTTGGAGTCCTAGTGGATAATCACTTAAACATGAGCCAGCCGTGTGTGGCAGCAGCCAAAAAAGCTAATACGATCCTTGGTTGTATAAACAGAGGCAGAGAATCAAAATCACCTGGAGTATTAGTACCACTTTATAAATCTTTAGTAAGACCCCACCTGGAATACGGCATCCAGTTTTGGTCACCACATTACAAAAAAGATGTTGAGAGTGGCACCCCACTTCCCTCCCCAAATCTCGGGAGGCGGCCATTTGTGGCCTGTGGAGGAAGAGAGGCCTCCCACAAAGCCCTCGAGGTGGCGGCAGGAGGGGGGAAAGGGGAAAAAAAGGCTCGGCCTCTGAAGCCTCTTGAAGGAGTCTTCCTTGTGTGTGTGTGTGTGTGGTGGTGGTGCTGTGAGGTGAGCCAGGGGAACGGAGCCTGGGTAACCACGCTGGCTATGATCGGCCCCTTTCCTTCCGCCACCGCCGCCGCCTCTACCTCTTCCTTCTCTCTGCTAACAGAAGTCGGAGAGGTAAAGGCAGTTGCTTCACCAGGCATTTCTCCACGTTTCCATCCCAAGTCAGCCGCAGTTGCCACCTCCCATCTGCCACAAGCATCGCCTTCCCAATTTGGGATGGAAATGTGGAGAAACACCCACCGAACCAACTGCCTTTTCCTCTCCAACTTCTGTTAGCAGAGAGGAGGAAGAGGCAGAGTTGGTGGTGGCAGTGGCAGTGGATGGAAAGGGGCTGATTGCAGCCGGCATGGTTACCTGGGCTCCCTTCGCTTGGCTCACCTCACAATGCCAACACACACACACGGAGGTCTCCTTCAAGAGGCTGAACCTTTTTTTTTTCCTTTTCCGTCTCCTGCCACCGTCTCGAGGGCTTTGCGGGAGGCCTCTTCCTCCAGAGGCCGCGACAACAGAAGCAGCCACCTCCTGAGGTTTGGGGAGGGAAGCGTTAAAGAAAGGTAAAGCAGGGTGAGTGGTGGGTGGCAAGCTGGCTATGGGGACACCGAGAAGGCCGCAGGGCTGGCAGGTAAGCATGGCAGGGCCATGGGGAAGGGAGTAGCCTGCTAGCTCCCTTCCCCACAGCCGGATGGCCCTGCTATGCTTGCCTGCTTTCCACGCGGCCTTCCCGGCGGTCCCTGTGGCCAGGCCACTTGCCCAACTTTGCAAGCTGGTCCCACGGACACCAGAAAGGCTACGTGGAAGGCAGGCAAGCTTGTTGGGGCTACGGGCCATGGATTAGGGGAGGCAGGCTGGGAGGGTGGGGAGGGAAGGGGCAGCAAGGTAGGCCGTGACTCGTAGGCTTACCTGGCAGGCAGATCAGGACCGCTCAGTTGGGGTGCAGGGCTTCAGGCAGGCAAACTGCAAGCAAGGACCCACACAGTAGAAATGAGGAGAAATGAGGAGTGATTGGGTGGAGTGGGGGGGAGGGTGGGGCAAGCGAGCATCGGGTGTCCAGGGTGAGCAAGCAGGGGACCAGTTTGGGGGATGGCCAGCCAGTGGTTGCTAGCGGTTCAGCGACCCAGCCCAAATTACTGCTACCGGTTCGTGCGAATTGGTAGAAACCTACCACTGGTTGAAACCTCGGAAAAAGAAGAGACTGTTTCCCCTGATATTGGGGAATGGAAGGATGAGAAGCCAGTTTTATACTTAGGCAAGAAAAACCAAATGTACAGATACAGACTAGGTGAAACTTGACTCAACAGAGGGATTTTGGAGTCCTGGTGGACAACCACTTAAATATGAGCCAGCAGCTTGCGGCAGCTGTCAAAACAGCCAAAGCAACCCTAGGATGTTTTAACAGAGGGATAGAATCAAGATCACAAGAAATAATACTACCACACTTGGAATATTGCATCCAATTTTGGTCACCATAATATAAAAAGGATGTTGAGATTCTGGAAAGACTGCAGAAAAGAGCAACCAAGATCACTGGGGGGCTAAAGGCTAACACATATGAAGACTGTTTGCAGGAATTGGGTATGACTAGCTCAGGGGTCTGCAACCTTGAACACTCAAAGAGCCATTTGGACCCGTTTCGCACAGAAAAGAAAAAACTGGGAGCCGCAAAACCCTTCCTGTGCCTGGCTATTTCCTAAGCAGCCACAAAACTAGCATCTGCAGTTGAATTAAATGGTCTGTTTTCTTCTGAAACTTTTCTTTTCTTGGATTTATCCATGGTTGGCCTACCAGGGGTTGAAAAACTCAATAAATCGCGTGCCGGTAGGTGTTGCACATTGGCAGTTGTGATGCATATTTTGATTGACAGGGAGCCACAGCAGAGGGGTGAAAGAGCCACATGCGGCTCCAGAGCTGCAGGTTGCTGACCCCTGGACTAGCTAGTCTAGTGAAAAGAAGGACTGGGGTGACTTGATACCAGTCTTCCAATATTTGAGGGACAAAGAAGGAGGAGTCAACCTATTTTCCGAAGGCAAGACAAGAAACAATGGATGGAAACTGAACAAAGAGAGAATCAACCTAGAACTAAGGAGAAACTTCCCGAGAGTAAGAATAATCAACCAGTGGAGCTACTCGCCATCAGAAGTCATGGGTGCTCCAACCGTGGAGGCTTTTAAGAAGGGACTGGACAACCATTTGTTGAAAACGAAATAGGGTCTCCTGTTTGAGCAGGAGGTTGGACTAGAAGATCTCCAAGGTCCCTTCCAACACTGTTCTTCTGATAAGAAGGCAGGGAAGTTGCTGATTGCTAGAGAACACAAGGCCCTAGGTATTATTCCATGGAATAAATGAAAGAGCTCTCTATTTCACTTAGAGATCTCTCTCCAAAGCAACTCTTTCTTCACCAAATTCCAGAATTTTTTTTTAAAAAAATTGATTTATATGCTGCCCTTCTCCGGAGACTCAGGGCGGCTTACAATGCATTAAGCAATAGCCTTCATACTTTTGTATATTTATACAAAGTCAGCTTATTGCCCCCACAATCTGGGTCCTCATTTTACCTACCTTAGAAAGGATGGAAGGCTGAGTCAACCTTCAGCCTGGTGAGATTGGAGCTTACAGTAATTGCAGACAGCTGGTGTTAATCACAGTGCTTTTAGTCTGCTGAGCTAACCATGAGAAATATGATGAGATATGAGAAATAAAGGCATTTTTGGGGGGGGGAATAAAAATAAAGGCAATTTTTTTGTGCACAACATCCTCAAGAATTGGCACAGTAAAAACAGTGGCATCTCTTTCTCAATCAGTTTAGTCCCTGATAATAATTACCCGCCAATCTCACTCAAAAACAAAACAAAAAAAAATCCTGTTCTTGAATTGTAAGAAAGAATGGTGGCAACTGGGATGCATTTTCTTTTCCCGCTGCTCAGAAATTGCTACATTGAGAAGTTGTATTGAATTGTCTTGGACTTCAAACTGCAAAAGTGGAATCTGTTTCCTATTAGGAAGAAACCACTTTAGGAAGACACGGTAAATACATCACAGAGATTTGTAGCTCATCATCACTTCTGGGATCGGAGAGCCTGGAGGCTTTTTAAAATAATGGCCATTTATGCCAGCTGGTCCTTTCATTAAATGGAACAGGTTTTCCTCAGTGATCAAATATTATTTACACATCCTTCTCCTGCCAAAATAGGAAGGGGGTGGAACTCAGCATCCCAGAAGATTTGTATGTTAACTATGCCAGTA
The DNA here is from genome assembly GCA_038048745.1 of Coluber constrictor foxii. Taxonomy (NCBI): domain Eukaryota; kingdom Metazoa; phylum Chordata; class Lepidosauria; order Squamata; family Colubridae; genus Coluber; species Coluber constrictor. Next base: position 26,009,045 of record CM075968.1, read on the forward strand.
GTGGAAATGTGTGGGGGCTTGGTAAAACCCCCTTCTGCACATCAATATACAAACAAACATGTTTTGCATGGAAAATGATAGACCATGAAACAATATTTGTTTCTTGCCTTTGCAGTATAAGATTAAGATTAAGATAAAAATTAAGATAGATAAGATGAGATGAGATGAGATGAGATGAGATGAGATGAGATGAGAAGAGAAGAGAAGAGAAGAGAAGAGAAGAGAAGAGAAGAGAAGAGAAGAGAAGAGAAGAGAAGAGAAGAGAAGAGAAGAGAAGAGAAGAGAAGATAGTAAGGTACGGTAAGATAGATAAGATGATGAGATAAGATAGATAAGATGATGAGATGAGATGAGATGAGATGAGATATGAGATGAGATGAGAAGGGAAGGGAAGGGAAGGGAAGAGAAGGGAAGGGAAGAGACGAGAAGAGAAGAGAAGAGAAGAGAAGAAGAGAAGAGAAGAAGAGAAGAGAAGATGTAAGATAAGGTAAGATGATGAGATGAGATGAGATATGAGAAGGAGAGGAGAGGAGAGGAGAGGAGAGGAGAGGAGAGGAGAGGAGAGGAGAGGAGAGGAGAGGAGAGGAGAGGAGAGGAGAGGAGAGGAGAGGAGAAGATATAAGGTAAGGTAAGGTAAGATGAGATGATGAGATGATGAGATGAGATGAGATGAGATGAGATGAGATGAGATGAGATGAGATGAGATATGAAAAGAAGAGAAGAAGAGAGAGGAGAGGAGAGGAGAGGAGAGGAGAGGAGAGGAGAGGAGAGGAGAGGAGAGGAAAAGAGAGAAGGGAAGGGAAGGGAAGGGAAGGGAAGGGAAGGGAAGAGAAGAGAAGAGAAGAGAAGAGAAGAGAAGAGAAGAGAAGAGAAGAGAAGAGAAGAGAAGAGAAGAGAAGAGAAGAGAAGATATAAGGTAAGGTAAGGTAAGGTAAGGTAGGTAAGATAAGAGATAACCTCCTGGGAGTTGGAGTTTGATAAATTCAACAGGGGAACCGAGTTGGAGAAAGTTGTGATACAATAGCAACAAAATTACTGTTGGAAGAAATATCTGGTTCAATTCCAAGCTGGGAGAAAGGCACCGGAGACAAATGGAGGCTGATTGGAAAGATGGTTGAATGATAAACAGAACCGCCAAGCATATGGTTCTGGACAGCTGATCACATGGAGTTGAGAGTTGGGGTTTTTTAATACCTACTCTTGAGCTTTGCACTTGAGCTTCCTGTTCCTGTGCAAGAACATATATTCTATTGGCTGTTGTCAAACTCCCATGGGGCCATGTAGGGGTTATGTAAGGGTCATAGCTGGCTCTATAGGCAAAGTACAAATCTTAGGTCTGAGCTAAGTTTGGTTGAAGTTTGATCTGCTCTGAGATGATGCAATGAAGCGGCTTGTGTTCTGAAAGGATGTTGGGCAATTCCTATTATGGCTTAATAGCTTTGTCCTGGTTTGGATCTTGAGTGAGCTAATCCTATCACTCTGCCTTTGTTCAGACTTTGCTGCAGGGAGTAATGGATTACCAAATCTGCATTTCTAAAAGCTGTCCCAGCTTGGTATCTGCTTGGGGACAGGGAGCTGGGGCTCTAACTTTATGTCTCCCTTAAGATTTTTTATTTCTCTTTTAGGTGAAATATTTTATCCTGCCTTTTAAAAATATTCCTGAAAATATTTCCTTCTTCTATGAGGGGGTGGGATGGCTTCCCACACTACCATTCAGTATTCAGGTGTCACGGCAGAGCTAACGATTTCAAAAATTAAAAATGCAACACAGAGCCAAACAAGAAGAATTGGAGCCAACCGTTAGCTTAAGCAACCCCAAGAAAGAATTAATTGTAGGCTCTTGTTGACAGGTGTGAGTCTGATGCCTCCTTGGTGGTTAGGAAAATCTGGAAGGTACATTTAATCTTAGCCTCCTCTTACCTTCTTTTTCCTTTCTCCCATGGTATCATCACAAGAATAAAGGGAAGGAGGGAGGAAGAAGGAAGGGGAAGGGGAAGGGAGGGGGAAGGAAGGAAGGAAGGAAGGAAGGAGAGGAGAGGGGAGGGGAGGGGAATGGAAGGTAGGAAAGAAGGAAGGAAGGAGGGAGGGAGAGAGGGAGGAAGGAAGGAAGGAAGCTAGGAAGGGGAGGGGAAAGGAAGGAAGGAAAGAAGGAAGGAAGGAGGGAAGAATGAAGGAAGGGGAGGAGGAAGGAAGGAAGGAAGGAAGGAAGGAAGGAAGGAAGGAAGGAAGGAAGGAAGGAAGGAAGGAAGGAAGGAAGGAAGGAAGGAGTAGTCTGCAGTACTGCACTCTAACCACTGCCACACAATTCTTAAAATTGTTTGGAGAGCAATTGGAGGGGTGTCTTCTGACGTTGGAGAGGTGTCCTCTGAAGTATGAACTGCTAAAGCAAAACTCCTTCTGGAACATTGTTCGTTTGTAATTTTAAACCCATCTCTTGGGCTGTAAATGTTTAACTGAAGGTTGCCAGTTAAGAGCAGTTAAGAGCACTCTGAGTTAGTGGGTCATAAATGGCACCCATAAATTATTGGAAGGCTCATTTGTTGCTTGGTTTTCAAAGGAGAAGTTGGCAGTTCCAGTAAAGGGAGCAGCGTTCCTAGGTGTCCTTGATTCAGATAATATGAATGTTCATGATGCTTTTACTGGTCTCTTTCCTTTAGAGTTGGTGGTGTTAATTAAGGCATGAAGGGAATAAAGACGTTGCTTAGTTTCACTACTTTGAATGGAAAACTTTACAGTTGTATCATGAAGAAGTGAGAACAATCAACCGATGGAACGGAAGTTGCCTTCGGAAGTTGTGGGAGCTTCATCACTGGAGGCTTTCAAGAAGAGACTGGACAGCCCTCTGTCAGGAATGGTGTAGGGTCTCCTGCTTGGGTGGAGGGTTGGACTAGATGATCTACAAGGTCCCTTCGAACTCTGTTAATCTGTAAAAATTAACTGACAAATTCAGATTCGATTCAAGGCTGACTAAACATAGATTTTTATTATCAGTTTTCTACTTTACACCTGTATTTTTGTTTTTAAAAAACTGTTTTTCCATATATTATTTGGTTATCTTCCTTTTCACTGAAGTTTACATTCCTTTTTATTCAGCATGTTTGGGCAAAAGGTCCATCTTTTGATGTTTAGAAAAGCAAGACAAGCTTCTGGCAAGTAAACATGGCACTAATTTTCTTTTAATATATTTTGAGGAACTGAGGACTGCGAAATATGTGGGCCATATGTTGCATAGAGGGAGATTCATTTAGCTTTTACTTTTAGAACATATAATACAGTTTCCATTCATCTTTCACCTCGTTATGATGTGAAGAGCACCTTTTCGTTTTCATCATTCGGGTTCTGTCGGAGCTCCAAGGACAACGGAAAGGGGCTTTGAGTCTAAATATCACTCTGTGGGAAGCCTCCACCCCCCTGTTAGAAGCACCCCCACCCCACCCTTGAAGAATCAAATATTTTGGGAACTATTAAAGAGGCAGAATATTATATTTCCCCAAAGGAGAAATGGAGAAACATGTTCTTAGAGGCAAAAAATAAACAGCTCCCGGTCTTTCTTAATAGACCACAGCAGATAGTAGAATTATTCTTGCAATGCTGCATTCTAACCACTGTGCACCAAGGAAGGAAGGAAGGAAGGAAGGAAGGAAGGAAGGAAGGAAGGAAGGAAGGAAGGAAGGAAGGAAGGAAGGAAGGAAGAGGGGTGAGGAAGGTAGGTAGGGAAGGGAAGGGAAGGGAAGGGAAGGGAAGGGAGGTGTCAGATCCCTAAAAGTGATACTACCATTCAATCAGAGGAGGGGGGACACTTGGATTCGATTTATTAGCATTGCCTGTTTCAACAGATATTTTACAACCTATATCCTGACGCCGAAGAATCCTGAGATCCCCTTTACCTGCAGGAATTTTTATGATAGCCATGTGGGTTGTTTCACTTTAAAAGATAGTGGTGGGAAAGCATGTTTGTTCAGGTTCTCAGAGAAACTACTAAAGAAAATATCTTCACACTTGTGTATTGGCTAAAATCTGCATCCTGACTTAAAGGGAAGGGTCTCTACCACTTTAATCCTACTGCCTTGCTGAAGGGTATTCAGATCTTGCTTTACCTGGATGGCTGTCACTTCTGCTTAATAAAAGAAATCCTTTTGAACAGCCACGTTTCAAGAGTTCTCACTTTCTTAAGAAGGAGAGGCAATCCTTACAGAAGGAAGGAAGGAAGGAAGGAAGGAAGGAAGGAAGGAAGGAAGGAAGGAAGGAAGGAAGGAAGGAAGGAAGGAAGGAAGGAAGGAAGGAAGGAAGGAAGGAAGGAAGGAAGGGAGGGAGGGAGGGAGAGAGGGAGAAAAGGTAGAGCAACAGCAATAGCAATAGCCCTTAGACGTATATACTGCTTCAGTATTTTATAGCCCTCTCTAAGCAGTTTACAGAGTCAGCCTGTTGCCCCCAACAATCTGGGTCCTCATTTTACCAACCTCAGAAGGATAGAGTCGGAAGGTTGAGTCAGCCTTGGAAGGTTGAGTCAGCCTTGAGCCAGTCAAGATCGAACTGGTGACAGTTGGCAGAATTAACCTGCAATCCTGGATTATAACCACTACACCGCCGTGTTAAAATATTCTCTATAACTTCTTGTACCCATGTTAGTCAGTGTATGTTTTAATATCCACCAGGTTGGCTTATGGTTCCTATGTGAGAAGGGAATATAGTAACATGATTGAAAATAAGGCCTTCTCGATGCTGGCTATGGTTGTTACAAAAAAAAAATGTTCACAAATTCTGCTAGAAGAAAATATGGGCATTATGTTTCCACTGGTTTTCAATAGTTCATTAAAGTTGATCTTTTCAGATTAAAAAAAGAAACTGCAGAGAAAAGTTGCATACCAATGGTAGCAGTTATGTTGCAAAGTGAACCTGCATTGGCGAAATTTGCATTCTAAATACTTGAATCAGAAAATTGTACATACGAGACAATGGAGGAAAAGGTACTTAAGTATGGATTTAATTAAGAGGTGTAGAAAACCCCTTTATGTGATATAAAAAAAAATTCTCCATAAACTACAGGTACTAAAAGTCTTAGCTGCAAAACAGCAAAGTTACTTAAATGTTCTGCCATAAGCAAGACAGCGAACAAATTAAGGTAGATTAACAGAATATTCTGATATACAGAATAACAAAGTTGAAAGTTGGAAGGGACCTTAGAGGTCTTCTAGCCCAACCCCCTGTTCGGAGACCCTATACCAGTGATGGCTAACCTTTTTGCCATCACGTGCCAAAAGCGGAGGGAGCGCAGGGAGGTTGCCCATGTATGTGCCCACACCAATAATTCAACGCACCCCGCCCCCACGCATGCACACATGACCCCCAAGTACCCCCGCTTTTAGCACGCAATGGCACAATAGGCCCGTTTTTCATGCTCCCCAGGCTCCAGATGCTTTCTAGGAGCCTGGGGAGGGTAAAAACAGCTTTCCCCTCCCCCTGGAGGCCCTCTGGAGGCTGGAAACAGCCCATTTCCCAACTTCTGGTGGGACCAGAAGGCCCCAAAATCAGCTGCACACATGTGCGCTGGAGCTGAGCTACGGCAACACTCACGTGCCCACAGATATGGCTCAGTGTGCCACTTGTGGCACCCGTGCCATAGGTTCACCATCACGGCCCTCTACCATTTCAGACAAATTGCTGTCCAATCTCTTCTTAAAAGCCTCCAATGATGGAGCACCCAGAGCTTCTGAAGGCAAGCCATTCATGTGTGGGTTCTCAGGGGTTCAGGAGAACCTCTAGCTAAGATTCTGTGCAGTTTGGAGAACCCCCAAATCCCACTCCTGGCTGGCCCCACCCCCACCCTGCTCCTCCCAGGAGTCCCCACGTGGCCCATTTTGGATGCAGGTAAGTACAGGGTGCACACAGAGGCTCAAGGAGGGCGGAAAATGGGTCTACCGGAAGTTCAATAAGGCCAGAAATGGGCCTCTGGAGGGCCTCTGGAGCCTGGGGAGGCCGTTTTTGCCCTTCTGGAGGCTCAAGGAAAGAGTCTGGAGCCCGGGAGGGCAAAAATGCCCCCCCCTCCCCGTGGTGCAGGAGGCCAACTAGGCCACACCCACCATGGCCACGTGGCCCAGCAACTGGGCAGAGAACCCCTTGCTAAAATTTTTGAAGCCCACCCCTGAAGCCGTTCCATAAAACGAACAATTCCATAAAACAATAAATCAAACAAACCCCTCGGTTTGTTTAAAGAAAAGGAGACAATAGTTTAGCCCACAAGTATGAAATTTGATACCGGTAGAAGCCAGTTGGACATCGGAAAAGTAACAGAGGAGGAAAAAGTGACTGCAAAATGTATTTAGAGGAAGCTCAGACGTGAATGCTGATATGTTTTTCAGCACAATCAATGGTGCTTATTAACCAACCGTAATTTGAAATCTAAATGGTATTGATTTTATATCTAAAGTGACTAGGAATCTTACAACAAGAGGCTGAGACAAAAGGTGATGGGAGTGAATATTGGTTAAAGAAATGTTCCTATATAATTTATCATGGCATTTATCTAGCACCTGGAGTGGTGCAGTGGCCTAGAGGTGGAGCTGTTGCCTAGCAATCAGGAGGCTGTGAGTTCGATCCTAGGTAGAGGCAGATATTTCTTTCTCTGGGCACAATGAGAATATATCTGCTGAACACAACTCCACATTGGCAACAGGAAGGGCATCCGGCCATTCAAATACTCTGCTAGCTCCATTCAGTTGCCCAGACTCCATCCCGCAAAAGACTATGGAATTGTTAAAAGAAGATGATGATTTATCTAGCACCTATTCTATTAAAGGAGAGTAATATCAGGTAGCTGAAATGGAGCTGATGAAGAAGACACAATCACAGTGTGAGAGTCCAATGGACACTGAGGTCATTCTGGTGTGGAGAATCCATATGTCGACACTAAGAGCTAAAATATACGCTGCACTTGTTTAAGGTCTACATAAATGATCTGATGACCTATTTAGTGAATTTGGATTTTCATCCTCCTAAATTGCTAAAACAAAGAAAACAAACTTGCTGGAGAAATGTTTCCCCTATAGAACTATAGCATCCTGAATTCTCATTCCATAGTCCTCGACTTACAACAGTTTTGCTTAAGTCATGCTCAGTATGTTTTAAAGAGACAGTATGTTTGCCTACTTCCTCTCTTAATCTCCTTAGGAAGCTCCTTGTTACTAATTTCTTTGGAGTTAAGAACATTCTGAAAAACAAGATGCAAATTCACCAGGAGTTTTTTCTTCTATTATGGATGAAAGAAACTTTGAGGATTAATAAGAGAGGTGTTAATTTGGGGGTGGGGGGACAGTTAAAGTGGGTTTAGAATGTTGATTTTGGAAAGTTAAGGGGCTAGATGGACTTGAAACAATATTTCCTGTGGGTATTTAAAAATTTATAAAATAGTATATGAAGTTTTTGAAATTAAGGGTAAGGAATTCTCTCAGGGGTAAGTTTTGCTGAGTGGAAAATAAATAAGAGGGGACTTGAAGGCTGGCTGCAGGAACCTCCATAAAGATCAAAGAATTGCTCTTAAAGGCGAACAGACTCATCAATACAATGGAGCAATACTATTTGACTGTAGCATAAATTAAAGCTGTTTGGGAACATTTTATTTGGAAGTTAGTTACAAGCTGGCATTATAGTAGAGGATATAGCGATCGCAATAGCCCTTAGACTTATATACCACTTCACGGTGCTTTACAGCCCCTTTCTAAGCAGTTTCTAGAGTCAGCCTCTTGCCCCAAACGATCTGGGTCCTCATTTTACCCACCTCGGAAGGATGGCAGGCTGAGTCAACCTTCAGCCAGACAGGATCGAACTGCTAGCAGTGGGTAGAATTATCCTGCAATGCTGCAATCTAAGCAATGTTTGTGTGTGTTTTGTGTGTGCTAGTGGAGAGAGAGAGAGAGAGAGAGAGAGAGAGAGAGAGAGAGAGAGAGAGAGAGAGAGAGAGAGAGAGATTTTGCATGGTTTTCCTTCTGGAAAAAAGCAATTGAAAACAATATGAATCTTCATTTATTCAAGATCTATGACCAAGATCATATAGATAATGGTTTTTTTCTTCTTCTTCTGAAACAAACTATTTTTACAAACCATAGGATTCCATTCCATTCCATTCCATTCCTTCCTATATTTATTCTATTCTATTCTATTCTATTCTATTCTATTCTATTCTATTCTATTCTAAGGGACATGGTGGCTCAGTGGCTAAGACTCTGAGCTTGTCAATCGAAAGGTTGGCAGTTCAGCAGTTCGAATCCCTATTGCTGCACAATGGGATGAGCTCCCATTCCTTGTCCCAGTTTCTTCCAACCTAGCAGTTCGAAAGCTCGTAAAAAATGCTAGTAGAAAAATAGGGACCAACTTTGGTGGGAAGGGAACAGCACTCCATGCACCTTTGGCGTTGAGTCATGCCAGCCACATGACCACGGAGACGTCTTCGGACAGCGCTGGCTCTTCAGCTTTGAAACAGAGATGAGCACCGCCCCCTAAAGTCAGGAACAATTAGCACATATGTGCAAGGGGAACCTTTACCTTTACCTTTACCTTACTTTACCTTACCCTATTCTATTCTATTCTATTCTATTCTATTCTATTCTATTCTATTCTATTCTATTCTATTCTATTCTATTCTATTCTATTCTATTCTATTCTATTCTATTCTATTCTTCCATTCCATTCCATTCCATTCCATTCCATTCCATTCCTCCCTTCCCTTCCCTTCCCTTCCCTTCCCTTCCCTTCCCTTCCCTTCCCTTCCCTTCCCTTCCCTTCCTCTATTCTATTCTATTCTATTCTATTCTATTCTATTCTATTCTATTCTATTCTATTCTATTCTATTCTATTCTATTCTATTCCATTCCATTCCATTCCATTCCATTCCATGAAGAATCTTTTAAATAGAAATATAGCTCTTATAAGAAATACTTTTCTTATTTAATCTGGCATTAGCCATTGGTCTCGTGGTTTCACTTCTTTCTGAGGGAGTATTTACAAGGGGATTTGGACGCCTTGCTGAATTTCTCACCGAGATGCATTTTAAGGATTTGTAATAGAAATTCCTCAAAGGATGCAAAAGCCGTCAGATTTATAACAGCACGTTACACATCCTTACATTCAAAGAAATAGAATCAGAATGATAAGTTATTTTCATGACTCCAAAAAAAAAAAAAAAAGTAATTTGCTTTTCTGTGAAATTATATTCCTGTCTATTGTTTTTCCACAATAAATGAAACTCAACCTCCCGTAACTACTAAATGTCACCCTTCCTCATTCTATTAATTAATAGAATAATCTTCTAAAAGAATAGATAAATAGACTGAATTAATCTTCCAGTTTTAGATTATCTCGGATTCTCTTTCATAGATTGATTTCAGAAGTGCTCAGTGAATCAATTTTTTTTTACAGAAGTATACATCAAAGCAAATTTTCTCCTCTTCTAATCAGCCCTTATAGGTTTATGTTTGGCTAAACTTTCCCAAAAACTGCCTTGTGAGATTCTCCATCAAACGTACCAGCAAAGGAATCTCAGACAAAAGAGAACTTCTTCAAATCTTTTTCCATGGAACGAATTCCACATAACAGATATACCACTATTGAAAAAGCCCTAGATAGATCTCTTATGAGATCTTCAGCTGATAAATTTATCTCTTTTTGGAACATGTCCTCCCAAACTGTGTCTATTCGAAGAGTTTGAGTGTTTTCTGAGGACTTAGAATGGATACAAATCTGTTGTGGCCCATCAGCGGCCTGTGCAGTTAGTAGCTGATTCCGACAGCGAGGAGGCTGGTATGGTGCTGCGCCAGCAGCCTGTACAGCTGGCGCTCAAGTCAGACAACGAGGAGGCTGGAGAAGATGTGGTGCCAGAGGCAGAGATTCAGCCCTCAGAAACTCCAGAAGCTCCCATAAGTGAACAGGAAGGAGAGGGGAAACAGGGTAGCATAATTCATCACACAAACAAAACAAGTTAGGCACGCTGGTCAGAATGGTGGGGAGGGGGGAAACTTTTGAGCAGCCCTCCCCATCTTAGGAATCTTTCCTCACCCGTTTACATTCTGAGGAGGGGGAGAGACAGTTGGTTGAACTGATGCCGTGTTTTCACCCCTGTAACTCCTGCCATGGCTGTGTATTGATTCTTCCTTCTTCCTTTACTCCACATCCTTGGTTGGTGCAGGGCCATCTTATCGGCCCCAGGCAAAGCAGTGTACTGGGACCCCTATGACAACTACTCACAGGAATAAAAACATAAATGGTTCTATCAAATTAAACATATATTTATTTTATTGACAACGAAATCAGTGTTGAAACATTAAAAACACGCTGTGGTGCAGCAACAACTAATCAACATGATAAACATTTGAACGATACACAACGCTTGAAAAACGCAATAATACTCAGTAAGCCATATAGTTGATGTATTTATATGATACAAGGTGCATTGAAGCAGGGGTGAAATCCAGCAGATTCTGACAGGTTCTGGAGAACTGGTAGCGGAAGTTTTGAGTAGTTTGGAGAACCGGCAAATACCACCTCTGGCTGGCCCCAGATTGGGGTGGGAATGGGGAGTTTGCAATATCCTTCCCCCAGGAGTGGGGTGGGAATGGGGAGTTTGCAGTATCCTTCCCACAGGAGTGGAGTGGGAATGGGGAGTTTGCAATATCCTTCCCCCAGGAGTGGGGTGGGAATGAGGAGTTTGCAATATCCTTCCCCTGCCACACCCACCAAGCCACGCCCACAGAACCGGTAGTAAAAAAAATTAGATTTTACCACTGCATTGAAGAGTTAACCTACACAGATTAGTATGGGGCCCCTATGCTCGTGGGGCCCACAGGCAAGGTACCCATCAGGCCCATACATTAAGACAGCCCTGGGTTGGTGCCATCCTCTGTTCTGACCCAGGCTCCCTTAAAAACCAGGAAGCAGAATCTTGATCCCGGCAAAACTTCTTCTATTTACACGACTGTGAATTACTTTCAGTCACAGTCAGCAAGGCCTGTCCAAACAGTTTTTCAAAGGAATATTTATCAACACACCTTATCTCGCTTGGCAAACTGCCATGTAACTTGTTTCCAAACGCAGTACAAGGCAAAACTTGGCACAGAGTCTCTTAGAATCACAAACAGAACTTTCCACTCTTGAAACGAATGAACGAACAAATTGTTTCCTGCAAAAGCCCCCTCCCCATTCGCTCCTCTTTTGTTTCCTATGGGAGGGGCCAATCACCTCCAAGGTGTGGCTTTACTCCCAAGTTGACCCTGTTTTCTGAGTTGTTCTTGTCGTCTGGCAGCTCTGTGCATGCCCACACTGAGAACGGGCTCCAGCTGTTCCTCTGCCTCACTGCTGTTTAGCTCCCTCTCTGCCTCTGACACAGAGCCCTCGTCCGAGCTTTCCGCAGCGCCCAGGACTGGCCCATGTTCCTTCCCAACCTCCTCACTGTCCTACTCTGCTGCCAGCTCTCCTGGCCGCCGGCAGCATCCTTGTGGCACACGGCCGGGTGTTTTTTGCCTCCAGGTTTGCCTAGGCCGCTCTCGGCCCCTCTGCTGCACTTTCTGCTTTGATAAACCTGCAGGCTGGTTGGAAGGAGTAAATAACCCGCCCTTTTCTAGCCTTCATTGATCTGCCTGGCAGGACAGGAATGCAATGTAAAGTACCACTTGGCTTCCCATTGATTTTTCTGTGGGATGCGCAGTCCTTGGATTGTCAGCAGAGACGAGGGAGCCTGGATGAATAAAGATCCCTGGACGTTTTATTATTATTATTTTTGCTGGATTCTGCTTGCATCTCTATTACCTACAGATAATCTTTTATATGATGGCTAGAAATAATTAAACCATGGGTTAATGCTTGCTGTTCATCTTGTAAAGTTGAGGCTCCCCAAAGGAGCTGCTTAGAGATTCTTTTCTTGACGCGGAAGGGCTTAAAAGTAACACCCGGGGAATATTAGGGTAGTGCAGCCTGTCTTTATGACAAAAGAGGACTTTTTCTGTCTGGTGATCCATGAAGAGCCTTCTGCAAAGAAATTTAAGTCAAATTAAATCAAACTGTTTTTAGGAGATAGTATGGATTGTTGTTTTTTTGTAAATGATATGTGAATGATCTTGGGAGGTGGGAAAGTGGAAGGAATGGAATAGAATAACAGAGTTGGAAGGGACCTTGGAGGTCTTCTAGCCCAACCCCTGCTTAGATTGGAAACCCTACACCACTTCAGACAAATGGTTATCCAACATCTTCTTAAAAACATCCAGTGTTGGAGCATTCACAACTTCTGGAGGCAAGTTCTTCCACTGGTTAATTGTTCTAAGTTGCTTCTCTCCTTGATTAGTTTCCACTCGTTGCTTCTTGTCCTGCCTTCAGGAGCTTTCAAGAATAGCTTGACTCCCTCTTCTTTGTGGCAGCCCCTGAGAGATTGGAAGACTGCTATCATGTCTCCCCGGTCCTTCTTTTCATTAAACTAGACATACCCAGTTCCTGCAACCGTTCTTCGTATGTTTTATCCTCCAGTCCCCTAATCATCTTGGTTGCTCTTCTCTGCACTCTTTCCAGAGTCTCAACATCTTTTTTACATCGTGGCGACCAAAACTGAATGCCAGATTCCAAGTGTGGAATTTTTCCAAGGCCTTAAAATGTATATTAACACTTCACACGATCTTGATTCTATCCTTTTGTTTATGCAGCCTAGAACTGTGTTGGCTTTTTTGGCAGCTGCTGCACACGGCTGGCTCCTATTTAAGTGGCTGTCCACTAGGACTCCAAGATCCCTCCCACAGTTACTATTATTGAGCAAGGTACCACATATACTGTACCTGTGCATTTGGTTTTCCTTGCCTAAATGTAGAACCTTGCTTTCTTCACCATTGAATTTCATTTTGTTAGATAGCACCCAATGTTCAAGTCTGTCAAGATCCATCTGTATCTTAAGCCTATCTTCTGGAGTGTTGCTGGCTACGGATGTTGCTGCCTGGAAGATGCTGCCTAGGGATTGATCAGATAAGAGAGGGAAGAGCCCGCAGCTGCATAACAGACAGAGAAAATTCAGGTAGGAACCTCTCTAAAATCTCAGACCATAAAGGCGAGTGGGGGGAGATGTCCTTTCACTTTTTTCAGGTTTTTGTTAATGCAGCTGTCAACCCTGAAGCGATCCTGGCTGGCTGAGGCCATCTTTGAGGTTTCATGGTTGCCACAAAGCGGAGTGGGAGAAAGAGAGTGAGGGAAATTAGAGAGGTCGGCTTGGCCATCAAAGTAAAAAGTTTTCTTGTGGGAACCAGGGTCATTCCAACAGGTGGCTGAGAAGAGGAGGAGTGGAGTAACCAGGCAACCTGCCAGCATCATTATTGGACAATGGACCTGGGGAGAAGGGCGAATTTTCACTTTTTAATTACCTGTATTTTTCAGAATATAAGACTCTCCGGAGTATAAGACACACCTTAGTTTTGGGGGAGGAAAATAAGAAAAAAAAATCTGCCTCTGCCTACCAGCATCCATCGGCATTCATCTGGCCAGCGTCCTGTCAGTGTATGAGACTGTTTAGAAACTGAAACAGTATTTGCTGTGTGAGCAACAAGTAAGGAGACAGCAAGGAGCCTTAGTGTGATTTAGGTCAATTGTTCTAAAGCTACATGCTGTGCTGATCTCTGAAACTAAAATTGAAACTGAAACCCCTCTCCTCTGCTTGTGTTTTGCTTGCTGCTGCAAACTCTGACAGTCCTTGCAGCAAATAGCGAACAACCAGGTCAGATTCAGCACATTATTGCAGCCTGATTTAGCATGAGCAGCTGATTGGCGAAGTGGATCGGCCTTCCAGAATACCCCCAATCAGCTGTTCCAGGCTGCAGGGATTGCCATAGACCATCACCTCCTCTGCACCCCACATTTTTGGCTATATTCAATATATAAGATGCACCCAAATTTTCACCCTCTTTTAGGGCGGAAAGTGCATCTTATACTCCAAAAAATACGGTAAGTGAAAACTGTGGGAACTTTCAGAGTCGGCTATTACTGTCTGTGCTGATATGATATATCCAATAAATTGTTCTTTGAGGAATTTACCTGCCTCGGAGTTCTGCTCTGCATGGGTGCATTACTTGGAATGCTGACAGCAGCCTTACAATAAATTAGAATCAGCTTATCTGGTTGTGTTCCCTGTCTGGTCTCCTAATAAGGCTGACAGATCTCCACCCTATTTACAATTCACGATATCAAATCACATCAAAGAATAAACTGGACTCCTGAAAGTCCCTAATTAAATATATTACTTCAGTCATGAATATACTGTAGTAAGTTACCAGGGAAAATGTATTTTCATTAGGGGACTGGAGGCTAAAACATATAAAGAATGTTTGCTAGAACTGGGCATGGCTAGTCTGATGAAAAGAAGGACCAGGGGAGACATGATAGCAGTTTTCCAATATGTCAGGGGCTGCCCCAAAGAAGAGGGAGTCAAGCTATTCTCCAAAGCACCTGAGGGCAGGACAAGAAGCAATGGGTGGAAACTCATCAAGGAGAGAAGCAACTTAGAACAATTAACCAGTGGAAGAACTTGCCTCCAGAAGTTGTGAATGCTCCAACACTGGATGTTTTTAAGAAGATGTTGGATAACCATTTGTCTGAAATGATGTAGGGTTTCTTGCCTAAGCAGGGGGTTGGACTAGAAGACCTCCAAAGTCCCTTCCAACTCTGTTATTCTATTGCTATTTCACCCCATCACTATTGTGATTCCAGCATGGAGCCAATGAATGTACTGTGAATTGCTTCAAACATTTGTGGCAATGTAATAGTCTATAAAACAAATAGCTTCCTGAATCTACACAGAGCTATAAAGCCATGTCAATTTGCAAATTTTATTTTTTTTAAAAAAACAAAAACAAAAATCAAAGCCTCTTGCTTATTTATGGATCCTCCTCTGTTTTATGGCTGTTCCTGGCCAAGATTTCTAGAATTGTTGCAAAATGCTGTAAAATGACCAGATATTCACTTGCCTGTTTTCCTTCCTTTCAAAGACATTTGTGTGTGTGTTGAGAGAGAGAGAGAGAGTTGTGTGAGTGTGTTTGTGTGGTAACAATCTTTGGCTGCCAGGAGGTATGTCTCTTGAGGTTCTGACATAATTTGGCAAATGCACCTGCAGCAAAAAAACAAAACAAAAAAACATTCACTGTTTTGCCGTTTTTCTGTTTGTAGAATCTCTTCCCTGTTTAAGCTTCTTTTACAATTTTTTATTTTCTTTGCCATCTGTTTGATTTGTTTGTTTGTATTTCGAAGGATCTGTTGTCTGACTGTGGGAAAACCAAGCTCAGGAAGAGACTATAAAAATGTGGCTTGTGCCAGGAGGATTACAGGTCCAAATACAGATCCAAATACAGATGAACGGAATCGGAAGGGACCTTAGAGTCATCTAGTCCAACCCCACCTCCCCAAACAGATCCTGTCCATGTATGCGTCCATGCATGTCCATGCGTGCACATGCAGTTTGGGCACTCAGCAGTGATGAAATCCATATATATATATATTTATTATTTTATTTTCGTAGGTCTTTATGTGTATATTTCTTTATGCCAGGGATTTTCCTATGTATATCAAGATGTTTCATGGTCTAATTTTCAGTGAAATCTCCATTCACTAGTTTTTAGACCTTTTTAAACATTCCAGCAGCTATCATGCTAACTGTTTGAATTTAAGAGGGAGACTGGTATAGATCTATTTCCATCTTGTTAGATTTCGTCAGCCAGCCACACCCACTTTTCTTAATTCTGCCCTGTAACAGTCAAATATTTATTATTTTATTTTCGTAGGTCTTTATGTGTATATTTCTTTATGCCAGGGATTTTCCTACGTATATCAAGATGTTTCATGGCCTAATTTTCAGTGAAATCTCCATTCACTAGTTTATATACAAATATATATATATATTGGTTTTCTGAGGTTTATATATATATTGATTTGTTTGGTTTTAAATTGTTTTAAAAAAAATTTTAATTTTATTTACATCCAATAAACCTTAAGTCTATAGCAGTCTACATCAGTACGCAAAAAGGAAATAAACTTGTCCCATTACATATATAAGATATCCTACAAAGTCTATTACATATATCAGGTAACATATTTATTCGACATCTCTCAATTTGACATCCAATTATACCATTTACTCCAAGATATATAATAATCTGTGTCCCTCGTCCTTTCAGTATCATAGTAAGCCGATTTGATTCCGTACAATTCATTATTTTCTGGATAACTACTTGTTCAGGAGGGCTAACATCTTCCAATATTGGGCCCATGCCAATCTTGCAACAGTTGTTATATGCAGCAACAGGTATCATGCCGTCCTATTAATATTTTCGGGTCTTATCCCTAATAAAAATACCTCGGGACACAGTTGTATACACTGCCCCAACATCTGATTAAGCCACTTCTGTATTTTCTTCCGGAACATCATTGCCTCTCTACAGGTCCACCATTGGTGAAAATATGTACCTTCTTTAATGCCACATTTCCAACAGATTGAGGATGTTCCGGGGAATTTTCTTACTACCGGTTCTATGGGCGTGGCTTGGTGGGCACGGTGGGCGTGGTGTGGTGGGTGTGTCAGGGGAAGGTTGCAGTGGTGGGTTGTCCCTGGTTCACACCGGTAGTAAAACCAGCAGGAGGTTCCCCCCACCGACCCCGACATAATCAAAATGCTTCTGCACATGTGCAGAAGAGTGTGCACGCCCCATTGCGAACTGGTAGTAAAGGTAAGTAGAACCCACCCCTGGAAGGATACTACAAAATCTCCATTTCCACCCTACTCTGGGGCCAGCCAGAGGAGGTATTTGCCAGTTCTCCGAACGCCTCAAAATTTCCGCTACCGGTTCTCCAGAACCTGTCATGAACCTGCTGGATTTCAGCCCTGGCACTCGGTATCTAAAAGGTTCGCCATCCCTGGTGTGGGGTCTTCTGCTTGGTTGGGGGGTTGGACCCTTCCCACTCTGTTAATCTGAGTAAAATAATGTTAACCAAACAAGGCAGGATGAAGTCGAGCACCCAAATTTCATCAAAATTCATCTCCCTTTTGAAACGGATTCAAAAGTAAATTCGCCTTCATTAAATTAAATGAAAGCCAGCGGGAACAAAAATGATTTTTTTTCCCCCTGCCCATGCTATTTGAAACAGCTTTCATAAGATTTTCATAAGAAAACCGCCTGCAATCTGTTTTGCGTCTTCTACTTCTTTTTGACTGAAAAGGGTCATTTAATTTCCATCCTGCACATCAAAGTCTTCAATTCCTTAATTGGAAATAGGCAGGTGAAGATCTAAATAACTTGATTTCCCAGTCCCTGGCAATTGCTAAAATTGAGGGGAACTTAGATTACTACATATTCACTAATAATAATTCTCTCCTCTGAAGCAGTTGGCTTTTAACAGCTTCCATCGCTGGGACTAAATGCGCTGTTTAGAAAGCCACAAATAATAGTGCAGGTTCTTTCCCAGAGGGAATCTCATCGTGGTTATTTTGGGTTGGGTGGATTTGTTTTGTTTTTGATGAGGGAAAATATTCTACAGGATCTTTTTTTTTTTTTTTTTTGCAAAGCAGGAGGGAAAAGAAAAACAAATTGTGTTTTGACTTTGTGACAGCAAAGATTTTAAAGAAACAAGAACAGATTTGGGGGCTGGAAGGTAGAATCCTATGTCTTATATCTTAGGGTTTTGCACCATTTTATGTATGTATGTATGTATGTATGTGTTTGTTTGTTTGTTTGTTTGTTTGTTTATTACATGTATTTATATGCCGCCCTTCTCTCGAAGGACTCAGAATAGCGTAGAGGGCTAATGCCTCCTACTAAAGGCAGCATTTAAGATCCAGCTGCTGCAATTACTGGCGAGTTCAATCCTAGCCAGGCTCAAGGTTGACTCAGCCTTCCATCCTTTCTAAGGTGGGTAAATTGAGAACCCAGTTTGTGGGGGCAATAAGCTGACTTTGTATAAATATATACAAAAGTATGAAGGCTATTGCTTAATGCATTGTAAGCCGCCCTGAGTCTCCGGAGAAGGGCGGCATATAAATCAAATTTAAAAAAAAAAAAGGCGGCGAACACAAGTTAAGAAACGTACAATAAAATTGCACTTTAAATCAAATAACTAATTAATAATAAATAATAAAACCCAGAATCAGAGTCAGCCTATTTGCTTGAACAGCCAAGTCTTCAGCTCCCAACGGAAGGAGCGGAGATCAGGAGCTGTCCAGAGCTCGGTAGATAATTCATTCCAGAGGGTGGGAGCACCCACAGAGAATGCCCTACCCCTGGGCACCGCTAGACGACATTGGCTCGCCGTCGGGACCCTGAGGAGAGCGGCCCTATGTGAGCGAACAGGACGGTGGGAAGCAGGCAGGAGAAGGTCCTGTAAATATCCTGGACCTAAATCATGTAGGGCCTTAT
The DNA here is from genome assembly GCA_038048745.1 of Coluber constrictor foxii. Classification (NCBI taxonomy): domain Eukaryota; kingdom Metazoa; phylum Chordata; class Lepidosauria; order Squamata; family Colubridae; genus Coluber; species Coluber constrictor. Next base: position 26,027,458 of record CM075968.1, read on the forward strand.
AGGTGAGAACTAGCACCTTGAAGCGGACCCGGAGAACCACTGGTAACCAGTGCAGCTGACGCAGGAGGGGTGTTATATGGGAGTAACGAGGGGCTCCCGTAACAACCCGTGCGGCTGCATTCTGGATCAGCTGGAGTCTCCGGGTGCATCTCAGGGGCAGGCCCATGTAGAGGGAATTGCAGTAATCCAAGCGGGAAGTAACCAGGGCACATTGCTACCAAGCCCCTGCCCAAGCAGGAAACTCTACCCCATTTCTGACAGATGGCAGTCCAATCTCTTGTTGAAAGTTTCCAGTGATGAAGCTCCCGCAACTTCTGAAGGCAACTTCTGTTCCATTGGTTCTCACTATCTGAAAATTTCTCCTTATTTCCAGGTTGAATCTCTCTCCTTGATCAGTTTCCATCCATTATTCTTTGTCTGGCATTCGGGTACTTTGGAAAATAGCTTGACCCCTCCTCTCTGTGGCAGCCATTCAAATATTGAAAGACTGGTCTCATGTCTCCCTGGTCCTTCTCTTCACTAGACCAGCCATGCGCAGTTCCTGTAACCGTTCATCGTATGTTTGCTCTTCTCTGCACTTTTTCTAGAGTCTCAACATCTTTTTTATAGTATGGTGAACAAAAGTGGATGCAGTACTCTAGGTCTTGTCTTCCTAAGGCTTTATAGAGTGGTATTAGTACCTGCCTTGATCTTGATTGTAGCTCTCAGTTACAATGGCACTGAAGAATGTGGGTTATGATCATTTTTCACAGTTACAAATTCTGCAGCATCCCCATGATCATGGGCTGAAAATTCAGTTGCTTGGCAACTGGTTCATATTTAGGACCATTGCTGTGTCCCAAGATCACATGATCCTCTTTTCTGACCTTCTGACAAGCAAAGTCTTTTATATAAAAAGTTTTTTATATATATTTTTTACACAAACACACATACAAACATACAATGTATTTTCTTTGAACAGAGTATTTGGCCGGTTCACAAATTTAAACAATGTTTAGTGATTTCAATTGAGTTTCATCTATTTTTTTAAAAGACCATTTCAATTGCAGTTTCTATATTACCTTTTTGCCGTATTCATTTTTCATCTATTTTTTAAGAACCAATATTACCCTTCATTCTCACCTCTAATCTTAATCTTAATCACATTCAGTTTTTCCCTTCTATTCTATATTTTGCCCCTTCATATTGTCATCTATTTGTATATCTGTCCTCAGCTTGATTCATTATGTAATGTTACAGTAGTTTAATTCTTATAATAATAATGTCCGCTTATTTTATATCATGAAAATACAAATCCAACATTTTTGTATATCACAATTAATCATTTCTACTTTCTTCACATTATAAAATGAAAGAATTAAAAATATTTCAACCATTACCATTTCCCTAATTAACTTAAAAATATTCTAGCTGTTATCCATTTCAATTGTTACAATTTAAACTTATTCATATTTCTTAAAAGGAAAAAGGAAAAAAAAGAAAAACACAATACAAATATTCCAATTGTTATTCATTTCATTTTGCAATCATAGTTTCCCATTTTTATACTACAATTCATATTTCAACATTACAGTTTATTGTAATACTAGTTATCTCAATTGTTACAGTTTATTATTCATTTCATTTTTGCAATCATATGGTTTTCTTTTTCATTTCTTCTTCTCCCTTCCAATTTTTATTTTTACCTTTTTCTTTCCCCCTTTTTCCTTTTGTATTTTGAAATCTTGAGCTCTTCTCTTTTGCCCTAAATTTCATATTGTTTCCCATCTCTTTTCTCCTTTTCCCACTTCTCCAATATTTATCCCACTGTTTATCCCAGTGTAATCATTCTGTGATTCACAAATCTGAACTCTTCTATTTTGCCCTGCTTTTCTCTGACAAGCAAAGTCAATGGGGAAGCTCGATTCATTTAACAAGCAGGTTAGTCACTGAATCACTGCAATGATTCAGTTAACAACTGTGGCAAGAAAGGTGGGACAAAACTCACTTAGCAAATGTCTTACTTAACAACAGAAATTTTGGGCTTAATTGTGGCTGTAAGTCTAGGGCTACTTGTATATATCCTTTGGGAACAGCTGGTAAGCATCGTGGTGCTGTGGTTAATAAGCTGGAGACAGTAGAGAAGAGGGGAGGGGAAGGGGAAGGGAGGGAAGGGAAGAGAGGGAAGGGAAGGGAAGAGAGGGAAGGGAGGGGAGGGGAGGGGAGGAGGGGAGGGGAGGGGAGGGGAGGGGAAAGGAAGGGAAGGGAAGGGAAGGGAAGGGAAGGGAAGGGAGAAGAGAAGAGAAGAGAAGAGAAGAGAAGAGAAGAGAAGAGAAGAGAAGAGAAGAGAAGAGAAGAGAAGAGAAGAGAAGAGAAGAGAAGAGAAGAGAAGAGAAGAGAAGAGAAGAGAAGAGAAGAGAAGAGGGAAGGGAATGAACTAGAATTAGAATTAGAATTAGAATTAGAATTAGAATTAGAATTAGAATTAGAATTAGAATTAGAATTAGAATTAGAATTAGAATTAGAATTAGAATTAGAAGGAATTTGTCTTCGGTGCATCTCTCATTGTACATAAAAGCTATAAGTGATAAATCTGATCATAGTCATCATAAAAACACATTCATCATAAATCATAAGAGACAACACTTAGCGATAGAATCAACATAAATCATACCAGGAAACTAAATAAAACAATATAAATCGGAAAGATCCAAGCAACAAATTTGTAGTCCTAAGTAGAAAAGGCGATAGGTAATAGGAAGGATGAGAAGAATAATATTAATACAGTCTTACTAAATAGTTTGACAGTGTTGAGGGCATTATTTGTTTAGCCGAGTGAAAGGTTCACATTGATAAAAGAAATATTGAAAAAAATCTGAGGCTTCATCCCTATTTCTTGGTCTCATCCCTATTTCTTCTTCCTGCAGCTTAATTCCCATCTAACACTTCTGTCCCTGCCTATCAGGCCCAATTCAAAAACTAGAATCACAAACTGTAAACTCTCTCGGGTAAGGGAAGCTGGCAGCTTTACTCCAGCTGTACTCATATCTCGGGTGCATCCGCGCAATATATATTATGCTTGGTTAGCTTTCTGTGTGATAGTGTGAGTGTAGCCTGTTGGAGGATTTATTTATGCTACCCTGGCAATTTCAGTAATGAGGAAAAAGCATATTTAGTTATAATATTCAGTTATCGTTTCCTGTTCAGTCGTTATCTAGGCCACAGTAGTCAAAGTTTTATTTGTTTGTAGAAGCTGGGATATTTTATTCCTTTGCTTTCTTTTTTGACATTTAAGGCAATCATAATGCAGTCTGGTTGGGGAAATTATGATCTCCTTACACTGAGCTGTGGCAAAATCTGGATGTTGGTTTTTAGAAGATTTGAAAGATTTAAGTGGGAATTTTGGTGTTAAGACATTTTCCTCTCCCTCCACCAAAAAAGGAACAATTGGTCCAATTTTGGAGTATATGTAAGTTGCCAGCCATTTAGACTTGTCCAAGGTCCAATTTTGTCTACTTAGCATTAGAAACTTTACTATAATTTGCTTGGACTTACCTTTCAAAACGTATCTACTGTATTTTTTGGAGTATAAGATGCTCCGGACTATAAGACGCACCTATTGTACCTTTTTTGGTGAGGAAAACAAGAAAAAGAAATCTGCCTCTGCCTCCCAGCAATTTTGTCTCGTTGCAGCAAACAGCAAACAGCCTGCTTTACTTTCAGTTTCGTTTTCAGCATAGCTTGATTGGCACAAAAAAAAAATCTGCTCCCAGCAATTTACCTCCTTGCAGCAAGCAGCAGAGGCCCCACAAAACAGCTGAGAGTCGGGAGGCTGATCCAAAGGACAATTAACTTGTGCTAATTAGGCTGTGCTGAAGCTGAAATGGACTGTTTTTTCTTGCTGCTTGCTGCAAGGAGGTAAACTGCTGGGAGGCAGAGGCCAAAGGGTGGGGGCCAGTTGGTGGGCGGGGCTATATTTGGTGTATAAGACACACCTAAATTCTCACCCCCTTTTACAGTAGTTTCTACCTGCTGACTGGCTTCTTTAAATAGTTCTGCTTTTGACTGAGAGTAATGTGTCTGCAAGACCCATCCTAATACTGCCATTCTGTAGTCTGAAAAGTTGAATAATCTGAGTTCTGATAGGCTTACCATTGCTCAATTTATTCCTGGAAACAAAGTAGTTTATAGAGCTGAAAGTTGAATTTTTAAACATTAGTTCCAGAAGGCAACAACCATATTTTAAAGATCCTTCTTTAAGTAGAGTAGAGTAGAGTAGAGTAGAACTGAATTGAATTGAATTGAATTGAACTGAACCGAAAGGGGCCTTGGAGGTCTTCTAGTCCAACCCTCAGCCCAAACAGGAGATCCTATAACCATGATGGCGAACCTATGGCACGGGTGCCACAGGTGGCACGTGGAGCCATATTGGTGGGCACACGAGTGTTGCCCTAGCTCAGCTCCAGTGCGCATGCACGCACCAGCCAACTGATTTTCAGGCCTTCTGGTCTCACCGGAAGTTGGGAAACTGGCTGTTTCCAGCCTCCGGAAGGCCTCCAGGGGGGATGGGGAAGGCTATTTTTGTCCTCCCCAGGGTCCTAGAAAGCCTCTGGAGCCTGGGGAAAACGGGCCTACTGGGCCCACCGTGCCATCACATGCCAAAAGCAGGGGGAAGTGTGGGGGAGTCACGTGTGCATGCGCATGAAGGCGGGGTGCATTGAATTATGGATGTGGGCACAGGCACCCGCGACCCCCCACGCTCCCCCTGCTTTTGGCACACGACGGCAAAAAGGTTAGCCATCACTGACCTATACCATCTCAGACGAGCGACTGTCTAGTCTCTTCTTAAAAACCTCCAGTGAAGGAGAGCCCACGATTTCTGGAGTCAAGATATCCTCACTGTTAGAAGTTTCTCCTTAATTCCAAGTTGCTTCTCTCTTTGGTTAGTTTCCATCCATTGTTTGTTTTCCTGCCTTCTGGTGGTTTGGAGAATAATTTGACCCCCTCTTCTTTGTGGCAGCCCCTCAAATACTGGAATACTTCTACCATGTCCCCACGATTCTTCTTTTCTCTAGACTAGCCAAACCCAAATCCTGCAGCCGTTCCTCATATGATTTTAGTCTCCAGTCCTTTGATCATCTTAATTACTCTTCTCTGAACTTTTTTCCAAAGTCTCAACATCTTTTTTTTAATATGGTGACCAAAATTGATTGCAGTATTGTAGGTGGGGCCTTACTAGGGTTTTATAAAAATGGAATTACTTCAGCAGGGATCTTTTAACAAAAAAAGAAACACACAATCCTACAATATCACATTTCTTGATACCAGCAGCATAAACAAACAAGCAATAAGTAAGAAAAGAGTTTCTAAATCATTTAGATCATCACTTAGTATTGAATCTCTGTGTTTTTACTGTCTGCACCGAGATTCCTCTTTTACATATTGCCACTTTCTCAACAGACAAAATGTAAATGCTTTGATGACGCATTGTCATTAAAAAAAATATCTGTTACCTAATTGCCAAGTGCCTGTAGATCCAACTGTGGGGATGGATTTTTTGATTTTCTTCAGTTTATCCCCCAACATTTTCAAATTCATTTAGCACATCAGATTGCCTACTATTTTTTCAGAGTTCACAGGAAAATTCGTACATTTTCTGGATGTATTTCTCTCAGTGTTGTGCATTGTTGTGCAAACTTTTCTTTGTTTAAAAGTCTCCCCCCTTTTTTTTGTAAATTTAAAGAACTACATCACACAGTTTGGAAAGTTCCAAATAATCTGCTTCAAAAGAGAAGATTTTAATTAGAAATGATGAAAAAATTTTCCCCAAGGGTTCCAGCTGTTTAGCCATGGACAAACTGCAACAGGAGATAGAGGGCACTTGAGTGAAGGATTTTTAAGGACAGCATTCCCGATGGCCTGCTATTGTACACAATTATTTTTTTTGAGTTGAAGTCCCTTCAGTTCTGTTTTCTAATGCAGGTATGGGGAAATCTGTAAACTTGGGAAATTGATGAATGACAGTGCCCCTGTATTTCAACAACACACAGAGAAATCAGCGTCCTGCCCTTATTTAGTGATTTCTAGAACCAGGCACAGTTAGGATGGAGGGAACAACAGTTCCTTATTAATCTTATTCTTTCATAAAACCATAGAGCTGAAAAGGAGCTGGAAGTCTTCTAATCCAACCTATGTCAGGGTTCTAGTCTCGAGCCAAGCTTGAAAAGAAATCCAGTTATTTATTAGGAGCTTCATGTCGGCAGGTTCGCAAGTGAAGCCAACTCCGACCCCATGTAATTTACACCCTAATCATGACCCTGTTTCCCTCTCTCCCCCCCCCCCCCGGGGGAGATCAATCACATTCGCCAATGGAGCAATTTCCCAGATTGTAGAGATCACTCCCCTCCCGCCGCTGTGGATAACCTTGGGAGATAGCCTTGAGAGAGATAAGTCTGGAATGTGCTCCTGTCTTTGGCTGCTGTGCTGTTTCCCCTTTGCCTATGGCAACTCGAGAGCAGGCCAGGGATGCTTTGCGAGTTGACAACCCACTGCTCAAAACAGGAGTCGCTGCTACCAGTTTGCCTGAACCAGTGCAAACTGGTTGAATCCCACCTCTGGTGTAGGGTCTCCTGCTTCGGCAGGGGATTGGACTAGATGACCTACAGTACAAGGTCCCTTCCAACTCTGTCAGTCTGTTATTTACTGATCTGATGGTCCACCAGGACACCTAGATCTCTCTCACAGGGGAATGGGACACCTTGGCATGGCCAGCTAGGAGCAGCCCACTCGTCACTGCCAAGCTGTCTCGGCCACCTCACTGCCACCAGGTCATTGCAGGACAACTCAACATGAATATCCCAAAGGTGCTTTTTCAAGGAGGCCACTGGACTTCCTTGTTTTTTCTTTTGTTGGAAAAAATGTCCTTCTGGTTCAGTTCCAAGTGGGGAGAAAGACACTGGAAATATGGTGGCTTCTTGGAAAGATGGTTTTAATGATGGACAGGATCACATGACTTGAAGATCTTGGGTGAAGAGGGAAAAAAGGGAAGAGATGCTGAGAGTGCCTGAGTTTTATACCCCCTCTGGGCTTTTGAATTTGAGCTTGTATTCTGATTGGTTGTCAGACTCCCATGGGGCCATACAGGAGTAACTTTGTAGGTTGTGTATTTGAGTCCCAAGCTTGGTTGACTCTTGCTGGGTGATTATGTAATGAAAGGGTTTTGGGCAATTCCTACTATGGCTCTGCCTGAAGGAGCTAGATCTTTGTTATATAGAATAGTCTGGCCCAGGCTTTCGTGGCCCATTGACAAAGGTGGGGGGGCTGACTTTCTGCCTCCCTTTTAGGGGAAATATTCTGCCCTTTTAATATTTTGTAAAATATCTCATTTTCCTAGGAGAGGAGTGGGTGCTAACTTCCTACACTTTGAAGACATTTTGCTTCTCATGCAAGAAGCTTCCAGCTCTGACAGGATTAGAAAGGAGGCCATTTTGAGGAGATTAATTTACCAGAGAGCATTCCGATGTGCTTTCTGCCTCTCTTGACTGCTAAGCCACAAGTATGTGCGAGGCGACAACGATAGGCTTTCAAAAGTGGGTGAAAAAGCATAGCTAATCCTTCTTAAACCCCATTGGATTAATTATATTCAGAGAAGAGATTAGAGTTGATCAGGAGCTAAGTGGATTGAAGTGGATCACAAGATTTCGTGTAGTGCTTTTGTAAAAAAGGGAGATTTGACAATCAGGAAAAGGAACTAGAGCAAACAATAGCTAATTGAAAAACCATGATCAGCATGGTTCCATCTATAAAAGCAGGAGAGGGGTGGTGTTTTTTTTTTTAAAGCAGCTGCTTCTTTGCAAACTGCTGATAGGGCATCTTCAAAGCACCCACCTTTTCGGTTCATCTCCAGCATGAAAGACCCCAGAACGAGGGAAACTCAAAATAGCTTTGGAACAGATACAATTTTGTACCTAGCACCTGCTGAGAACTATCAGATGGAGGTTGGAAATTCATATTCCTTCTGCGTTTACAGAGATAACCAAAAAAAAAAAAAAAGGTCAGCCATGCATTTAAAGGAGATTTGTTCCACCATGCTGTGATGGTTCTGAGCCTGTCTGTCAACAATCATCATTTTGAGGGGTGGGGGGGGTGGGGGTTTTCAGTTCTGGCTTTAAAAAAAAAATCCAGAAACCTTAGTGAGGCTGGAGCAATGAAAGGAATACCAAACGCTTCCCAGAATGGGAAAGAAATTTTGGGCGAATAGTTGAAAACCAGATTTGGCTGGAAAAGTAGCGAGAGCATTGACTTCAATCTGTTTCCCCCCCAAAATTAGTCTTTTCCACATCGAATTCTCCAGAGGCAAATGCAGGATTTTCAGGCTGGTCAAGAGAAAGAGAAGATGATTTCCATATGAATATGATATGAAGGCGGTCCTTCATATATTTTTAGTCTCCAGCAGTGATGGAATCCTGCCGGTTGAACAACAGGTTTAGTGATCGTGCACACGTGCTCAATTTTACGAAAACTTCCCTTCCGCTTTACTGCTGGGGAGTAACACAGCTGAGGTATGGCAGTCTGCTCTGCCGCTGTTGTGACCCAGGCCCACATAGTTAATATTAAATGCAAAACAGTTCCATAAAACAAACAGATTTTATTAAAACAGCTGAGAACTACTCAAAATTTCCGCTGCCCGTTCTCCAGAACCTGTCATTTCACCTATTGGATTTCACTGCTGATACTTAGTCACCTTCACAGTTTCCACTGGATGTATTTGGGGGGGGGGGGGAGAGAAGGGAAGTGGTTTAAATCAAGTCTGATTCAAATTTATCATTTGAGCTAGCAAATCTGTAGCTGATTTCATGCAACTGTAGGAAGTTAGCACCCATCCCTCTCCTAGGAAAATGAGATATTTTGGGAGATATTAAAAGGGCAGAATATTTCCCCTAAATGGGAGGCAGAAACTCAACACACACACACACACCCTTTGTCAATTGGCCATGAAGGCCTGGGCCAGTCTATTCTGTCTAACAAAGGTCTACCTCCTTCAGGCAGAGCCATAGTAGGAATTGCCCAAAGCCCTTTCATTACATCATCACCTAGCAAGGCTCAACCAAGCTTGGAACTCTCAAAAAAACTCACACCCTACAAAGTTACCCCTGTATGGCCCCATGGGAGTCTGACAACCAATCAGAACACAAGCTCAAACTCAAAAGTCCAAAGAGGGTATAAAACTCAGGCACTCTCAGCATCTCCTCCCTTTTTTTTTTCTTCTTCACCCAAGATCTTCAAGGCATGTGATCCTGTCCACCATTAAAACCATCTTTCCAAGCAGCCACCATCTTTCCAGGGTCTTTCTCCCCACTTGGAACTGAACCCAGAAGGACATTTCTTCCAACACAACCATGGGTAATTTTCCAGTCTGACTTGGATTTGAGCCAGAAAAGCATGTCAATGTTGTGGCCCATCAGCGGCCTGTGCAGATTGTAGCTGACTCTGACAGCGAAGAGGCTGGTGTGGTGTTGCGCCAGCAGCCTGTGCAGCTGGCACTCGAGTCGGACAGTGAGGAGGCTGGAGAAAATGTGGTGCCAGAGGCAGGGATTCAGCCAGGGCCTTCAGAACCTCCAGAAGCTCCTTTAAGTGAAGAGGACGAAGAGGAAGAGCCTCTTCTTGATGCATGGGTGCACAGAGCTGCCAAAAAGCAGGAATGGCTTCTCAGGAGGAGGTCTCCTCAAGAGTAAGGATTGGGGGTTAATTAGCCACTCCCTTAGCCTATTTCAGGAAGTATGCCAACTGAAGCAATTTGTAGGGAATAACTTTAGTTCACTCTACTTCGCGTCTGGATTCTCTGCAAAATTGCTTCTGGGCTTTCTGCCAACTTTAGTAAGATTGTGATTACTTTATCCTTGGTTTCTTGTAGGCTGTTAAGAAAGTTTATTAACAGCCTTTGTTTTGATAAAGACTGAGTTATTTTAGCAAATTAAGTTTTGTACAAACTTTGTGTGTGCTGTATTCTTTGGGGTCCGTAGCTGGGGCAAAACAGTCAATATGGAATTTAGAATGCACGTTAATTGCTGAATTGCTAAATGACATCCAAAGCTTTCTGAATCTGTTTTGGTTTATGATCTGCCGTCCTCTGAAGATATTATACAGAAATGCAAATCAAGTTGTCAGACTAAGATTCCAATTGGAATAATTGCAGAGACTAACTACAGACCCCTTTCTAAATCTGCAGTGTCCCTAAATAACATTCAGCATGGGGGAATGTATCCGCCCCATATTCTCCCGCCCTTATTTCATGTCGTTTTTTCTCTCCGTAAAGGGTTTACGGCTATTTTCAAGCTGTGAGATTCACTTGCTTTTTCAGGGGGAAGAAGGAGCAAGTGCTGAACAGATAAGGAAGAACCAGAGCACAAAATGAATTTACTTCAATGCAATTATAATTCAGACTCCTTCCATATTTAGTAATTTTCTGCCTCTTGAAAATGCTTGTTTGACTACCCATGTTTCAAAGAAAATAAGACCCTCTCTTATATTTTTTTGAATCCCGAAATACGCGCTTGGGCTTATTTTCAGGGGGGGGGAGCTTATTTTAGTGCATGCGCTCAAAAACCCAATTGGACTTATTATCAGGGGGTGTCTTATTTTAGGGGAAACAGGGTATCTTGGTTAATCCAAGATTTCGGGGGACTACATGCTCTATTTGGCTTCAAGGTGATACCTGTACTGACCTAATTTAACAACCGAAACCGAAAATGTGAGCATGCGTGTAGCCTTCTGCAGATGCGTTTTGCTCACATGCGCGCTTGCACACTTGCATGCGGCTTAAAAATGCAGCTAAATAGGACATCATAGCGCCAGGGCGGGAAGGCAGGCCCACCCTCAGGTCACAACTACCGGTTTGCTCAAGCTAGTATGAACTGGCTGAATCCCACTCCTACCTGTACTTGCTTAAGATCTTGCACAGCAGAAAAGAAAATTGTGATCCCACGTCTGCAACGTTTGGCAGTTCATTCCCACAAAGTAACTAACAATTCATATATTTTTTTCCGAGCTCACTTGAACTGCGGCGTAATGATCGTTGCTTTGCACGTCTGGAGACCTCTGAATTATGCATTTAATAGGAAGCGTGCACAGTTTGGAGACAAAATAAAATGAAGCAACAAATCATCAAATTAAGTTATTAAATTCAAAGCGAGGGAAGCGTCTTCTAGTAGCAGTGAGGGACCACTCCTTGCTGAAGAATCCAAGAAAGTTCCCTCAGCTGATGGTTTCTTTGAAAGCAAAGCTGAGGAATTTGAATTGTTGCTTTAATTCCTCTTTTAGCTGCTGTGTCTTTCCATTAAAGGGGGCAGGGGGTGTGGGGGTAGACTTCTCTCTAAAACAGATTTATGTTTCTTCGCTTTTTATTAAATCAGTAAAAAAAAAATCTGAATCACAGAGCCCATTAAATAATTTATGATTGAGCCGGAGGGGAAAGCCAAAATAAAATTTTAAAAAAACCAACAAAATACAGGCATTTTGAAGGAACACAACATAAGGGGTGTTTGTCAGGGTGGAATTCGCAGATAAACTGTGGATACATAAATTGACATCATGGAAGGGGAAAAAAATTATCAATTCTGTTCTGATATCAGTAAGCTCTGTACAATGTTCCTCTTCACGGCCTTGGAAGAAAACACAAATATTTAAACCCAAAGTGCCAAAATGGAAGCTCACCAAAATAACTCATGTTGGCCCAAACATTATTCTGAGATGCATGCAGAGGTGGTACTCAGCCTGTTCTGAGGTAGCAGCGACTGCAGGCGGGCCCTTCCACCCACCCAGATGTAATGCCGTCCTATTTAGCCACGTTTTCAAGGCTGGGCGCATGCGTAGAAGGCGCACACCAGTGGTGGGTTGCTCCCGGTTCGCACCGATTCGCAAGAGTAGTTCGGAGAACCGGTAATAACATTGGCTGGCCACGCCCCTGAACCGGTCCCTGGCCGGTTGCCAGTTGCTTACCCCAACCATCTCATCAGAGGCTTTTTTTAATTATTATTTTTAAAAGCATTTTTTCTGCAACCACTTTGGCTGAAAAAATGCTTTTAAAGGTAAAAAAAAAAAAGCCTCTGATGATTGCGAGGCTCAGCTGGTGTGGTCTTACTAAGGCTTTATAGACTGGTATTAGTACCTCCCTTGATCTTGATTGCAACATAGGATTGCATTGGATTTTTTGGCTGCTGCTGCACACTTTTGGCTCACGTTTAGCTGGTTGTCCACTAAGACTCCAAGATCCCTCTCATAGTTACTGCTATTAAGCCTGGTTTCATATATGTACTTATGTACTCCATATATGTACTTTGGCTTTTCTTGTCTAAGTGCAAGACTTTCCTTTTCTCTAACATTGAATTTCATTTTTTGTAGATTGTGGAGCCAACTGCTCCCCGAGGAGTGAGGCAAAGGTTTGTCCCCCTCTTTTGTGAAGTTGGGGCAGGTTACTCTTGTTGTGGAAATAGCCAGTAGAGTTTGTTAGAACCAGCTCCCACGGTTCTACGTTAAAGGTCACCAACCTGAGTCATTTCGGTATGTGATAAAAATCCTGATCTGGTTTCAGAGGCCGTGAAGGACTCAGTGGGTGGAAAAAATAATTGTAAATTATGGCACTGAGATACCTGATGGACTGCCTAGTCTGGAGGGAAATGACCCATGCAGTTCATATTCCCTCCCCTCCCCATGAGTTCAGAAGAGGAGAGAATGGGACACGCTGCTTCTCTGTACAGGCCACCATTTGTGGAACCTCTCTTCTCCAGAAGCAAAGGGCAGCTTCCAAGGCAATCTTGCGGAGAACTCTGAACCACGGTTTAATGGAGGAGGAAGAAAGGAGGAAATATGATGTTTAATGAAGGGTGAAAATAGTTTTTACATGTTATGTTTCCGTGGCTTTTGCAATTCAGGAATATTTCTGTACTCAGCTGCATGAGGAGAGGGCAGGGCAGGGCAGGGCAGGGCAGGGCAGGGCAGGGCAGGAGAAGAGAAGAGAAGAGAAGAGAAGAGAAGAGAAGAGAAGAGAAGAGAAGAGAAGAGAAGAGAAGAGAAGAGAAGAGAAGAGAAGAGAAGTGGGAAGGGAAGGGAAGGGAAGGAGTGAAATTGCAGTCCCTACATGCAAAACAAAACAGAACTCTCTCCTCCATCAAAGCAACTAACTTTCCCTTTTTCTCCTTCTCTCTCCCAATCTGTCAGAAAGTTTTACCAACAGACTCCTTGGCTGGTTATGAGTTACGGCACTTCCCCCTCCAGACTTGCCACCAGAAGAGGTGGGAGAGGACGGTTTGTAAGGGGGAGGGGGAAAGACATTCAGAAAAACAGAGAATGAGTGCCAAGTTGGGGCTGGTGCAATCCTTTCCCTTGCAGAAGCGATAATGAGAGCCAATGTTTAATAAATAGCAAACACTGCGTGCCATCCATTATTCATGGCCAAATATTACTAAAATATTCAATATAAACTGGCTTGTGAATATTTCATGCAATTATTCATTAATAAACATTTGTCAGCACCGTGCTTGTGATGGGGAATTGGTGTAGGGCACAAAAGGGTATATGAAGCCAAGCGTCAGGGAAATAAAGACAGCGAGTAGCCCATAATTGCCAGAACTGGTCCCGAAACTGGAAACACAGGAACTTGAAGCCTGTCTGGACATCTAGCAAAAGTGCCCATTGGAGAACTCCTCCCTTGTTGAAAGCACCGGAGGTTGAAATTAAATGTTTTATGAGTTTGAGAGAGTGACAGGTTGATCCCTTAGTCAGGCTCCCATCTTAACACCATCCAAATGGAGTCAATCCAGGTTCCCCCCCCCCTCCCCCCCAAAATCCTTCCTCTATTTGTTTGGGTTTTTTCCTCCCATTCGTTTTGATTAAAGAGAATTGGCTTTTCAAATTTCATTCAGAGATGAAAGAGAGAAGTTAGGACATTTCTGTGGGCGGAACGGGGAGAGGAGTGAGTTCTGAGATGGCCAAAATTGTGTAGAGGAACACAATTTGGGGGGGGCTTCTTTCCCCCCTTATTTAGAGAACCCTTATAGCGTTCTCTGTGGGAGCCCTGGCCCTCTGGAATAGTTTGCCCACCGAGCTCAGGACAGCCCCCGACCTCCTTTCCTTCCGTCGCGAGCTGAAGATGTGACTCTTCTGCCAAATGAACTGATCCGTCATGGGTTTACACTGTTATAAATTTTATTTTGTTTTTAATTGGGTTGTTGATTTTAATTTTATTGTGATTTGTATTATAAATTGTCATTTTTGTAAGCTGCCCTGAGTCCCTCGGGAGAATGGCGGCATATAAATTGCAATAATAAATAATAAATAAATAAAATAAATAATATTCCAGACTGGGGAGCTTTTTCAGATTTTTTTTAAATTAGATTTATATGCCGCTCTTCTCCGGAGACTCAGGGCGGCTTACAATGCATTAAGCAATCGCCTTCATACTTTTGTATATTTTTATACAAAGTCAGCTTATTGCCCCCACAAACTGGGTCCTCAATTTACCTACCTTAGAAAGGATGGAAGGCTGAGTCGACCTTGAGCCTCGAACTTGCACAATTGCAGACAGCTGGGTGTTAATAACAGGCTATCTAGCCTGTTGAACTATCTGAGGCTCTTTAGGAAACAGGAAATAGGAAGAATCAGAGAGCTGCAAAGAGAAGGGTGAGGAGAACCAGACTTTCCTCCACGGGCTGCAGTCAACAAAATCAATCAATCAGAATAGAACTGGATCTTGGAGGTTTTTAAGAAGAGACTGGACAGCCACTTGTCTCAAATGGTACAGAGCGGGAGTTGGCAACTTGTGGCTCTGGAGCCATATGTGGCTCTTTGGGCCCTCTACTGTGGCTCCCTGCCACCCTGTCATGGCAGAGAGGTGAAAGAGCCATCATTCTGTCGTGGCAGTGGCATGGTTGGAGCCTTAGTGTGAGAGCAAAGCTAGTTAGTGATGGCTAACTTTTTCCAGACCAAGTGCCCAAAGTGTGCATGCATGTGTGCAAATGTGCATGCAACCTCCAAAATGCAATGCACCTGCGGGCCCCCATGCATGCACCCTGCCCCCCCCATGCATGCACACAAGGGGCCCTGTATGCACCCCACCCCATGCATGCATGCACCCCGCTCCTTGCACATGCACAGCAGAGACCTGAAGACCAGCTGGCCGGCAGGAGGCGCACATACATGCACAGCAGAGCTGAACTGGGGCGATGGCTCACATGCCATCAGAGAGGGTGCTGCGTACTACCAGCAGCACACATGCCATAGGTTCGCTATCACGGGTATAGAGCAGGGGTGGGTTCTACTTACCTTTACTATTGTTTTGCATTGTGCCTGCGTGCTCTTCTGAGCATGCACAGATCGCCTATGATGACGTCCGGGTCAGTGGGCGGAGCCTCCTGCCAGTTTTACTACTGGTTCTTGTGAACCGGTCTGAGCCGGGGGCAACCCACCTGTTCTCTCCCCGTCACACACACACACACTCAGACAGACAGTCGGGGGTTAAATAAACTGGCAGGCAACCAATTAGTCCGATCCTAGCAGCAATCCCAGCAGCTGCTTGCCAAGACCTTTTATCAACTTAGAAGAAAATACACACCACAACAATTGTCCAGGAATAAATCTGAAACCGAGATGCAAAGTGACTCCAAGGGATTAGTTAGTTTTGTCCGTCACAGAGTCTGAATGCTTAACTCACCCCCTTTTATAGCCTGTGGGGTGTGGTCCAGTGAGTCAGCTAATCACGGGCACGCCTTTTCTTCTGTTGCACGCGCCTGTCTCTGCGACGCTGGCGAGGGTCCAGCCAAGACTCATTATCCTCATCACTGTCCACCTGTGGCTGCGGGGACGTGCTTGGCTCTGGGCCTATCTCTTGCCCTTCAGTGTCCTCTGGAGGCATTGCCAGAGAGGAGGGTCCTGGAGAAGGAGGCCTTGCCAACTCCTCTCCCTCACTCTCAGAGTCCTCTCCTGCTGATGACACAGGCTCAGGCAACGGACCAACAACACCACCACTGGAATAGAGTCTTCTGTTTGAGGAAGAGGTTGGACTGGAAGACCTCCAAGGTCCCTTCCAGCTCTATCCTGATTGATTGATCACAATGCATATGTTTTATTCCCCAGCATGGCATTCTAGGAAATTCTAAGTGTTGGCATCCAGCTATCTTAATGTGGCTATGGTTGTTCTAACTCATCATATCCTTGCAACTGACCAGGATGTATCAATAAACAGATTCCTTACAGCATGTACACACAAAAAATCACACAAGGCAGGTGCATTTTCTCACAGAACTTGATTATAATTCCTGGTGTCATCTGAGAGAAAGCAATGCAGAGACAACCAGGCATGACATCATTCTGACCTCGGGCACTTCTTGTACAGTACTGAAAAAGAGGTAAAACACTATCCCCAAAGAGAATATTGCTTTGCATGGGATTTCCACATGTGCCCTTCTTTATAAAGAAGTGCGGATGTAGAACCTACTGTATATTTAAATAGAACCCCAAAGATAAGTTAACACAAATGCTGATTCCAATAGAACTGGCATTTGAATGAGTTGCTAGGCTTGGTTGGGGTTAACCCAGATTAACCCAGGTGTTGTGGCTCTGTTGCCTGAGCCTGTGTCATCGTCAGGAGAGGACTCCAAGAGTGAAAGGGAGGAATTGGCAAGACCTCCCTCTCCAGGACCCTCCTCTCTGGCAATGCCCCTGGAGGACAGCGAAGGGCAAGAGATAGGCCCAGAGCCAAGCACATCCCCGCAGCCACAGGTGGACAGCGACGAGGGAGATAAGTGCTGGCTGGATCCTCGCCAGCGACGCAGGGAGAAACATGCCCAACAGAAGGCACGGCGTGCTCGTGATTAGCTGACTCACTGGACCACACCCCACAGCCTATAAAAGAGAGTGAGTCAGCCTGCACTTTTGTGACAAACAAAAACAAATATTCCTGCATCTCAGCTTTGGCTATTCTGGACACTTGTGGTGTGTATTTTTCTGTTACGTTAATAAAGGTTTTGACACGCAGCTCCTGGAATTGCTGCCAAGCTTCTTATCAGACTACTTGGTTGCCTGCCAGCTTATTTTAACCTCCGACTGTCTGAATTGGGTGTATTCCTGGGGAGCGGGGACAGAACACCAGGTAGGTTGCTGATGATACAGTCTATTACCTAAATCAATTTAAGCCATTACTTAGTAGCTAGGTTAAATATGTTACTTGACTGCAACCACAGCATCTACACATAAAGGAAGACTAACTAGATGTTTCGCTCCTCCTACCGCTATGAAAGAGCCCCTGATATTATTCTGCCACAACAGATATTTGAACTATCTTGGACTGGATGATTCTCAGCCCACACCTTCAAGAGCAGATCATCTTCTTGCCAGCCACTATTTATATTAGTGGCATGAGAAGAATTACCCCACTCCACCCTAGCTTTAGCCCTGGCCTCAACTTAAGGGAAGCTGTACTTAAATTATGTGGACATAATATTTGGACATCAGTAAGGCATTTGATAGAGTAGATCACAACCTATTTCTTGGTGAGATAGAAAGATGTGGGTTAGATAGTATCACAACCAGATCAATTCATAACTGTCACACCAACAGCACTTGATATATAGTCTACGATGGAACGGCATCTACATGAAGGGAAGCAAGTACTGGGATACTTCAAAGTTTTGTCTTAGGCCCAGTACTCTTCAAGATCTTATTAATGTCAGGATTGCAAGTAACACCCCCAGTGAAAGAAAAACCCCGCCTAACACTCACCTGTCCATCACATGGTCCAATCAATGCATTGTCCCAACTGGAGATGCTTCTCAGTCACACCTCTCCAGGTGCAGGGCAGAGTGGCCTTGACTCTCGGAGAAAGGAATGTTATTTTGATTATGTATCTCCCAGCTCCATACAATCCCTCCTCCCAGTTTCCCACAGCATTAAATGTAGTAAGAAATGTAAGGTTCTTACATTTAGGCAAAAAAAAACCAACAACAAATGCAGAGATATACTATAGATAGGTGGTTCCTGGCTCAATAGCAGTAACTACGAGAGGAGAAATTTTCTGACAGGGAGAACAATCAACCCGTGGAACAGAAGTTGCCTTCAGAAGTTGTGGGAGCTTCATCACTGGAGGCTTTCAAAGGGAGATTGGACTGCCATCTGTCAGAAATGGTGTAGGACCTCCTGCTTGGGTTGGGGATTGGACTGGATGACCTATAAGGTCCCTTCCAGCTCTGTTAATCTGTAATTAAAGAACCAACCTAGAAATAAGGAGAAATTTCCTGACAGTCAGAACAATTAACAGTTTCTGTGGATGCTCCATCACTGGTGGTGTTTTAAGAAGAGATTGAACAGGCATTTGTCTGAACTGGTCTGAAGTCTCCTGCTTGATAGGGAGCTGGACTAGAGGACCTCCAAAGTCCCTCCCCATTCTGTTATTCTGTTAAGATAAATCACAAGTCTGGCAGTTAATTCTTCATGCTTTGTGAGCATGCAGTGTCTCTACCATCGGAATTAATCCATTTAATCAGGGGACTCGTCCAAAAAGAGACAGAGCACTCGTGAGCCCAAGGATGCAGTTAACCTTTGGACTCTTATTTTCAATCTGCATGTTCTCCAACCTCTGTAGATCGAGATGTTCCAGCCCCATGAGCCTCCTGAGATCTGATTCCCCCCCCCCCAAAGATTTTTTTTCCCCACTACCTGCTCAACAGGCTTCATAAAATATGAAAACCTTTTATAAATGTTTCCGCAAGCTGCACAGAAGCCATACAAACTGGAGCTGACTGAGCTGCGTCAATAGCTTCAACTTGCTTCTTTGTAGAGTTTTTGTCACCTGTAAAACTGGAAGCGAAAGAGGTCTCCTATGAGCACAGCCTGTCTTCTCCCATAAATCCAAGCTTACAATTATTGTATGTTAGTCCTTTGGGTTCAAAGAAGACGTGTCATTCTGCAGTTCATCTGTGGAAAGGTCTTTGCAGTCACAATTTAGTTAGGGGTCCTCAAACTTTTTAGATAGGTTGTATTTGCACAAAAGTGGGAAGGTAGAAAAAAATCCCGTCAGAAGGTGAAGTGATAAAGAAGATTTTAGATTGTGCAGAAATGAACAGATTAACATTAAGAATAAAAGATAAAGAGGAATCGGTGTATTTCAAGACATGGGGACGATTTTATGTATAGTTAGAAAAAAATATGAATAAAAGATAATAGATTAATAAATTAGACAATGTAAAGGTAAATGAGTGAGAAGACAAAAAAGGAATAGAAACTCAGATGACACCTGAGTAAATGGTAAAAGGGTGTTGTGGGGGATAAAGAAAAAAATGTTACTATATAAATAGTATAACCATGATGATATATGTATAATTGGTAAATTGGAAAAGAAATTGAAAAGAAAGTGTATATTAATAGAAAATCAGGGCTGCTTGGACACCAATAGGGAAAATATTTGGATTGAAAATAAATACAACAATGGAGACAGAATGGAAAGAGGAGTAAAGGGTAAGATAGGAGGAGAGAAGGAGAGAGAGAAAAACAGAAGAAAGAGAAAAGGAGAGGAAGAAAGGAAGGGGGAAAAGAATAGGAGAGAAGGTTAGAAAGGGGGGAAGAAGGGAGGAATGGGGGAAAGGAGGGGGAAGGAGAGAAGAGGAAGGAGAGGAGGAAAGAATAAGGTAGAAAAGGATAGAAGAAGGGAGGGAAGGGAAAGAGAGAAAAAGGAGAAGAAGGATTGTAAAATAAGGGAGAAGAAAGGATAGAAGAGCAATTCCGAATATAATTAAAAAATCTTTTTTTCTTTAGAAAATATATGTATATGTATGATTAATTATGGATAAGAAAATGTACATTTATAATATGCTTATAAGAAATGGAGCTTGGATAGTTCAGCAGATTAATGCATTGTAATTTAACTCCAGATGTCTGCAATTAGTAGGTTCGAATCTCACAAGGCTCAAGGTTGACTCAGCCTTCCCTCCTTTCTAAGGTAGGTCAATTGAGGACCCAGTTTGTGGGGGCAATAAGGTGCCTTTGTATATAAATATACAAAAGTATGAAGGCTATTGCTTAACACATTGTAAGCTGCCCTGAGTCTCCGGAGAAGGGCGGCATATAAATCTAATTAAAAATAAAATAAAATAAAATGAAATAAAATTTTAAAAAATTCTTTTAAAAAACTTTTTAAACAGGGGGCCAATTCATGGTCCCTCAGACTGTTGGAGGGCCAGACCAGCTGGGTGGGTGTGGCTAGGTGGTCATGTGAGTAGGTGGGCGTGGCCAATTTAGCAGTCCAAACAATACACACAAATTAAACTTTAATTTGTTATGCTCCTGAGGGTGGAAAGCAGGCTAGTGAAGGGATGTGGCTGCCTTGGAGTGTGTATGAGGGACTTCTGTTTGTGTGTATCTCTCTCTCTTTCTCTCTCTGGAGACTGGGGAGACAAAAACGGGCCCATTTTTGGCCTCCCCAGCCTCCAGAAGGCGGATGGGGGCCAGCGGGTAGGCGGGGCAATGTGGGCGGGGCAGCCTCGTGGTCCTGCGTGGGCCAGATCAATGGCTTCGGTGGGCCATATCTGGCCCCCGGGCTGTAGTTTGAAGACCCCTGATCTAGAAGCACAGAATCTACCCTGTTCCCCCCAAAATAAGACCTCCCCTGATAATAAGCCCAATTGGGCTTTTGAATGCACGGCAATAAGGCCAAGCACTTATTTCAGGGTTCAAAAAAATATAAGACAGGGTCTTATTTTTGGGAAAACACGGTAGTACAATGGAGGCACTGAAAATCCATTGTTGCAGTAACTGTGGATGCTATTTTGTAATGCCTGTCAACCCTGAAGCCCAAAGCCATTTTGGACGCTTCAGTGTTGCCACACTGGAGCTGAGGGACAGGGAGGGAGGGATTTGAGATAGCTGGGATATTGTAGCCAAAACAATAGCCATATCGGTGGGCACAAAAGCATTGCCTTAGCTCAGCTCCAGCGTGCATGCACACACTGGCCATCTATTTTTCAAGCTGTTTCCAGCCTCTGTAGGGCTTCCGGGGGGGGAGGCCATTTTCACCCTCTCCAAGCTCCTAGAAAGCCTCTGGACCCTGGGGAGAGTGAAAAACGGGCCTTCTGGTTCCACCGGAAGTCGGGAAATGGGCCGTTTCTGGCCTCTGGAGGGCCTTTGGCAGGGAGGAAAGCCATTTTCGCCCTTGCCAGAGTCCAAGAAAGACTCTGGAGCCTGGGGAGGGTGAAAAGCAGGCTTACCATGCCATTGCATGCCAAGAGAGGGAGTGGTTGTGCGTGCATGCACAGGGGGGGGACATTGAATTATGGGTGTGGGCACACACATGCGTGACCCCCACCCCTGCTCTCTCCTTTTTTGGCATGCGATGGCAAAAAGGTTTGCCATCACTATTCTTTGATGAATCTACCTGCCTCAGAGTTTTCCTTGCTATGGGTCTATTACCTGGAGCCCTGAGAATGCCAATCATACTTTTCTATCTGGTTATGGGAATGCCTTCAAAGCCAGTGAAGGCTCCTAAGCACAGGGCTCGCCAGCACATTCTAGTTCCCTTGGCTAGATCTCATAATTGTGTATGTTTCTTTGTGATGGACCTCCAAGTTTCTTCCCAGCCTCCAGTACACTACAGAAGCAACTGGTGAGGCCATAACACATGTCAGAAATGGTGTAGGGTCTCCTGCTTGGGCAGGGAGGGTGGACTAGATCAGTGGTGGGTTTCAAAAAAAATTACTACTGGTTCTGTGGGCGTGGCTTGGTGGGCGTGGCAGGGAAAGGATACTGTAAAATCTCCATTTCCTCCTGATCAGTTGGAACTTGGGAGGCAGAGAATAGATGCGGGCGGGGCAAGTCAAGAGTGGTATTTACCAGTTCTCTGAACTACTCAAAATTTCTGCTACCAGTTCTCCAGAACTGGTCAGAACCTGCTGAAACATCTAGTCCAGAGGTGAAACCATCTCTGGACTAGATGACCTACAAGATCCCTTCCAACTCTGTTAATCTGTATCCATTTTGATGACATGTTCCACCCATTTCAACTGATAATCAGGAACTCAACACTCATAGATTCTGCACACTCAAAGAAGATGTTGAGACTTTGGGGAAAAAATGCAAAGAGCAACTAAGATGATTAAAGGCCTGGAGACTAAAATATATGAAGAACGGTTGCAGGAATTGTGTATGTCTAGTCTAGAGAAAAGAAGAATTAGGGGTGACATGATAGCAGTATTCCAGTATTTGAAGGGCTGCCACAAAGAAGAATGTGTCAACCAATTTTCCAAAGCACCTGAAGGCAGGACAAGAAGCAATGGGTGGAAACTAATCAAGGAGGGAAGCAACCTGGAACTAAGGAGAAATTTCCTAACAGTGAGGACAATTAATCAGTGGAACAAGCAAAGTCAATGTGGAAAGCCATTTTCATTTAACAGCCCTGTGGCTAACTTAACACCTGCAGTGATTCATTTAATGATTGTGCGAAGAAAATCATAAAATGGGACACATCTCACATAGCAACAAATGTTTGGGGCTCCATTGCAGCCATAAGTCGAGGACTATCTGTATGATGTGATTTCAATACTGCTATGTTGGCAGACGCTAGGGCAAGTAATGGGAGCTCACTCCGCTATGCGGCACTAGGTATTCGAACCGCCAAACTGCTAGCCTTTCGATCAACAAGTTCAGCGTCTGAGCCATTGAGCCCTTTGATATCAGATATGTACCAATATGATATTTCCAATAAAGCTATTCTTTGACAAATCTCCCTGCCTCGGAGTTCTTGCTTGCAATGGATCTATTACTTAACACTGATAGAGATTCACAACTCCACACAATGTACACAAGTGAGATGAGTCAATGGAAGACACACACACAAATAAGACCTGCCTTTTGGTGGCAAAAGAATATATATAAAACAGGGTCTTATTTTCGGGAAAACGTGGGTATATGCAAAAATATTTCCTGGAGCAGTAATATTTCTTAGTGGGGGGTGGGGAAGATAGAAGACCTAAGATAGAAGTGTCAATTTGTTCTGGAATTAGATGTTGCAGTTTGAAAAACAGTAGAAGACAAGGGGAGAAGAAATGCAGATGAGTTATTTACAATGAGCTCATTCTCACTCTTAATACTACTTCCTGGATCTGAGCAGCCGTGCTGCTTCCTTTCCCCATGGCAGCTTTTCTGGCCTGTCAAGGTGAAATGGCCTGATGAACTGCATCACAAGATGGAGCACATCACCTCTAGATCTTTACTTCAAACATTGACAGTGAATTATGTTATCGCCAGTGCTCACAGCGAAGAGCCAAGGCAGGTCGCACCTCCTTTACT
Organism: Coluber constrictor foxii; assembly: GCA_038048745.1. Taxonomy (NCBI): domain Eukaryota; kingdom Metazoa; phylum Chordata; class Lepidosauria; order Squamata; family Colubridae; genus Coluber; species Coluber constrictor. Next base: position 26,050,762 of record CM075968.1, read on the forward strand.
CAGGGCTAGCTGTAACAGCATAAAAATACCTGCGGCTGTTTCGACGTTAGCAGTCTGAGAGGAAATTAACACAAATGTGGACTTTCTTTAGACAGATTGACAGAGTTGGAAGGAACCTTGTAGGTTAACTAGTCCATCTCCACGCCTAAGCAGGAGACCCTGTACCAGTGATGGATAACCTTTTCTGGACCGAGTGCCCAAAACACGTGCTCACCTGAACCCCCAAAATGCAATGTGCACCTGGCCCCTGTGCATGCAACCCCTGCCCATGTCCATGTATCCTCCCACATGCCCCATTCCCCCCCCCTCCCACATGCGCAGCAGAGACCCAAAGACCAGCTGGCCAGCATGAGAGACCCATGTGCCCACAGAGAGGGTGCTGTATGTTACCTCTGGCATGTGTACCATAGGTTCACCATCACAGCCCTATGTCATTCCTGACAGATGGCAGCCCAGTCTCTTCTTGAAAGCCTCCAGTGATGAAGCTCCCACAACTTCTGAAGGCAACTTCTGTTCCATCAGTTGATTGTTCTCACTGTCAGAAAATTCCACCTTATTTCCAGGTTGAATCTCTCCTTGTTCAGTTTCCATCCATTGTTCCTTCTCTGGCCTTCAGGTGCCTTGGAAGATAGCCTGACCCCCTCTTCTCTGTGGCAGCCCCTCAAATATTGGAAGACTGCTATAATGTCTCCCCTGGTCTTTCTCTTCATTGGACTAGCCATGCCCAGTTCCTGCAACTGGTCTTCATATGTTTTAGTCTCCAGCCTTTGATCATTTTAGATAGATTCAGATTAACTGAGTTGGAAGGGACCTTGTAGATCATCTAATCCAACCCCCCACCCAAGCAGGAGACCGTATACCATCTCTGACAAATGACAGTCCAGTCTCTTCTTGAAAGCCTCCAGGGATGAAACTCCCACAACTTCTGAAGGCAACTTCTGCCTTCCGTCGGTTGATGGTTCTCACTGTCACAAAATTTCTCCTTATTTCCAGGTTGAATCTCTCCTTGGTCAGTTTCCATCCATTCTTCCTTGTCAAGGAATAAACTGATCATTTTCTTTTTGAAAACTTCTAATGATGGAACACTCACAACTTCTGGAAGCAAGGGATTTCACTGAGTAATTGTTCTCACTGTCAGGAAATTTCTCCTTAGATCTAGGTTGGATTTTTCTTTAGTGATCTTCCACCCACTATTTCTTGTCCTGCCCTCAGGTGCTTTGCAAAATGGGTTGACTCTCCCCTCTGTGGCAACCCCTCAAGTACTTAAAGACAGTTGTCATTTCGCCTCTAGTTCTTCTCTTCATATGCATCACAAAGTAGGCTCGTCAAAAAATGAATGTGTTTTCTTTATGGAGCCGGTCTTAATATTTAAAACATGATAACATTTTAAAATTCATCTGGCATCTGAAGTTCATTGAGGCTCTGAGCAGGGGTGAAATGCTCCCGGTTCGGACCAGATCGCCTGATCCGGTAGCAATGGCAGTGGGTGGTTCAGAGAACTGGTAGCAAAAATCCCTGTGCCCCCCCCCCATTCCCAGCTGAGCCATGCGATCATCAGAGGCTTTTTTTTTTAACTTTTAAAAGCATTTTTTCTACAACTTCTTCAGCCCAAAAATGCTTTTAAAAGTTAAAAAAAAGAGTCTTCGATTATCAGGCAGCTCAGCTGGGATCGTCAGAGGCTTTTAAAAGCATTTTTTCTACAACCTCTTCGGCTGAAGAGATTGCGGAAAAAAATGCTTTTAAAAGCCTCTGACGATCCCAGCTGAGCTACCTGATCATCAGAGGCTTTTAAAAGCATTTTTTTCCACAACCTCTTCAGCCGAAGAGGTTGTAGAAAAAATGCTTTCAAAAGTAAAAAAAAAAAAACCTTGGCCACCCAGTCACATTACCCCACCACCACCAAGCCATGCCCACAGAACCTGTAGTAACAAATTTTACATTTCACCACTGGCTCTGAGCTAATTTCATATTCCTGGTTGTTTGTTTCTTCAGCAACAGCAGGATATTCAGTCATCAACAAGCGATGACTCAAGACTATACTCAGTCTTAATAGTTGAGTGTTAATCTTGCCAATTAATGCCTCTTTCATATTAAAGTCGTCAGTTTTCTCTTTCGATATGGACTATTTGATATTTATCCAATTCAATCTGAAGGAGTTGCCTCATGTGGACAGCTGTCTCCTCCTTCAACTGAGCTGGTTGGAGAGGACATCAGAACGGCTGATGACTTCCTTTTACCGGTCTATGATAGAAAGCATCCTCACATATTCTGTTACCGCAGCGGTCGGTTTCACATATTCTTACCACCAGTTCACCCCGTCCGCCAGTAATGAAATCTAAAATTTGTTACTACCAGTTCTGTGGGCGTGGCTTGGTGGAGGGGGAGTAATGTGACTAGGTGGGCATGGGCATTCTTTTTTTTTTTTACTTTTAAAAGCATTTTTTCTACAATCTCTTCAGCGAAGAAGCTTTTTTAAAAAGCCTCTGCCGATCAGGCAACTCAGCTTGGATCGTCAGAGGCATTTAAAAGAAAAAAAGGGGTTTTTTTCTTTTAAAAGCCTTCGACGATCCCAGCTGAGCCACGCGATCATCAGAGGCTTTTTTTTTTTAAAAAAGCATTTTTTTGGCCGAAGAGGTTGTAGAAAAAATGCTTTTAAAAGTGAAAACTTTTAAACTGCCTACTAAAGGCAGCAATTAACATCCAGCTGCCTGTAATTCTGCGAGTTCAATCCTAGCCAGGCTCAAGGTTGACTCAGCCTTCCATCCTTTCTAAGGTGGGTAAATTGAAGACCCAGTTTGTGGGGGCAATAAGCTGACTTTGTATAAATATATACAAAAGTATGAAAGCTATTGCTTAATGCACTTTAAGCTGCCCTGAGTCTCCGGAGAAGGGCGGCATATAAATCAAATTAAAAGAAAAAAGAAAAGCCTCTGATGATTGTTGGCTCAGCTGGGCACGGGGGTGGGGGGGACAGGGATTTTTGCTACCAGTTCTCTGAACCATCCACCACCAGCGCTACCGTATCAGGTGATCTGGTCCGAACCGGGAGCATTTCACCCCTGCCATCTGCGTGTGCTCGCTTCACACACATTCGCACCTTCCACGCATGCGCCCAGACTCTAAAATGTGGCTAAATAGTTCGACATTACGCCGGGTCAGGTGGGTGATCGCCACTACCGATTCATCTGAACCGGTCCGAACCAGTTGAATATCCCCAGTGATGGAGAAGCCACAAGCTCTTTCATTAATTACTATCACTCTCAGGAAAATTCTCCTTCGTTCCAGGTTGCATCTCTCTTTAACAAAGCGGCCTCTCTTTGCCCTTCACTGCAATGAGCCTTGTGCAGCTGCATTTCTCTGATACAAACTTGGCCTTCTCTTCCTCTGCTTCCCCTTATCCAAAATTTGTTTTTCAAACTCCTTGCCAGCTAGCAGGGCTGCCACTGCTTCAGGAACACGTCTGCCAATCATCCTGCACCTCCAGGGCAGGATTCCGCCACTTGTTTGCTTTGCTGACATTAAAAAGTTACTTGGGAAAACACAGCTATCTCTTAAGTAATTAGAGTAATTAGAGTGATTATTTGCCAGCACTTAGCTGGGGCTGTGCACTGGAAGTGGTATCTACATCTTCATTACAGGACAGGTTCATTTCGGAGCAGAAAACCAATGTCAGTTCCTGAATTGTCAGCAGGAGCTTAGAGCCATCTGGTGAGATTCCAGAAAACAGCAAGCAAGAAATAGGCATGCCTTCGATATTGGGGTAACTCTTGTCCCGTGGCAAGTTGGCCATGGCAAATTATCCCATGGTGAGTTGGCCATGGCACGTTGGCTGTGGTTGATGGCTCTACTCAAGAGAGAGGCCGACTTTGGAGGCAGCCTTTTCAGGAGCCAAGCAAATGAAATCTGTATTTCTTTCTCCCTCTTGACTCTCATTCAATTGAATAAAATAAGATTTGTTCCTGAGACCACCTCCCAAAAAGAAAAGAGTTCTCAGAACTTTTGTCAAGGATACACAGTAACAGATTATTAACAGATTAACAGAGTTGGAAGGGACCTTGTAGGTCATCTAGTCCAACCCCTCCCACCCAAGCAGGAGACCCTCCAGATGGCCATCCAGTCTCTCCTTGAAAGCCTCCAGGGATGAAGCTCCCACAACTTCCAAAGGCAACTTCTGTTCCATGGGTTGATTGCTCTCACTGTCAGAAAATTCCTCCTTATTTCCAGGTTGAATCTCTCCTTGGTCAGTTTCCATCCATTATTCCTTGTCTGGCCTTTGGGTGCTTTGGAAAATAGCTTGATCCCCTCCTCTCTGTGGCAGCCCCTCCAATATTGGAAGGCTGCTATCCTGTCTCCCCTGGTCCTTCTCTTCTCTTCACTAGACCAGCCATGCCCAGTTCCTGCAACCGTTCTTCGGGTGTTTTAGCCTCCAGTCCCCTCATCATCCCGGTTGCTCTTCTCTGCACTTTTTCTAGAGTCTCAACATCTTTTTTATAGTGTGGGGACCAAAACTGGATGCAGGACTCTAGGTGTGCTCTTAATTGGTAATTAGTTTCCTTGCCTTATCTCTCAGTCCTTGTCAAAAATTAGAATGTTTTGTTTGCTAACATTCAATCCAGAGGTAAAACCTATTTTTTTTTACTTCCAGTTCTGTGGGCGTGGCTTGCTAGGCGTGGTTTGGCTTGGTGGGTGTGTCAGGGGAAGGATACTGCAAAATCTCCATTCCCTCCCCACTCCAGGGGAAGGATACTGCAAAATCTCCATTCTCAGGGGCCAGCCAGAGGTGGTATTTGCTGGTTCTCCGAACTACTCAAAATTTCCACTACCGGGTCTCCAGAACCTGGCAGAACCTGCTGGATTTCACTCCTGATTCAATCCAAACTTTGCCACCCCATATCTTAAAGCCTCTTTTCCAGACCCTGCAATCTGGGATAATAATTTCCGCTAAGAGCCTGGTTTAGCTCTGCAGACTAAAGCACCATAATTAACATCCAGCTGTCTGCAATTACAGCCGTTCGAATCTCACCAGGCTCAAGGTCGACTCAGCCTCCCATCCTTTCTAAGGTAGGTAAATTGAGGACCCAGTTTGTGGGGGGCAATAAGCTGACTTTGTATAAAATATACAAAAGTATGAAGGCTATTGCTTAATGCATTGTAAGCCACCCTGAGTCTTCAGAGAAGGGCGGCATATAAATCAATTTTTTTAAAAAAATGAATAAGTACTTGAAGTCTGGAAGAGGCAAGCTCAGAAGTGGATGTTTTCTCTCACAATTACTATTAGAACTGGGACTACACAGGACTGTCAATCTACAGTTGAGAAAGGCCTTCAATCCTTCTGGGATATGCAGTTGGGAGCATTTGGGACCTGGGAGTTATCTTTTGCATATCTCTCCTGAATTACAGAGTTTGCAGTTGCTGGCATTCTGCTCCAATTACAATTTTCCCGGTATAAAACTAAATTTTTGTTCTTGAATCTCATCGTTCTAGCTGGAATATTGGTCTGGAGGAATTTATTTATTTATTTATTTAGCGTATGGCTGGTCACACACATTATTAAAACACTTCATTTTTACAGGTTAAAAACAAAACAATAAAAAAAAGCAGTAAGAAAACCTAAAAGGAAAACAGAAATAACATTTCAAAGTTTAATGTCGAGTTTGGAGATCCAGTCAGTAGCTGTCATTGTTATGCAGAGGAAGTCCCTAGAATCTCCTGGATACCTTCTGTTGGAGCATTCCCTCACTATATCCTGGATACTCTGTTGAGGGCCCCGCAATCACATTGTGCTGAAGGGGTCTTTCCCTGTTTATACAAGGAGTCAGCACACACCCCATGAGTCGTTCTAATTCTGTTATATGTCACCCATATGTGTCGGGGTAGGTTAAATCCTGGATTTATTAGGATTAATATTGTTAGGATATGGTTTGAGCCTAACAGATTGTCCAGGCAATATATGTGTTCTGTGACTTTAAGTTTTAATACTGCATCATTCTGATGCTGAGTCATGCTGTAATTAGTTGTAAACGTATTTAAGAAAGGTACTGTAGTGTATTCAGTTGATGATATGCTACCATTGTGCTATCATCGTGTGTGGGTGGATCTGCTACCATCATGTTTTGTGAACCAGAGTGAGCTTGTTATTCTAACCAACTACTGTTTGTGTGGTAAGAAGCTTTTTGTATTACTGGACTGATTTAACTGGCAAAGACTTGGACTGTTTAAAAGACTATGAGATTGTTTATTTTCCACTATAAAGTAAACTTTTGATAAACCAGTTTGCACATATCTCTTATTTCATTGCTCTCAGCAACGTTTCTCTGTGAACTATACTCTGCTGGTTGGTAACACAACAACAATATCCTTAACAAATATGCTCAGAGATATCTTGGGGGGAATAGCTACTCCATGCTTCCATCCACTTTTGTGTGGTGTTCTGATGATCGGCCATCAACTTAAGCGCTATCAAGAGTGGTGGATTTCTTGACTTTAATCGGCATCTTAAGAGATCAGGAATGTATCCATGTATGGGTAGAGAGGAATTTAACAGGATCTTACTATACTCCCAAATGAGAGCTTCTTGTCATCGTAAGTGCGCGGGAAGTATGTGACTAAGAACTGGTAACCAGTAACTAGGTGTAGTTTTTTTGCACCCTGGTCTGGAGGAAATAGAATAGAAATAGACGGATGGGGACTCTGGCAGGCTGCACAGTAGGAGAGGAGAATTCCATCCATCCATCCATCCATCCATCCATCCATCCATCCATCCATCATTGATTCATTCATTCAACCAACCTGATTGTTGCCAGATCTTATAGGGTGTTCAGCACTTAACAATGTTGTTAGATAAATCATCCATGGTAAATTCAATTGATATAAAATAAATATCCATGTTCAGGCGGCTTGCAAATTAAATATGATCACACCATAATAAACACACCTCAACAATCCATCTATTTATTCAGTCAATCCCAAAATGTCCTAAGAGAAAATCTCAATCTTGAGCAATAAAATAAAATAAAAGTCAGAGAAAATCTTATTTCAACCAGATTTTGAAAGGGTGGTTATTAATACTAAGAGGTAGTAGCTCCAGGTTTGATCCTCCCTCATTTCATGGAAATGGTGCGAATCCCCAAATTCTTCCTGAAAGACCATGTCAGGAAGACCAGTTGTGCCATGAAATAGTTATCCAGTTAGGAAACAGGTAACCAGTTAGGAAATAGGTAACCAGTTGCCAGGCCATGCAGAGCCTTATCGGTCAAAACTAGCTCTTTGAACCCCTCCCTCAATCTCCTGGGAGGCAACTCAAGATGAAGCACCGAAAGACAAAATCTAGGAATCCACATATATTCCTCATGATCTTCATATTCCTCATCCATCTCATAATTGAACCTGGAATTAAGGAGAAATTTCCTAACAGTGAGGACAATTGACCATGGAATAGCTTGCCACTAGAAATCATGGGTATTCCATCACTGGAGGTTTTTAAGACAGTCATTTGTCTGAAATAGTACAGGGGAGACAGGATAGCCGTCTTCCAATATTTGAGGGGCTGCCACAGACAGGAAGAGGGTCAAGCTATCTTCCAAAGTACCCGAAGGCCAGACAAGGAACAATGGATGGAAACTGAACAAGGAGAGATTCAACCTGGAAATAAGGAGGAATTTTCTGACAGTGAGAACAATCAACTCATGGAACAGAAGTTGCCTTCGGAAGTTGTGGGAGCTTCATCACTGAAGACTTTCAAGAAGAGACTGGGCGGCCATCTGTCAGAAATGGTGTAGGATCTCCTGCTTTGGGAGGTGGTTGGACTAGATGACCTCCAAGGTCCCTTCCAACTCTGATAATCTGTAACAGTCTCAGCATTGTTCAACACACTTTCATAACTCCTTCTAAAATCTGTGCCATTTCAAGAATGATGGGGCTAGTGAACTTTCTAGCTCCTCTACATCGCTGGGAAGAGACTACAGGCAGTCCTTGACTTACAATTGCTCATTTAGTAACCGTTTGAAGTTACAACGGCCCCAAAAAAAGCGACTTATGACCGTTTTTCACACTTAAGACCGTTGCAACATCCCCATGGCCACGTGAACAAAACCCAATTGCTTGGCAAGTGACTCATGTTTATGACAGTTGCAGTGTCCCAAGATCATGCGATCAGCGTCTGCAACCTTCTGACCAGCAGGGTCAATGGGAAAATCAGATTCACTTAACAACCATGTTACCAATTTAACAACTGCAGTGATTCACTTAACAACTGTGACAAGAAAGGTCATAAAACGGGGCAAAATTCACTTAATAAATGTTTCAGTTAGCAACAGAAATTTGGGGATCAATTGTGGTCGTAAGTTTTTTTTTCTTTTTTAACAGAATAATAGAATCAGAAGGGACCTTGGAGGTCTTCTAGTCCAACCCTTTCCTCAAGCAGGAAAACATATATCATTCTGGACAGAAGGTTGTCCGATCTCTTCTGGAAAACCTCCCCTTTCTGGAGGCAACACTGATTCATTGTTTTCTTGAGAAATTTCTCCTTATTTTTAGGTTGTTTCTCTCTTCGATGAGTTTCCACCCATTGCTTCTTGTCCTGCCGTCAGTTGACCCATGACTTTCTCTTTTGTTGAAACTGCCTCTATCTCTCTAATACAGAGAGATCAAAGATCTCTCTGACAACTGAAAGACAAAAAGTGACAAGTACAAAAAATGGAAAGAGGGACACACAACTAAGGCAGAATATCAACAGATAGCCAGAATCTGCAGAGACGAAGTCAGGAAAGCAAAGATTTCCGAATGAACAAAGACTTGCAGCAAAAGTCAAAGATAATGAAAAAAAGTTTCTTCCAACCTATAAATAACAAGAAAGAAATTGAGGAAACAGTTGGTCCACTAAAGAGAGAAGACGGCAAGGAAGTAACAGGCAACAGAGGGAAAGCAGAGCTGCTTGCCTTCAGAGGTTGTGGGAGCTTCATCGCTTGAGATTTTTCAAGAAGAGACTGGACTACCATTTGTCAGAAATGGGGTAGGGTCTCCTGCTTGGGCAGGGGGCTGGACGAGATGACCTACAAGGTCCCTTCCAACTCTGTTAATCTATAATCTGTATATTTTTCTTATTTGTAATATAGGCGGTTTTATATGACAGGCTCATTCCTGACTGTATAAACTATGGTTTCTAAATTAACCCAATTTCAGGGGTTTGCTTGATGCCCAGAAATGCAAACTGACAAACTTTTGTGCTTGGCTAGCTTATCTCTCCATAATACGATGCAAATTTAATTATGGCAGGATTTTCTCGATTTCTCCAATGTTGAGGTTCAGCTTCTTTTCAGGAAGACTCTTAATATTTGAGTAACTGGCAGCCAAGACCGGCCAATCCCCATTTCTCTCAGCCAACCTACTTCTGACAGCTGCACTGTCATTTCACGGATAAGCAAAAAAAAATATGAATCTCCAGAGAGAAGGCTGCACTTTTAGATAATGCCTTAATAATGTGAAGATAGATTTTTCTGCTGCGATGATGGCAGAAGATGTTCTTTCGACTTTAAAGGAGGAGGAGGAGGTCACCTTTACTCTTGCGCTGGAATTATTTAAATTATTTATCTCCAGCAGCAAAAAAATAAGCAAAACAGGCTTTCCAAGTTGACTGAACTATGGAGGAGGAGAAAATGCTAGACATTCAGAAATTGTTGGGTACAAACAATTTTCTTATTGCAGGGGTGTAGGGGGGAAGGATGCGTAGCAGGGGTGGGTTTCAAATTTTTTTACTACCGGTTCTGTAGGCATGGCTTGGTGGGCGTGGCTTGGTGGGCGTGGCAGGGGAAGGATACTGTAATATCTCCATTCCCACCCCACTCCAGGGGAAAGATATTGTACAATCTCCATTCCCACCCCACTCCAAGGGAAAGATACTGTAAAATCTCCATTCCCACCCCACTCCAGGGGAAAGATACTGTAAAATCTCCATTCCCTCCTGATCAGTTGGGACTTGGGAGGCAGAGAATAGATGGGGGCGGGGCCAGTCAGAATTTTTACTACCGGTTCTCCAAACTGCTCAAAATTTCCGCTACCAGTTCTCGAGAACTGGTCAGAACCTGCTGAAACCCACCTCTGATATATAGTCTATAAACAACCAAGACATTGGTTAGTGCAAACTGTTTATATGGCCTCATAATCAGGGGTGAAATCCAGCAGGTTCTAACAGGTTCTGGAGAACTGGTAGCGGAAATTTTGAGTAGTTTGGAGAACCAGCAAATACCATCGCTGGCTGGCCCCAGAGTGGGGAGGAAATGAAGATTTTGAAATATCCTTCCCCTGCCATGCTCACCAAGCCACGCCCACCAAGCCACACCACGCCCACCAAACCAAGCCCACAGGACCAGTAGTAAAAAAAATTGAATTTCACCACTGCTCCTATTCCCTCATTTATATGTGTAAAATTAAAATCCATTTCTGCCAGCAGCTTATTCCCTGGAAATGGTGGAGCCTGGAGTTTAAAAACTTCTCCTGATCTGCCATGACTTGGTCGGTTCAAGAGAATGAAAAAAATGGGTTGTTTCGGGCATTGCATTCTCTTCGATTGAGTGGCACAAAGTTCTTACATGTTATCCTGACTGCCATGAGGATCTTGTGGTGGGTCAGGTGTGAGTCAGGTGAGAGCTTTGTGATGGGCCTTGTGATGGGGAGATCACTGGGAGGTTCATTGGGAGGTGAGATGCTGATTGTTGGAGTTTCGTGAAGGTTGGTGCTGTCACTGGGGGAAAAAATTTTTTTCTTTTCTGGGATGTTTATCTTCTCTTTCTTAAGCTCGGAACAGACTTCTCCATCACTGCATTCAAAGAAATATGCATCTGTTAGTTAGTTAGTTAGTTAGTTAGTTAGTTAGTTAGTTAGTTAGTTAGTTAGTTAGTTAGTTAGTTAGTTGTCAAGCATATATAACAGGTAAAAGTATAAACATAATTTGAATACATGAAAAAAGTAAGTAAAAAAGGAATATTAGGGCAAGGATGGTAGGCACGTTGGTGCACTTATGCACGTCCCTTACAGACCTCTTAGGAATGGGGTGTCTAAGGTTAAAGTTTGGGGGGTTTGGGGAAGAAACCACAGAGTCGGGTAGTGCATTCCAGGCATTGACCACTCTGCTGCTGAACTCATATTTTCTGCAATCGAGTTTGGAGCGGTTTACCTTGAGTTTGTATCTATTATTTGCTCGTGTGTTGTTGTGATTGAAGATGAAGTAGTCATTGACAGGAAGGACATTGTGGCAGATAATTTTATGTACTGTGCTTAGGTCAGACTGAAGTCGGCATAGTTCTAAGTTGTCTAAGTCCAAAATTTGGAGTCTGGTGGCATAAGGTATTTTATTGCTGGTAGAGGAATGGAGGACTCTTCTCATAAAGTATCTCTGGACTCTCTCGATTGCATTTATGTCCGATATGCAGTGCGGGTTCCAGAGAGATGTGGAGATGCTTGTAGAACTCTTGCATTTCTACATCTGCAAATGTTTGTTTGTTCAAACAGCAAAAGAAAGAACAGGAAATTGGATCAACCAATCAGCACGCAGGTGAGCATCTACGCACAATGCACATTTGGGATTTGGGAGATGTATGGGTTGGCCTGTTTACAGCCATCTGCAACCTAGGCTTACACCTCAACTCGTTTGCAAGTGTAGGGATGCAGCTATGCGAAGCTGCAGAAAACTTTAAACCAGGTTTTAGAATGGTACGTTCTAAAGAGACCATTGTTTAACTACCAATTGTAAGCTTCCTCACTGTTAGTAAAATGATGTGGTTCTTCCTCAAATCACAGAAAAGCAGCTAGAAATAAAATGCCCCAACATAGAGAGGAAAACATGAATCTAAAAAGGAAATATTTCAATTTCTAGATATTCTGCATTTCTATCCCCTTTATCGGAATAAATAAATATTGCTAAAGAGAACTCTTCCTTTAAAAAAAATGGCAGTCTAATTTATGGTTGGGGAATATCCTTCTTTGAGTTCTCCTCTCCCATAGAGGATTTTGACAATATGACACCCTATAGATTCTACACTGTCATTTCCTTGTGTTTCTCACTTTCCAGGACTCTGAGTTCAAATTAATCATGAATAAACACACACATTAACAGAGTTGGAAGCAGTGGTGGGTTCCTCCCGGTTCGGCCCGGTTCAGCCGAGCCGTTAGCGGTTACGATGTGATGTCACCGAACCGGTTCTCTTTGTCCGGGTGCTGGGCCCTCCCGCCCGCCCCCACATTATTCCTACCTTTATTTCTTCTTTGTTAGCCCAGGTGATAGGTGCAGTAGAGTGGATTGCCGCACCTCAGCTGGGCAGATACGTAACGCGTTTGTGCAGAGCGCGTGCAAAGCGCGTGCACGAAGAGAACCATTAGTAAAACCGGTTGGAACCTGCCACTGGTTGGAAGGGACCTTGTAGATCATTTTCTAGTCCCCCCCTCCCACCCAAGCAGGAGACCCTAAACCATTGCTGACAGATGGCCGTCCAGTCTCTTCTTGAAAGCTTCCAGTGATGAAGCTCCTGAACTTCTGAAGGCAACTTCTGTTCCATCAGTTGATCGTTCTCACTGTCAGGAAATTCCTCCCTATTTCTAAATAAATCTAAAGATAATATGTATGATTAACAATGGATAAGAGACTGTACATTTTAAGTATGTTTATGAGAAATAAAAATAAAAAACTTTTTAAAAAAAAGAAAAGAAAATTTCTCCTTATACAATTAATGATGAGAGAAAAAAATTGGACTGGAAATAGATTCCTCTAATGAATTCCTTTGAAATTTTCTTTTCCAGTGAACTGAGTCACTGACCATATCTATGCCCCCCCCCTTCCATTACTTGTAACAATAGTTATTTTTTCTGCATTTATTGATGTATTGGAAACCAGGCAGGTCAGTGCCTCCGAAAAACTCCTCCATTTGTCAGAGGAATTGATCCTTGCTTCTCCCTTTGATTTACGTCTTTAATCAAGCCCACCGAGTCGGAGTCTGCAAAACACCTCCAGAGATCATCACAGCTTCCTTGCACAGCAATAATTTTGCTAGCACCTGCCAGTCACCAAATGATTCAGGCTGCAGAAGCACCACGGTGAAAAATTCACAAGAAGCCTCATTAAGCATGACCGGTAAAGTGGTCAATGACAGATCCTTCAACCTGGGAAATGGGTGATCCCGTTTTGAACAATAATAATAATAACAATAAAGAATTAGCCAGTGGAGGCTCCTGTGTGCGTTGACATCAGGCAGAACTTCCATACTCTATAAGCCATCAACCAACTTCCGTATGAAGCAGTGGTGAAATCCAAAAATTTTTTACTACCGGTTCTGTGGGTGTGGCTTGGTGGGAGTGGCAGGGGAAGGATACTGCAAAATCCCCATTCCCACCCGGGGCCAGCCAAAGGTGGTATTTGCCAGTTCTTCAAACTACTCAAAATTTCCACTACCGGTTCTCTGAACCACTCAAAATTTCTGCTATCGGTTTTCCAGAACTTGTCAGAACCTGCTAGATTTCACCCCTGGTATAAAGTACTGAATTCTCTTTCACAGAAGATAATTAAGACCTCAAGACCTTTTTATTTCCAAAGCACCCGAAGGCCAGACAAGGAAGAATGGATGGAAACTGACCAAGGAGAGATTCAACCTGGAAATAAGGAGAAATTTTCTGACAGTGAGAACCATCAACCCATGGAACAAAAGTTGCCTTTGGAAGTTGTGGGAGCTTCATCGCTGTAAGCTTTAAAGAAAGGACTGGACTGCCATTTGTCAGAAATGGTGTAGGGTCTCCTGTTTGGGTGGGGGGTTGGACTAGATGACCTACAAGGTCCCTTCCAACTCTGTTAATATGTTAAAAAAACAACCTGACAGGTGATCTACTAGAGATGCTCCAGAGGAATCTTGTTCTTTAGTCTCTTACAAGACTGTGGTTCTATGATTCTAAACACTTTTTTATGAGTTTATAAAATGTTATAGTTAAACATATAAAAATAAATACACACTGTAAAAAAGAAAACAGTAAAATGAAAATTGAAAGTGGGGTGGGGAGAAAAATATAGAAAGAAAAATAGAAAATAAAAAAAAGAATATAGCAAATAAATTATATAATCTGGAGAAGAACTAGACATAGTAGGCCTTGGCCAATGGATCTCAATGGAAGGTGATACAATAAAGGAAATTGAATGGTGGATTAAATGTGGTTGGCATGCATTTGGCAAACTACCGTATTTTTCAGAGTATAAGGTGCATCGGACTATAAGACACACCTACCTTTTTTGGTGAGGAAAACAAGAAAAAGAAATCTGCCTCTGCCTCCAAGCAATTTTGCCTCATTGCAGCAAACAGCAAACAGCTTGTTTTACTTTCATTTTTGTTTTCAGCATAGCTTGATTAGCATAAGAAAAAAAATCTGCTCCAGCAATTTACCTCCTTGCAGCAAGCAGCAGAGCCCTACGCAAAACAGCTGAGAGTCAGAAGGCCTATCCAATCAACGTGCTAATTAGGCTGTGCTGAAACTGCAAGGAGGTAAATTGCTGAGAGGCAGAGGCCAAAGGGTGGGGGCCAGTGGGTGGGCAGGGCTACATTCGGTGTATAAGATGCACCTAAATTTTCACCCTCTTTTAGGGGAGGAAAGGTGCATCTTATATTCCAAAAAATATGGTAAGGGTAATTTTCAAGAACAATGTCCCCCTATGCCTGAAAAGTTTTCGATCAGTGTGTGCTAACTGCTCTAACATATGCCAGGTAAAATGGACACTAATCTCACATTCGATACAGAAGCTATAAGTAACCACTGTATAAAGTGGTTATAACCACTCTATAAAGCCTTAGTAAGGCCACACCTAGAGTACTGCATCCAGATTTGGTCACCACACTATAAAAAGATGTTGAGACTCTGGAAAGAGTGCAGAGAAGAACAACCAGAATGATGAGGGGACTGGAGGCTAAGACATATGAAGAACGGTTGCAGGAACTGGGCATGACTAGTCTAGTGAAGAGAGGGACCAGGGGAGACATGATAGCCATCTTCTAATATTGGAGGGGCTGCCACAGAGAGGAGGGGGTCAAACTATTTTTCAAAGCACCCAAAGTCCAGACAAGGAAGAATGGATGGAAACTGAACAGGAGAGATTCAACCTAGAAATAAGGAGGAATTTCCTGACAGTGAGAACAATCAATCGATGGAACAGAAGTTGCCCTCAGAAGTGGTGGGAGCTTCATCACTGGAGGCTTTCAAGAAGAGACTGCATGGCCATCTGTCAGAAATGGTGCAGTGTCTCCTGTTTGGGTGACCTTTAAGGTCCTTCCAACTCTGATAATCTAACAGAAGTGGTGCAAAGAGCCATGGAAAGATACGTGCTTGACATCACAAGACAAAATAGAAAGACCTGCACGTGGCTTAGAAAACAAAGGAAAATATGCGATGCGATCAAAAGAGGAAAAGTATTATCAGAAAAATTTGATAAGAGGAGTATATATTTAGTATTACATGTTTTTACAGCAGCAAGGATTATCTTCATTCGCACAATATTGGAAAGATGAAGAAACACCTCAAGGTGAAGAGATAATTAAGAAGATAGTAGACTGTACAGAAATGGACAGACTTACACTGAAAATCAAACAGAAAGAAGACACAGAATAGCATCAAACGTGGAACTTATTTTACCAGTGGTTGGAAAAAAGGGATGGAGAGTAAGAAAGGAATGTCTATTGTTAAGCAAATTAAATACCCAGACAACATGATGTTTATTAAGCACTAAGGACTATAATTAATAGAAAATTAATAGATTTTTTTTTAATAAAAAGTATAAGAATTGAAATGGAAACAACTGAGATCAGGTGGACCAAAGTAGTAATAGAATGGATCCCACTTGATTTAAACATATCCACGAAAGAGACCTAAAACTTATCTATATAATTTCCTCATTTGACACAAGTATAAACAATTTTAGCAACTTAACACTTTCTCTGAAAATACAAAAAATGATCTCTTCATCCCATGTCTAATTGCTTATCTATAACAATCTCGATCGTTAATCCCTTCTAATAATGTTCCAAATCTTGGGGGAGGAGGTATTATTATTTTTTTCTTTGTCCCTTCTCACAATATTCTTCAGAACTTTAACAAACTCTTGTAGGAACCCAATGTAAAAACATTATCCAAATGTTTCCTTTGGTTTGCCATATGTATATCCCTTTTTATTATTAAGACATCAACCGGCTTCATTTGTATATTCAGTGTAATTATTTTACAAATCTCCAATTCATGTGGAAATGATATATTCTCCAAACATTTCTTAAGAACTGGACCAGTGTAAAATCCAATTTTTTTGACTACCAGTTCTGTGGGCGTGGTGTGGCTTGGTGGGCATGGCTTGGTGAATGTGGCAGGGGAAGGATACTCCCCACTCCTGGGGGAAGGGTACTGCAAAATCCCCATTCCCCCCACTCTGGGGCCAGCTGGAGGTGATATTTGCTGGTTCTCGAAACTGCTCAAAATTTCCACTACTGGTTCTCCAGAACCTGTCAGAACCTGCTGGATTTCACCCCCGAACTGGACCACTTCATATTATTATGAAAAAACAAAAAATTGTGACTTGGTGTTAATGCCTTATTTACTGTGACAGAGAGAGTCGGGAGTCCAATGTTTCTTTTTTTCTCTCTCTCTCCTATCGTTCATCACTTCTCTTCCCCCTCTTCCCCTCCACTATTTTCCTATTTACTTTGGTATTTCATATCGTATTTTATTTTTTTCCCCAAATTTTTTAAAATTTTCTTTTAATACAAACAATCCATCTTCCATTAAACAGTGTGTCGTCTGGGTACAAATGTATTGTGCAATAACAATTAAAATTTACAGCCATATTCATTATTTGTCTACTCTTAACTTAATACTGATATACATAGCATATCTGTGGCAATCCCCTTCTTAACTTATTTGTTTCTATTGATATATTTTCTATATTTCACTAATCTACCTTTATTTCTAACTTTCATATTTATTCTCTAGCCATCGGTAGTGTTAGGATATGATTTGGGCCTAACAGTTGTCCAGGCAATATATGTGTTCTGTGACTTTAAGTTTCAATGTTGCATCATGCTGTAATGCTGAGTCATGCTATAATTAATTGTAATTTAACAATGTATTTAAGAAGGGTACTGTAAGTTATTCAGTGGATGATAAGCTGCTATCGTGTGTGGGTGGATCTGCTACCATCTGGGGTTTGTGAACCAACTACTGTTTGTTTGGTAAGAGTTTGTTTGGAGTTAACCGGTAAAGACTTGGACTGTTTAGAAGACTACGAGATTGTTTATTTCCCATTATAAAGAAAACTTTTGATAACACCAGTTTGTATGTATCTCTATCTCATTGCTCTCAACAACGTTTCTCTGTGCACTTTACTCTGCTAGTTGTTACACAACAACAATATCCTTAACATTGGTTATGGGCCCAGGGCCAACCAGGACTAACCAGAACTAACTAGGATTTTTTCAGAGTTACACTGAGAGCTAGTTTGAGTTTGTGAGTAGTACAAACTGTGTTTGTGATAAACAATCTAAGTGAAGATGGCACTAGAACAAGCAGCAAATTTTTCCATGATAACCCGGCTGGACGGAACGAACTATGTATCCTGGTCTACAAAATGTAGTCTACTTTTGCGTAGAGAAGGACTGTGAGACATAGTTAATAATCCACCGGATGTAACAGCATGGGATCCTGCTGATGAGGAAGATGCCAAGAAATTAGCCAAGTTTAACAGAGACAATAAACGAGCTCTATGTATTATTGGACTGACACTGGGCAACCAGCAGCTTGTCCATATCCATGGTGAAGAGTCTGCTGCTAGATGTTGGACCAAGTTGAAGAGACTATATGTTCGCGACTCTGTGGGTGCTCATATATATCTCACACGAAAATTATTTCGACAACATCTTCTTAAAGGGGAAGATATGATGGCTCATTTAGAATCCATGACCAGAAGTTTCCAGGAGCTGCATGAAAAGGAACTTGTTTTCTCTGAACTACAACAAGTTTACATAATTCTTGTCTTCTTTTGGATTCTTCCAACAACCTACCGGTTATGCCAGCCAATGTCAGTTCACCTCTGGACAAAACCTCTAACGAAGAAACAAAGTTGTCATAACTATCGTCCAAAGAAGAAAGAATTATGTAAACTTGTTGCAGTTCAGAGAAAACAAGTTCCTTTCCATGCAGCTCCGGGAAACTTCTGGTCATGGATTCTAAATGAGCCATCATATCTTCCCCTTTAAGAAGATGTTGTCGAAATAATTCTGTAATGCTGTAATGCTGAGTCATGCTATAATTAATTGTAATTTAACAATGTATTTAAGAAGGGTACTGTAAGTTATTCAGTGGATGATAAGCTGCTATCGTGTGTGGGTGGATCTGCTACCATCTGGGGTTTGTGAACCAACTACTGTTTGTTTGGTAAGAGTTTGTTTGGAGTTAACCGGTAAAGACTTGGACTGTTTAGAAGACTACGAGATTGTTTATTTCCCATTATAAAGAAAACTTTTGATAACACCAGTTTGTATGTATCTCTATCTCATTGCTCTCAACAACGTTTCTCTGTGCACTTTACTCTGCTAGTTGTTACACAACAACAATATCCTTAACAGGTAGAATAGTTCCCATATATTATAATATTCAGTTTGTTCCTTCTTTTTGATCACAGGCGTTAACCTATTCATTTCTGCACATTCTAATATTTTCCTAATCCCATTCTCATCCGTAGGAATCTCTTGTCTTTTCCAATTTTGTGCAAATACAATTCTAGCTGCAGTTATTATTTATTTTATCTTACAACCCAAT
This sequence comes from Coluber constrictor foxii, assembly GCA_038048745.1. Lineage (NCBI taxonomy): Eukaryota > Metazoa > Chordata > Lepidosauria > Squamata > Colubridae > Coluber > Coluber constrictor. The sequence continues at coordinate 26,069,584 of CM075968.1, forward strand.
AAAAATGTTCAACCAAAAAAAAAAAAAGGAACTGTACACCTCATGGTGGAGACACAAATTTGACATTTGGGTTGAAGATTCAAAGGCAGCTTATAACATTTCCATATATCTGGAAGTCAGGAGTTTGGCTAAGCATACAGGGTGCCAATCAGAGATGGTATTCAGCCGGTTCACACAAACCATTGGCAGAAATTTGGCCAAGGTCGCCGAACCAGTAGCAATGGCCAGCTGGCCACACCCCCAAACCGGTCCCCCAGTCATTGCTTGCTTGCCCCGCCCACCTTGTTCATTGCCACCATATTCTTCACGCACGCACATCCCATTGCCTTGCAAGTCCAATGGGATGCGCATGCGCAAAGAACATGGCAGCAATACCAGCAGCTGTTTTCTTGACCTCTGGTATTTTGCCAGCTGCTTTCCAGCAGTGGCGGCTGGCTGGGGGCTGCCAAAAACTCTGGTCAGCTTGCCTTCCAGACTCTGGATCAGCCACTGCAGAAGGTAAGCAGCCTGAACAAAGAGGCGGTGGGGGGAGAGGAAGCGGGGCTAGGGCTAGGGCTGCTAAAGGAGGAGAAACGGGGTGAGTGGCGAACGGAGGGCGGGGATAGATAAGTGGAAATTACCAAAATTTTCCTACCTTTTCCTGTGGGTGTGGCTAGATGGGGGGGGTCATGTGACTGAGTGGGCATGGGTGTGAGTGATGTCAAGTTGGCCACGCCCACTTAGCCACATGGCCCCCCCACCTACCCATGCCCACTGAACCAGTAGCCCATCCTACTTTTAACAGAGCCAAGGACATATTTCACTATGATTCTTCACTTGCGACGCAGCAGATTTGACAGTGTTTTAAGTAAAGCAATTTAAAATCAAGCCGACAAGGCCTGCAGGCAACATCTAAGAAGGTTTTGTGTCAAGTGGAAGCAAATCTTCAACGCAAACCTGAGCAGATGGAATTCCAGAATATTTGGACTAGGATAACGTTATTTTGAGGCTACCCAAAGGAGCAATAAGATTCTTTTCAAGCAATTGCTGGCTTGGAGGCTTCCTTAACTGAGCCACTGCAATCCTGGATTGTGTCTTCTTGGCTTGGCCATATGTTTGGCGTGCCTGAGCAAATATGGCTTATGCCAAAGCAGGTTTTTGCAACAAGTTAATTTTAAAAAAAATGGTTTCTATACGGGGGGCAGATCCTACTCTGCATTATAGAGAGCGATTAGAAAAGATACTGCTTAGTTTTTGATTCAACCAGCTTCAGGTTGCTTATATTTGTGACGACAGCGTTAACCTTCTTGTCACTTCAAATGCAGACTTGTAAACTGACCTTACAAGAACCTGCTAGAGAGATCTCAGCAATGTTGCTGAGCCATGGTGGCCCAGTGGTTAGAGTGCAGTATTGCAGGCAAATTCTGCTGACAGGCAGCAGTTCGATCCTGAATGGCTCAAGGTTGACTCAGCCTTCCATCCTTCCAAGGTCAGTAAAATGAAGAGCCAGATTGTTGGGGGCAAGATGCTAACTCTGTAAACCGCTTAGAGAGGGCTGTAAAAGCACTGTGAAACTATATATAAGTCTAGTGCTATTGCCCTTCCTTCCTTCCTTCCTTCCTTCCTTCCTTCCTTCCTTCCTTCCTTCCTTCCTTCCTCTCACCCTCCCTCCCTCCCTCCCTTCTTCCTTCCTTCTATGGTATGCAGTAGTTAGAAATCAGTATTTCAGGCTAATTCTGCTGACTGCCAGGAGTTCGATGCTGACCAGCTCAACGTTGACTTAAACTTCCGTCCTTCCGAGGTCAGTAAAATGAGGACCCAGGTTGTTGGGGGCAAGAGGCTGACTCTGTAAACTGCTTAGAGAGGGATGTAAAGCACAGTGAAGCAGTATATAAGTCTATTGCTTTTGTAAAAATTTCCCAATACCATCAATAGTTTTCTCCACTCAAGATCATGCCAAAATTAATATCTTCCTCCTTATTTCCAGGCTGAATCTCTCCTTGATCAGTTTCCATCCATTATTCCTTGTCTGGCCTTCAGGTGCTTTGGAGAATAGCTTGAGCCCCTCCTCTCTGTGGCAGCCCCTCAACTATTGGAAGATGCGCTCCTGTCTCCCCTGGTCCTTCTCTTCACTAGACTAGCCAGGCCCAGTTCCTGCAACCATTCTTCGTATGTTTTAGCCTCCAGTCCCTTCATCATTCTGGTTGCTATTGGTCTAGGACAGGGGTCTGCAACCTTAAACACTCAAAGAGCCATTTGGACCCATTTCCCACAGAAAAGAAAACACCGGGAGCCACAAAACCCTTCCCGTGCCTGACTATGTCTTGAGCGGCCACAAAACTAGCATATGTAGTTGAATTAAACATTCTGTTTTCTTCTGAAACTTTTCTTTTCTTGGATTTATCCAGGGTTGGCCTACCGGGGGTTGAAAAGCTCAATAAACTGCATACCGGTGGGTGTTGCATATTGACAGTTGTGATGCATATTTTGAATGACAGAGAGCCGCAGCAGAGGGGTAAAAGAGCCACATGCGGCTCCAGAGCCGCAGGTTGCTGACCCCTGGTCTAGGAGATAAATGGGGGGGGGAGAGTTCTACTAGATCAGACTGAAAGGGCAACAAAGCCCCAGGAGAGGAGGAGGCTTCTAGCAAGGTGAAAAATGCAAAGACATCAATGCTTAGAGCTTTAAAGCTGAGGGAAGAAACAACCCCCATCGCCATTGCCCTCTCCAATGTACTGCACATTAGTTGGCAATTGGGCTGAATGGCAGATGCTCTTTCAGTCTGAGAACAGGCTCATTACCTCCTTTGGACAACAAAGCAAAGCAGTCCATAAACCACATGGCAACCAACTGCTTCCAGCTTTCCAAATCTTTGCTGCCAACCGCCCCTCCACCCCCTCTTCCAATTGGCCACTCCAGGCAGATACCTCAGACTTATCTAAAGCAACCAAATCACCTTGTACATGCAGCTTAATTTTAGTAGCGCACATAATGATAATGTAGTATATACTGGGCTTCCAGCAAAGCCTGAGAGCCTGAGTAGCGTAGGGGGCTAATGCCTCCTATTAAAGGCAGCAATTAACATCCAGCTGCCTGCAATTTCTGCGAGTTCAATCCTAGCCAGGCTCAAGGTCGACTCAGCCTTCCATCCTTTCTAAGGTGGGTAAATTGAGGACCCAGTTTGTGGGGGCAATAAGCTGACTTTGTATAAATATCCAAAAGTATGAAGGCTATTGCTTAACGCATTGTAAGCCGCCCTGAGTCTCCGGAGAAGGGCGGCATATAAATCAAATTTTTAAAAAAGCACAGGAAAAATTGTTGGGCATAACCAGACAAAAGGAGAGCCGTAGTTTATATATGTTGAGCCTGCCTCAACTCGTAAAATGATCCATAACTCCATTTGTTGATAAAGGTATAATTTACTAGAAGTCAAGTGAATGATAGCAGTTTACAGCTTGAGTTCGCCAATTTAACTTTGCCAATTAACTTTCCACCCTTGGTCCTTTCCCATTGTTTATCTCTCACTGGCTGATAACCCGGCATTGCCCAGATATTTATGGATATCAAAGCCTTTGTCTGACAGGGTGCCATTGAGAGTGGCCTTTTCTTCCCCCTACTCCCATGCCCATCATCCCTGCCCTCTTCCTTCCCACTCCCATGCGCTCCTCTTTCTCGCCCTGTCTACGATCCTGGCACTTTGCCCCAAATCCATCAGGCACTTCCTGATTGCTCCACTGGAGGGAGAACATCAGGGCTGGCTTTCCAAGAAAGCTGGAAAGATGGGACTGGAAGTTGGCAAACGGGCTGTTTTCAGCCTCCGGAGGGCCTCCTGGAGGCTGGGGAAGGCCATTTTCGCCCTCTCCAGACTCCTAGAAAGGCTCTAGAGGCTGGGAAGAGCAAAAAACAGGCCTACTGTGCAGTGGTGAAATGTAAAATGTGTTACTACCAGTTCTGTGGGCATGGCTGTGGGGGGGTGTATATCAATATGACTGAGAAGGCATGGCCAACTTTTTTTTTAACTTTTAAAACCATTTTTTCTACAACCTCTTTGGCCGAAGTGGTTGTAAAAAATGCTTTTAAAAGCCTCTGATGATCCCAGCTGAATTGCTTGATTGACAGAGGCTTTTTTTTTCTTTTAAAACCATTTTTTCTACAACCTCTTTGGCCGAAGAGGTTGCCCAAAAAAAATGCTTTTAAAAGGCTCTGGCGATCCCAGCTGAGCTGCATGATCATTGGGGCCTTTTTTTTTACTTTTAAAAGCATTTTTTCGGCCAAAGAGGTTGCAGAAAAAAATGCTTTTAAAAGCCTCTGATGATTCCAGCTGAGCCACGCGACTATCAGAGGTGTGGTGGGTTTTTTTACTTTTAAAAGCATTTTTTTGTCGGAAGAGGTTGTAGAAAAAATGCTTTTAAAAGTAAAAAAAAAAGCCCCTGATGATCGCACAGCTCAGCTGGGCATGGGGGAGGGGCAGGGATTTTTGCTATGGGTTCTCCGAACCACCCGCCAGCATCGCTACTGGATCAGGCGATCCAGTCCGAACCAGGAGCATTTCGCCCCTGCTACATGCCATTGCATGCCAGGAGGAGGGGGAGCATGGGGGGGGTCACATGCACATGTGCGGGGGCAGGGCAGGGCACATAGAATTATGGATGTGGGCATGCACACACGCAAACCCACCAAAGCCACCTGCTCCTGGCACACGATGGCAAAAAGTTTAGCCATCACTAGACTAGATGAACTTGAAGGATGATCTTCTCTGGGTCTAGGAGAGCATGGGTAACTGGCTTGTGTGCCCATTTAGCTGGCTTACTTCAGTTTGACCACATTTCAAACCACCCAGTGTTTTGCTGGCTAACAACGTTGTAAAAAGTTAGCACCCACCCCTCTTCTGGAAAAATGAAATACCTTGAGAAATATTAAGAAGGCAGATTAGTACATATTCCCTAAAGGAAAAGAAACATGTTCCTTAAGACAGAAACTCAGAGTCTCAGCTCTCTGCCCCAAATAGAAACAAAGGGGCCAAATTTTAGAAATGCAGATTTGCTAATTCATTCAAGACAGGAACAAAGGTAGGACGTGCCCTCAGCCACAATAGTAATTGCAAAACAAGCCCTTTCATTGCATCAGCACCCTCCAACCAAACTTGACTTCAAGACAAACATGACCCCACATGGCCCCAAGAGAGTCTGACAGCAACCAATAGAATAAATGCTCTTGCCACAGGAACAGGAAGCTCAAGTTCAAAGTTCAGAAAGAGTATAAATAACCCATACTCCATGTGGTCAGTCAGCTGCCCAGAACCTCAAACCCACATGGTTCTGCTTCACCATTCAACCATCTTTCCAATCAGCCTCCATTTTTCCACTGTTTCTCCCAGCTTGGAACTGAACCAGATGGATATTCTCCCGACAACGTTCAGTTGTCTCTATCTGCATGGGCATTTGGTTTCTTGAATTAAGCTTTCTGCCCTAAAGGGAACTATGGTAGGATGTAACTTTATTTATTTTTATTACTTATTTATTAGTTTTGTTGAAAGAAACATCCTTCTGGGTTCTGCTCCAAGTGGGGAAGAAGACACTGGAGACATGGAGACTGCTTGGAAAGATGGTTTAATGGTGGACAAGATCACAAGGCTTGAGTTTCTGAACAGAAAAGGGCAGATACAATAAATCCTCAGGTTTTTATGCTCTCTCTGGCTTTGCATTTCCTGGGGCCCTGAAAGAGTATCCTGATTGGTTGGCAGACTCCCAGGGGGTGTGGGTCTTAGCTAGCCTTGCCGGCTGATGGTCACATGTGCTTTCCAGGTCACATGTGGTGAGTTTCTGCTGCTATTGTGTAGAGGGCTAATCCTATCTTTGTTGGATCTTTGGCAATTCCTACTATGGCTCTGCCTGAAGGAGGTAGATCTTTGTTATGTAGAATAGACTGGCCCAGGCCTTCATGGCCCATTGACAAAAGGGTGGGGACAGGAAGATGGGAGCTGCTTCAAAACATGCTTATCCATTTCTCATCCAGGGAAATATAATATTCTGCCTCTTTTTAATACTTCCGAAAAATATTTCATTCTCCTAGGAAAGAGGTGTGTGCTAACTTCCTACAGTTTGATTTATATGCCGCCTTTCTCTGGAGACTCAGGGTGGCTTACAATGCATTAAGCAATAGCCGTCATACTTTTGTATATACCTGCTTAGTAGGGCTTTTGCCCCCCCCCCCCCGTTCTTTTTTATACAAAGTCAGCTTATTGCCCCCACAATCCGGGTCCTCATTTTATCTACCTTGAAAGGATGAAAGACTGAGTCAACCTTGAGCCTGGTGAGATTTGAACTCGCAGTAATTGCAGGCAGCTGGCAACTAAGTGCTACTTTAACAGCACTTAGTCCCCTGCGCCACCAGGCTTATTCAAGTTGAACTTTAATTCAACTTTATTAAACAAGAGGTTTAGGTTGAAATAAATCAAACAGTTCCCAAAGCTTATGATCTGCTTACTGGACATTTGCTTCTCTAATGTCATATTTCAATCCTGTGGCAACTACTTTAGATACATGAGCTCTTTCCAAGTGTGATAGAAATTCAGGCTGTGTCAACATGGACAGCGTAGGGGGTCAGGTTAATTTAAAACAAATGCAAAGGTCGGTTAGAAGCCGCCGCTGTTTCTGTCCCTGGGCTTTCAAAATAGCCTAATGCAAACTTTTATCATTTGTTTTTAGATCTGTCCCAGATTTTCTTTAGCCAGACCATTAATTCCTTTCAGAGAGCCCGAGATGTTTAATTTTCCTCCTTATCAAACACAGCCAGTTTACTCCACCACCGCAATCGTCTTTCGATCTAGATAAAGACATGAGGTGGTGATAAGCTGCCTGGGAAAGCCTAGGGAAATCATCAAAGCCATAAAAAAGCAAAAGTTAGAATATTTTGGACACGCGATGTGATACCCGGAAAAATACGGCATCCTTCACTTAATCCTCCAGGGAAAGATTGAAAGCGAGGTCCAGGCCGAAGAAGAACATCGTGGCTTCAAAATCTAAGGGGCTGGTTTGGACAAAACTCAGCAGCACTGTTTCATGTGGCTGTTGCAGAGGTGGGATACTGTAGCAACCGGTGTGCCCAGTACCAGAAATGTATGCGTGCACTGTCTGCGCATGTGTGCAACATCAAACAACATGGCAAAATTCATCTGCACGCACCATCCACACAGGCATGCAACGTCAAACAACACAGCTATTTGCTCATGTGCCATCTACTCATCCGTACAACGTCAAAGCCACAGCAATATTGGATGGGATTGCACCAGGACGAGTGAACAGAGCCGTTGAATACCAATCTGGGCTGTTGATAAAAATAGGATCGCCAACATACGGCACAAGAAGAAGAAGAAGTATACTAAGTGTGGCAACCTCCATCTATTAGAACCCATGTGGGACACCTTCAGCGGGCAATGCTTAGTTTACAATCACCAGCATGGTACTGAAAATCTAATGCTTTCTTTGAGAAATGAAGGGCAAGAGTTGGGCATTTCCTGGGGGAAGGAGGAGAGAAAAACAGAAAGAGAGAGGCAGAGGTGAGTTGTTAAAAACAAGCCACAGAATCAGAGTAAGGGTTAGGGATTGATTTTACTCAACATTCCAGACACAAAAGGAGAGATGGTCAGAATGCCATGGAAAAAAGGAATCCCATAATTTGACCAATGTGGACGTCATGGTTAACAGATTTAACAGATTAACAGAGTTGGAGGGGACCTTGTAGGTCATCTAGTCCAGCCCCTGACTCAAGCAGGAGACTCTACACTATTTCTGATAACTGACTGTCCAGTCTCTTCTTGAAAGCTTCCAGTGATGAAGCTCCCACAACTTCCGAAGGCAACTTCTGTTCCATAGGTTGATTGTTCTCACTGTCAGAAAATTCCTCCTTATTTCTAAGTTGAATCTCTCATTGATCAGTTTCCATCTTTTATTTCTTGTCTGGTCTTTGGGTGCCTTGGAGAATAGCTTGACCCCCTCCTCTCTATGGCAGCCCCTCAAATATTGGAAGACTGCTATCCTTCTCCCATGGTCCTTCTCTTCACTAGACTTAGCCATGTCCAGTTCCTACAACCGTTCATCGTAGGTTTTAGCCTCCAGTCCCCTCATCATCCTGGTTGCCCTTCTCTGCACTCTTTCTAGAGTCTCAACATCTGCTTTATAGTGTGGTGACCAAAACTGGATGCAGGATTCTAGGTGTGGTCTTACTAAGGCTTTATAGAGTGGTGTTAGTACCTCCCTTGATCCTGATTTGTTCTGGAACTTTTAGTCCAAAGGCCAAAACGAGCCCTGTTTTGGAGAAAACCAGTGCAAGCTCCAATTTCATAAAGATCCACGTAGAATTTGCTGAGAAACCCAAGAAAAAAATAGAGAATAAACTGAATGGGCCATCAGTTGCACACCCCAGCAGCCTTACACACTACAGGTAGTTGTCAATTTACAACGGTTCATTTAGTGACCATTCAAAATTACAATGGCTAACATTTTTCACACTTACGACCGTTGCAACATCCCCGTGGTCACATGATCCGAACTCAGGTGCTTGGTAACTGGCATGTCCTTATGACGGTTGCAGTGTCCTGGGGCCCTTTTGCGACCTTCTGACAAGCAAAATCAATGGGGAAGCCAGATTCACATAACAACCAAGTTACTAACGTAGCAACTGCAATGATTCACTTAGCAAGTGTGGCAAGAAAGGTTGTAAAACGGGGCAAAACTCAGTTAAGCGATGTCTCATCGGTTAACGACAGAAATTTTGGGCTCAATTGTGGTCATAGGTCAAGGACTACCTGCATTTCTAAACATTGGCTTCTCCACAGTGGTGCCATCCAAATTTTTTTACTACCAGTTCTGTGGGTGTGGCTTAGTGGGCGTGATGTGGCTTGGTGGGTGTGGCTTGGTGGGCGTGGCAGGGGAAGGATCTTGCAAAATCTCCATTCCCACGCCATTCTGGGGCCAGCCAGAAGTGGCATTTGCCAGTTTTCCAAACTACTCAAAATTTCCGCTACCGGTTCTCCAGAACCTGTCAGAACCTGCTGGATTTCACCCCTGCTTCTCCATTTTATTTCTTATAAATAAAATGGCTGGCAAGAGCTAGAGATTTGCTTAAATCACTAGAATTGTCTTGGTTTGGGGCTAAAGGTGTAATTTTAGAGAGGAAAATAGGCAATAAAATATAAGGTCCAGAAACTTTTCAGTGACAGTGGAGATTTAAACAAACATGTTTTTATGTAAATTAAAAAATGCCATCTCAGCTGTTTAGTACTTCAGCATGATATATAATTATAAAAGAGTTACCATCTGTGAAATAGTATCCGGCAACACATAATAATAACATTTTATTTTCATCTGTCTGAATTTCATTTTGCACCCTCAGCAGAGTCATCAGTTATCTGGACCTAGTTATTTCCTTTTCCATCGCAATTCTTTCGCTTTCGATATATTAACTTTCCCGTCTGAAAAAGCCTTTTTGCTCCTTTGAGCTCTCTGCATGAAAGGTTTTTTGTAACATTCATTTGAAGTTTCCAAATTGGGATTCGCTGTTGAATAATTGAACTAAAGCTGTTTTGGGGTTATTTTTTTTCTCCCAGAAATTTAAAGTAGGATATTATAATTATGGTTACTGTTTGTATTTAAATTTATGAAATTTCTTGCTCTTTCTTTGAAGATGTTTCACTTCTCAGGTGACCCTGAGGACACAGAGAAACCTCCAAGTGGCCTCAGAGACCCTCTAAAACAGTGTTTCTCAACCTTGGTAGCTTGAAGATGGGGGGACTTCAACTCCCAGAATCCCCCAGCCAGCGGTGCTGGCTGGGGGTTTCTGGGAGTTGAAGTCCCCCCATCTTCAAGCTACCAAGGTTGAGAAACACTGCTCTCAAAGGATGCAAAGGACCAGCTCTCTGCAAGGAGTATCAATCCTTCCCTTCCCCACCATCCAGTCAGAGCGGAAGAAGCTTCTTGGATGAGAAGCAAAACCTCTTCAAAGAAAAAGCCTGAATAGCTCAGCAGACTAAAAGCATTGTGATTTATTTATTTATTTATTTTCAAACTTATATACCGCCCTTCTCCCTGGGGACTCAGGGCGGTGAACAGCCACGTAAAAACATAGACTACAAACAATTAAAATACGATTAAAAGGATATAGATAAATTTGGCCCCGTAATTAAAAAAACAATAACAACCCAATTAAAACATTTCAAAGTGTTAAGCCAGCCTGGCTTGCTGAAAAAAGAAAGTTTAAGGGCACGGCGGAAGGCACCCAGGTCTTGGATTCTCCTTATCTCTGGCGGCAGTTGGTTCCAGAGGGTAGGTGCCCCCACAGAGAAGGCCCTCCCCCTGGGGGTCATAGTTTGGCTGATGGCACCCTGAGGAGGCCCTCTCTGTGGGAGCGCACGGGTCGGTGGGAGGTCATTGGTAGCAGCAAGCGGTCTCAAAGATATGCCATAGAGTGCTTTAAAGGTGATAACCAACACCTTGAAGCGCACCCGGAAGACCACTGGGAGCCAGTGCTGCTCACGCAGGAGAGGTGTTGTATGGAAGCGCCAAGCAGCTCCCATAACTACCTGCGCGGCCCCATTCTGGACCAGTTGGAGCCTCCGGGTGCCCCTCAAGGGGAGCCCCATGTAGAGAGCGTTGCAGTAGTGCAGGCGCGAGGTGACGAGGGCGTGAGTGACTGTGCACGGGGAATCCCGATCAAGAAAGGGCTGCAACTGGCGTATCAGGCGAACCTGACAAAATTAAATTATTAAAGATAATTTATTAAAGACCAGCTGTCTGCAATTACTGTAAGTTCGAATCTCACCAGGCTCAAGGTTGACTCAGCCTTCCATCCTTTCTAAGGTAGGTAAATTGAGGACCCAGTTTTTGGGGGCAATAAGCTGACTTTGTATAAAATATACAAAAGTATGAAGGCTATTGCTTAACGCACTGAAAGCCGCCCTGAGTCTCCGGAGAAGGGCGGCATATAAATCTAATTTTTTTTTTTAAATCAGAGATCTTTTTTCTCCAGCTACGGCAGTGTTTCTCAACCTTGGTAGCTTGAAGATGGGTGGACTTCAACTCCCAGAGTTGAAGTCCACCCATCTTCAAGCTACCAAAGTTGAGAAACACTGAGCTAAGGGCTCTCAGAAGGAGCCCAAAGGAAGTCATAAATTATGACTGGGAAAATGTGCTCTCTCTCTCTCTCTCTCTCTTTTTTGTTCCACCTCGATTTTGCAAATGTCTTAAGCTCAGTTTGCAAATCTATAAGGGCCTGGATAGCTCAGCAGACTAATGCATTGTAATTAACTCCAGCTGCCTGCAATTACTGTAAGTTCAAATCTCCCCAGGCTCAAGGTCAACTCAGCCTTCCATCCTTTCTAAGGTGGGTAAATTGAGGACCCAGTTTGTGGCGGCAATAAGCGGACTTTGTATAAATATACAAAAGTATGAAGGCTATTGCTTAATATATTGTAAGACGCCCTGAGTCTCCGGAGAAGGGCGGCATATAAATCAAATTAAAGAAACAAACAAACAAGGAAGGAAGGAAGTCCAGTTGCCTCCTGAAAAAAGCACCTTTGGGATATAGCTGCATTGACATTCAGAGAAATGTAAGGATGTCTCCTGTGAGTCTACTCAGTTTACTAGTTTGGAGTCCTGGGAATCCTTATTGGAAATTCTTCCAATCCAGGCAAATTGAGATCACAATATAAAATAGACACTAATCAAATCAAATTGACGTTTGCACAATCTATAGCTAAGAAATGCTCCAAGCCTTGGAGTCTTCAATATAGTGGTGGGTTTGAAAAAAAATTATGACCGGTTCTGTGGGTGTGGCTTGGTGGGCGTGGCAGGGGAAGGTTACTGCAAAATCCCCATTCCCTCCTGATCAGCTGGGACTTGAGGCAGAGAATAGATGGGGGCAGGGCCAATCAGAATTTTACTACCAGTTCTCCAAAATATTCAAAATTTCTCCAGAGCTGGTCAGAACCTGCTGAAACCGACCTCTGCTTCAATAGCAAGATTTATTATTCTTGTTGTTGTTACAGTTATTATTGTTGTTATTAATTTGAATATATTATATTTATATTTATTTAATTTCTATACCGCCCTTCTCCCGAAGGACTCAGCCAACAATAAAACAAACCCAATACAAAATTTAAAAGCAATTTTAAAAACATATTAAACAATTTGGCCCTAATCGTTAAAAAATAAAGCCTAATTAAAAATCATGTTTAGGCCAGCCCAGCTTGTTGGAACAATAGCATCTTGAGGGCACGGTGAAAAGTGCATAGGTCAGGGATCATCCGTATCTCCAGGGGCAATTCATTCCAGAGGGCAGGTGCCCCCACAGAGAAGGGTCTCCCCCTGAGGGCCGCCAGTCGACACTGTTTGACCAATGGCACCCTAAGGAGTCCCTCTCTGTGGGAGCGTATTGGCCGGTGGGAGGCTATCGGCAGCAGAAGGCGGTCTCGTAAGTATCCAGGTCCTAAGCCATGGAGCACTTTGAAGATGGTAACCAGCACCTTGAATCACACCCGGGAGACCATCGGAAGCCAGTGCAGTTCATGCAGGAAGGGTGTTATACAGGTGTGCCGAGTCGCTCCCATAATCGCCCGCACGGCCGGATTCTGGACGAGTTGGAGCCTCCGAGTGCTCTTCAAGGGGAGCTCCTCTTCAAAGAGAGCATTACAGTAGTCCAGATGGGAAGTGACGAGGGCATGAGTGACCGTGTCCAAGGAGTCCCAGTCCAGAAAGGAGCGCAACTGGTGAATCAGGCGAACCTGATAAAAAGGCCCCCGGTCACAGCCGTCACATGCTCTTCTAGCAACAGCCGCGCATCCAGGAGGACACCCAAGTTGCGGGCCCTCTCTTTGGGGGCCAAGGCCTCACCCCCAATAGTCAGCGTTGGAGCCAGCTGGCTATACCGGGACGCCAGAAACCACCTCCACTCAGTCTTGGAAGGGTTGAGTCTGAGCCTGTTTCTCCCCATCCAGATCCATACGGCCTCCAGACAACGAGACATCACGTCAAGTGCATCATTGGGATGCACATGTTAGTGGTATATACAAATTGCTTTTTCAATCCACTGGCAGGAGTGGGTTTTACTTACCTTTGCTACCGGTTTGCTCGCTTCTGCGCATGCGCAGATCATATTTGATGACATCCGGGCGGGTGGGTGGAGCCTCCTGCTGCCGCTGCTATCAGTTTGCCCGAACCGGGGTGAGCCAGTAGCAACCCACCACTATCCACTGGAGAATGAAAACAACACTCCATTTTTTAAAAGATGTAACATAATATCCATCGTAACAATGTAAAAAAAAAAGAAAAAGCCCGAAGAATAAAAGATTGTAAAGAAGATATTAAAATTCATCAACTACCATCGAAAATTTGGAGACCTGCTTGAAAATGTGATCCTGTTATAGAAAATGCCTCAGTGCCTTTGGCCTCATCTCTCTTGTCATCAGAAGAGAATAATGAAGTTTGTGTTTTATACAGACAGACTTTTCAAGAATGTAAAAATTCTCTGGGTCCCTATCTGTTTAAGATGAGATTCTTTGTTATTTAAAAAATACAGTTTGTAGAAACTAAAATCTGCAACTCACTGTAATTATCTAGTAAAGGATTCTTTCATCATTTCACAGACAAAAATCATATCATATCATACATGTATGTATGTATGTATGTATGTGGGTATGTATGTGATGTGTGTGTGTGTGTGTGTGTGTGTGTGTGTGTGTGTATGTGTGTGTGTGTGCTTCCCTTTCACCTTTCAGCTCCAATCCAGGAGCCCCTTTATTTCTTTATTCTAAAAATATGACTTCCAGGTATATTAGTAAAAAAAAGAAGCAGACATAGTGCGAACTCCGGAACTTAAGATTTTAAAATTTTAAAAGAATTAAAATTTTATTATACTAAGCTTTTATCAGCCCTCTGCTGACATCGTGAGAGTATTAAACTACCATTACAGAGATCTCTGCCTTTATATGCTATTAATCAATTTAGCCCTTGCGTGTGTCATAGGCCCTTCCAGCTGTCTCCCTCTTGTAATCAGCTGTGCTGTTTTTGCTGTTGTCATGCTGGATGATGGAGGCTTGATTCCTACCGTTCCCTCCCTCCTAGCTTGCTTATCAGTGGGGGATGATGTTAGCCTGTCAGCTATTGCGATTTGCTGCCTTGTCTGTGACCTCGTGGTCAGCCAGAACTGTTGCAGTTTGAGACAGACTTTGATCAGGACTAACTGTGCCTTCACAGGCTGAGTCTGCATGCCCAGAGGTGGGTGGTCTCTGCCCACTGATGGAAAGCCATCGCTGCTCCTCCTGCAAGGTCTTTCCTGGTGTCTCAAAGCTGGTAGTCCGGTGGCAGTTCGATATGCCTGTTGATAGAATTGTTATTGGAGATTCTCATATCAAATTGCCAGGCTTGGTATTTGCTGATTCTCCAAACCACTCAAATTTTCCTCTACCGGTTCTCTAGAACCTGTCAGAATCTGCTGTATTTCACCCCTGATTTCTCCCCATTCAAATCCATGGAACAATGCTGCCAAAGAACCAGCATTGGCAGCAAAAACAGCAAATCATTGGCAGGAGAGTAAATTTTTCCTACTGGGCAGCAGCCACCTCGGGGAGAGAGGAGACCTGTCCAACTGACAAGCTGAGTGTGTTTAACCACTGAGCCCTGGTACCCCCTGTTCTTTCCATATATTCAGCTTTTTAGCCTCAGGAGAGACATGGAGAAATGATCCATTTCATTCAACGTCCCTGGGGATCTCAAATGCTCTTTCCTTCCAGCCTGTCAACATACAACGGATTAAAGAAAATACGCTTTTCAGCTTAACCTAGTTCACAAACATGTCCATCTGCAAACAAACAAACAAAAAAGAGTAATTACCATTTTGCAAACAGCTTTATAACATTTTAGAAGAGAGAGAAGAAATCCCCTCTTAAGCTACTATTTCCTGTCTGAGATAGTTAAGTGAAGACATAAGGAAATTTCTCCTTAGTTCTCAGTTGTTTCTCTCCTTGATTAGTTTCCACCCGTTGCTTCTTGTTCTACCCTCAGGTGCTTTGGAAAATAGCTTGGCTCCCTCTTCTTTCTGGCAGCCCCTGAGATATTGGAAGACTGCTATCATGTTTCCCCTGGGCCTTCTTTTCATTAAACTACCCGTGCCCAGTTCCAGCAACCATTCTTCATATGTTTTAGCCTCCAGTCCCCATTTCATCTTTGTTGCTCTTCTCTGCATTCTTTCTAGAGTCTCAACATCTTTTTTACATTGTGGCGACCAAAACTGGATGCAGGATTCCAAGTGTGGCCTACCATTCTCTCCTCTTCTCTTCTCTTCTCTTCTCTTCTCTTCCATATTTCCATTCTCTTCTCTTCTTTTCTCTTTCCTTCCCTTCCCTTCCCTTCCATTTTCTGTTCTGTTCTGTTCTGTTCTGTTCTGTTCTGTTCTGTTCTGTTCTGTTCTTTCTGTTCTGTTCTGTTCTGTCCTGTCCTGTCCTGTCCTATTCCCTTCCCTTCCCTTCCCTTCCATTTTCTGTTCTGTTCTATTCTATTCTATTCTATTCTATTCTATTCTATTCTATTCTATTCTATTCTATTCTATTCTATTCTATTCTATTCTATTCTATTTTTCTCTTCTCTTCTCTTCTCTTCTCTTCTCTTCTCTTCTCTTCTCTTCTCTTCTCTTCTCTTCTCTTCTCTTCCCTTCCCTTCCCTTCCCTTCCCTTCCCTTCCATTTTCTTTTCTATTCTATTCTATTTTTCTCTTCTCTTCTCTTCTCTTCTCTTCTCTTCTCTTCTCTTCTCTTCTCTTCTCTTCTCTTCTCTTCCCTTCCCTTCCCTTCCCTTCCCTTTCCTTTCCTTCCCTTCCCTTCCATTTTCTTTTCTATTCTATTCTATTCTATTCTATTCTATTCTATTTTTCTCTTCTCTTCTCTTCTCTTCTCTTCTCTTCTCTTCTCTTCTCTTCTCTTCTCTTCTCTTCTCTTCTCTTCCCTTCCCTTCCCTTCCCTTCCCTTCCCTTCCCTTCCCTTCCCTTCCCTTCCCTTCCCTTCCCTTCCCTTCCCTTCCATTTTCTTTTCTATTCTATTCTATTCTATTTTTCTCTTCTCTTCTCTTCTCTTCTCTTCTCTTCTCTTCTCTTCTCTTCTCTTCTCTTCCCTTCCCTTCCCTTCCCTTCCCTTCCCTTCCCTTCCATTTTCTTTTCTATTCTATTCTGTTCTATTCTATTCTATTCTATTCTATTCTATTCTATTCTATTCTATTCTATTCTATTCTATTCTATTCCATATTTCCATTGTCTTCTCTTCTCTTCTCTTCTCTTCTCTTCTCTTCTCTTCTCTTCTCTTCTCTTCTCTTCTCTTCTCTTCTCTTCTCTTCTCTTCTCTTCTCTTCTCTTCTCTTCCCTTCCCTTCCCTTCCCTTCCCTTCCCTTCCCTTCCCTTCCATTTTCTATTCTATTCTATTCTATTCTATTCTATTCTGTTCTGTTCTGTTCTGTTCTGTTCTGTTCTATTCTATTCTATTCTATTCTATTCTATTCTATTCTATTCTATTCTATTCTATTCTATTCTATTCTATTCTATTCTAAATTCCATTCCATTCCATTCCATTCTGTATCGTAGGCCCTGGAAAAGGTATTCTCCCCACAGGATGCCATGTCCAATATAGAAATATTTGATGTCCCTAGAAAAATAAAATTCCAATGGTCCTGGCTGCTAAAATAGTGAAAGAAACAGAAATATTCCTCCTGCATTTCCCCCAGAGTAGAACTAACAGCCATTTAATTGGATTTATAGGAGTGATAGCACTTACAGTTCCACTTACTTTATTGCCATCCTATCTACTTTAGTTTAGTTTAGGGGCCCTGTGATTAAGGAAGATCATAAATACAAATGTTTCCTCACAGGGAGCACCGGAGTTCAAATCAGATTCAGACTGGAGATTTTTCTTTCTTTTCTTTTTAGCAGAAAGTTAGCCACGTTTCCTCCTAAAACAACTTATTCCAAGCAGAAAAAGATTATCCTGCATTTTTTTTCCTACCAATTATTCAATTTGATGAAATAGAAATTGGAGAAAAGGTTTCAGACAAAGTTCCATGAGAAGTGTTCTTGCAATTTATTTAGTGGTAATATTTTTATTTTTAAATCTATCTTCTGTCTGTCTGTCTGTCTGTCTATCATCTGTCTGTCTATGTATCATCTATCTTTCTATCAACTATATGTCTGTCTCTGTCTATCTATAATCTATCTAGCATCTATCTCTTTCTATCATCTATCTGTCATCTGTTTCTATCTATCTATTTATATCATCTGGCTCTAACTATTTATCTATCTATCTATCTATCTATCTATCTATCTATTTATCTATCTATCTATCTATCATCTATCTATTCTATCATCTGTGTCTGTCTATCATCTATCATCTGACTGTCTGTGTTCATCTCTGTCTATCTATCTATCTATCTATCTATCTATCTATCTATCTATCTATCATCTGTATCTCTATCATCTATCATCTGTCTATCTTTCTATCATCCATCGTCTGTCTGTCTATATCTATTATCTATCTATCTATCATCTGTCTATCTGCCTATCATCTATCTATCTATCTATCTATCTATCTATCTATCTATCTATTTTCTATTTATCTATCTATCTATCATCTATCTATTGTCTGTCTATCATCTATCATCTGTCTGTCTATCTTTCTATCATCTATTGTCTGTCTGTCTCTGTTTATTTATGTATCTATCATCTATCATCTATCATCTATTTATCTATCTATCTATCTACCTACCTACCTACCTACCTACCTACCTACTTATCTACCTATCTATATCATCTATCTATCTATCTATCTATCTATCTATCTATCTATCTATCTATATTTATATCTATTACAACGCAAATAGAATCAGACTCGAAATCACCAACATCCTCCGCACCAGCAAGCCACCCAAAAACAACTTACCCAAAGAGGAACAGACAGCACTACTTAACCTGAAAAAGGACACTAGCATAATAATCCTACCAGCAGACAAGGGCAACGCCACGGTGGTTATGAACACATTTGACTACCAAACCAAATTAACCAACCTACTCCAAGACTCCACATACAAACCCCTAAACACAGACCCCACCACCTACCTGGAAAAAACCACCAGATCCAAAATAAAAGCCTCCCCCATCAGCGAAGAGATCCAGCAAAGAATCATTCCCAAAGAGAAATCATCCAGATGCCCTAAACTCTATGGTCTCCCCAAGATACATAAAGAAGGAACCCCACTTAGACCCATAGTCAGTTCCATAGGCTCACCTCTACAAAACCTAGCCAAATTTCTCGCCAAACAACTACAGCCCTATGCAGAATCCATCACCTCACACGTAAAAAACTCATTCCAGTTCATAGATATCATAAAGAAACAAAATTTACAGCCCAGTGACCTACTCGTGAGCTTCGATGTCATATCCCTCTTCACCCAAGTACCAATCAAAGAAGCCTTGACAGTTATCCAAAATAAATATAACCCCACCAAGCACATCCTAGATCTGACCAACCACTGCCTATCCAACACATACTTCATCTATAATGGACAAAAATACAAACAAATAGAAGGAGCACCCATGGGATCACCCCTCTCACCTGTCATTGCCAACCTCTATATGGAGCACTTTGAAACCCAAGCTCTAGAAAAATCTGATCACAAACCGAAACTCTGGCTCAGATACGTAGACGACACCTTCATAATCTGGCCACATGGGAAAGAAAAACTGGACAACTTCCTCACACACCTCAACAGCCTACACCCCAAAATACAGTTCACCATGGAAACAGAAGCAAACAACCAACTTCCCTTCCTGGATGTCTTAGTCTACAGGAAATCCGATGGCTCCCTAGGACACACTATCTACCAGAAGAAAACACACACAAACCGCTATCTGCATGCACTCTCACACCACCACCCAGCCCAGATCAACTCTGTAGCCAAGACACTCATCTACAGAACAAAACGCTTAGCTGACGAACAACACCTAAAAACCAAACTACACACTCTCACTAACGTACTAACATCCAATGGATTCCAAAGAAATAAGATTACCAACCTAGTCAAAAAAGAAACCCCCACTAAAATCCAAGACAGAGAACAAGAAAACGGCAAAGCCCTCCTCCCATACATAAAAGGCACCACACACAGAATAAGCAAAATCCTCCACAAACATAACATCAAGACAGCATTCTGCACAAATCGAAAAATATCCACCATCCTAAGGAACCCCAAAGACAAAATTGAGTTAGAAAATCAAGGAGTATATGAAATCCCATGCACCGCCTGCCCCACCACATACATCGGACAAACCAACAGAAGAATAAGTGCACGCATTGAAGAACACAAGAACGCAGTCAGAAAAGAGGAACCAACTTCTTCCCTGGTCCAACACCTTAAAGCCACAACAACGCAGCTCACCAGCTCAAATCCCCCTGCAACTCAGACTAAGCCGAGCACAACCAAGCCCCCACCCAAAGAGAACACACCCCCAGCCAATCAGAGCACAACCAACCCCCTATCCAATCAGAGCACAGCCAAGCCCCTAACCAATCAGAACACACCTCCACCCAATCAGAACACAGCCAAGCTCCCACCCAATCAGCTCACACCCCCACTAGCTGTTAAAAGGAAGAGACAGCTGCGATCTCACATTGCTCCTGGAAGCACGAAGCCGAGAACACCAGCCTGAAGATGACGAATGAGACTTCATCGAAACGTCGCCAAGACACTTCCAATTTTATGCGGGAGAAGATCCGAATAACCAAAGATCTACATACAAACACCCGCGAAAACCTCAGAAAACATCTATATCTATCTATCTATCTAGGGTCAAGATTTTTGTTTTATTTTAACACTAGCCACAAGAGGGAGCATAAGACTAACATTTAAATACTACAGTATTTCAACATTAACTAGCAAAAAAATCAATTTTTAAAAGAATCCAAAAGACATAGCATTGGAAAGATTTAAAAATTAAGAATTAACATAAACCAATTTTTAAATATTTTATATATATATAAGCAAAAATTTTATTTTTTATTTTAACTTTGGGGTGTTTAAACATTTTTTAAAGGCTACAAAACAATTAAAGGAAAGAAAGCACCTTTTCAGTATTATTACAACTATTTTCTATAATAATTTACATTAACTGCAAGTTGAGATTCCATTTTTCTTTTCAGCTGTGTTTTTTTTTCATTCATTCTTTTATGTATTTATGGATTACAAACTATATGTTGGTGACATATGTTGCATTTAAATTTTACTTCAACACTAGCCACAAGAGGGAGCAAAAGACCAACTTTTAAGAACTGAAATATATATAATATGTTAAATAAATAAAAAAGATTTTTTAAAAAAGAATTGAAATCTTAGAATTTTAATTTTGGGGAAAAGAATGAGTTTTAAATCTTAATCCCCTTTTGCAAACTTCTGACAAGCAAAGGCAATGAGGAAACCAGAGTTGCTTAACAACCGTGTTTCTAATAGTGATTCACTTAACAAATGTGGCAAGAAAAGCCATCAAATGGGGCACAACTCACTTAACAAATGTCTCACTTTGCAACATAAATTTTGGGCTCGATTGTAGTTGTAGGTTATATCTAAGAGGACATACACTGACACAACCTTCGCCAGGACAACTTAACCATTCAATTTAATTATTTAAAAGAAATTTTAAAATACTTTAATTTTTGTCAATTTCCATTTCAATTTATCTCCCCTTTTGCATCCTTTCTTTAATGATTCCATTCCACTAGTTCTTTGATATTAGTGTAACCCTTGTCCCACAGTGAGGAAACTTGGCTGTGGCGAGTTGGCCATGGCAAATTGTCATAGACACGTTCTAGATTGCTTCTCTCCTTGATTAGTTTCCATCCATTTTTTCTTGTCCTACCTACAGCGCTTTGGAAAATAAGTTGGGCCCCTTTTCCTTGTGGCAATCCTTCAAATTTACTGAGGGATGCAATCAAGATCAAGTGAGGTGCTAATACCACTCTATAAAGCCTTAGTAAGACCACACCTAGGATACTGCATCCAGTTTTGGTCACCACACTATAAAAACGATGTTGAGACTCTGGAAAGAGTGCAGAGAAGAGCAACCAGGATGATGAGGGGACTGGAGGCTAAAACATCTGAAGAACGGTTGCAGGAACTGGGCCTGGCTGGTCTAGTGAAGAGAAGGACCAGGGGAGACAGGATAGCCGTGTTCCAATATTTGAGGGGCTGCCACAGAGAGAGGAGGGGGTCAAGCTATTTTCCAAAGCACCTGAAGGCCAGACAAGGAATAATGGATGGAAATTGACCAAGGAGAGATTCAACCTGGAAATAAGGAGGAATTTTCTGACAGTGAGAACAATCAACCGATGGAACAGAAGTTGCCTTCAGAAGTTCGGTCAGAAATGGTGTAGGGTCTGTTTGAGTGGGAGGATTGGGCTAGATGACCTACAATGTCCATTCCAACTCTGTTAAATCTGTAAATTCTGTAAATATTGGAAGATTGCTGTCACATCACCCTTGGTCCTTCTTTTCACTAAACCAGGTATACCCAGTTCCCGCAACCATTCTTCATATGTTTTAGCTTCTAAGCCCCTAATCATTTCTGTTGCTCTTCTCTGAACTCTTTCCAGAGGCTCAACATCTTTTTTGTATTGGGGTGACCAAACTCGATGTAGTATTCTAAGTGTGGTCTTACCAAGGCTTT
Source organism: Coluber constrictor foxii (assembly GCA_038048745.1). Classification (NCBI taxonomy): domain Eukaryota; kingdom Metazoa; phylum Chordata; class Lepidosauria; order Squamata; family Colubridae; genus Coluber; species Coluber constrictor. The sequence goes on from CM075968.1 coordinate 26,091,306, forward strand.
GTAGAAGGAGCAGTACTTCACGTGATCTTAATTCTATCTCTCTGTTTATACAACCCAAGATTGTATTAGCTTCTTTGGCTGCCACCGCACACAGCTGGCTCATATTTAAGTGATTGTCCACAAGGACTCCAATGTCCCTCTCGCAGTTACTACCAGGTTTGTTGATTCTCTCCTCATCTCAGAAAGGCCCTGATCCAGGGGTGAAATCTACTTACCTTCCCAACTGGTTCGGAAGTGCACTTGTGCACACGGACTCTCTGCATATGCACAGAGGGTAAAAAACAGGTTATTTCCTGGTTAAAACCAGGAAGTAACGATGACCGGGCGTGGGGGCAGAGCCTCGCACCGCCATTGCTACTGGTTCTCCGAACCATCGGTCGTCATCACTGTCAATTTGGCCGAACCGGTCTGAACAAGGAGCATTTCACTCCTGCCCTGATCCTTTTAGAACAGGGGTGTCAAGCTGGCAACCTGTGGGCCGGATGCGTCATGCGCAGGCCACACCCACCCCAGCTCTGCAAAGGGGAAAAAGTCACGAAATGTCACGGGACAGCAACGTGATGCCGCAAATTTGACGCCCCTGTTTTAGAAGAATGCATCTGGTAAATGAGCCACTTCCCTCGCAACACGTGCATTTATAGTAAGGATGAATGACTGAGAAGCATTGGTGCTCCCTTTTGCATCTAACTAGGAAACACTCCATTCGGTGATGATGATTAAAGTTCTATCTCCACCAGACTTAAGTCAGTCCAGGACGATGACTTTAAAAAGGATTTCATGCTCTGGAGAGTTGGCTGAAGAAGAAGCAAAAAACAAATTAAAGCAATCGCTCTGTCAAGCGAATTCCGCACTGTTTCTATTATTTTTTGTGTTCTGCACAAATTACTGTTTATCTTTTAGGAGTTTTTTTTTTCCCCAGCACTTTCCGAAGTTAGAGTTTTCCCCGCTACCACACATATGCACTATTCTAAATTCATAGCAGTTCCATCTCCCATTTTGATTGATACGCATGAACAGATACTTCCAAAAGGTTGCATGGATGTGAGCATGAAGTTGGCTGATTTATTTCTTTCCAGGTTGTGAGGCGGAAGTAAGTGGAAAGAAATAAGTCTGGCCTGAGGCAGTTGCCAGGTTCCTTAGGGGTAGAGAGTATCAGAATTTTGGACAGCTGCTGTCTCAGCGCCAATCTTAGCATTACTGAGAATTATCGGGGCATTCTGTACTGTGGGGCCATGTATCCTATCATGTACTAAAGGTAAAAGGTAAAGGTTCCCCTCGCACATATGTGCTAGTTGTTCCTGACTCTAGGGGGCGGAGCTCATCTCGGTTTCAAAGCCAAAGAGGCAGTGCTGTCCGAAGACGTTCCGTGGTCATGTGGCCGGCATGACTCAATGCCAAAGGCGCACGGAACGCTGTCCCTTCCCACCAAAGGTGGTCCCTCTTTTTCTACTTGCATTTTTTACGTGTTTTCAAACTGCTAGGTTGGCAGAAGCTGGGACAAGTCATGGGAGCTCACCCCGTTATGCAGCACTAGGGATTTGAACCGCTGAACTGCCGACCTTTTGATCGACGAGCTCAGTATCTTAGCCACTGAGCCACCACATCCCTCTATCATGTACTAGAACCCATCAAACATTAGATGGTGGTAATTCTTCTTAAGAATTGCATCAAACTCACTGACAATTATTTTTCAAATTGGAAAATAGTTTTATTCTTAGCCAGCAAATTTAAGGATCTAATAATGGCTAATGGAACAGTCTCTCTCTCTCTCCCTCCCTCCCTCCCTCCCTCTCTCTCTCTCTTTCTCTCTCTCTTAATTTCTCCCCACCCTTCCTCCAAAATGTGATTGGATAAAATATAGTAGTCTCAGCATGTAAAGATTGATTTTGATTTGAGAACAGGACTGGCTCCAATATTTCCCTTCTAACAAACACACTTTGTTCGAAAGTGTTGTAGGTTTTTGTCAGTTTTGAGCTTTTCACTGAGGTGTCAAAACAAAAGGAACTTTGAATTGTCCTGATTTACTGACGATACATGAGTTCCTTGTTGAATGATAACTCAAGCTATGTATTGTCAAAATATGAATATTCATAGACTGGAATAGGTTAGCCAATGAATAGGCATAGCAACTGGGTCAGCCAATGAGGGTTTCTTTGGAAACAGAAACTGAAGTAAGAAGTCTGGGTGTGGCTTAGCCCAGCAGCTCCTGAGTCTGTACAGAGAAACTGAAACCAGTCTGCTCTGCTGAAATGAAACTAACTGTTCTCTCCTGCCTTGTGTTTTGCTTGTAACTGCTACTACATTGAAGAAGAATCTATGTTGGTATTGTACATTTATCTTCATGTATTATATGTATATAAAGACATTAATGACTCCTGCTGCATCAGTTATCTGTGTGTGCTTTTCTGGATTTGATTTTCTACTGCAAACTGATGTGTATGATATATATGAATCATAGAAATGAAAAGTTAGTATCTTAATAAATACTGCATCCTTTTGAAAGTGGCTTAATGAAACTATGATATTCACAAACGCACACACACACACACACACCAGATTGGCCGCGTGATTATCATCGCATTCCACAGCATGATCTCTGCTTGGCACTAACAAACCAGGAAGGCAGAATAAACTAAAATATTGATAGGAAATAGTTCTGAAAAAGCAGAGATGTTTTCTGGGGTTATTTTGCAGCCTGTGTGGTTCTGTCCAAAGTTGTCCATCAAAATTCAGAGCAAGTCACCAAGTAACAATAGCAGAATTTTCTGCCAGTCTTCAACTAAATGTAAAATAAGTGAACTAAACTCCCCAGAGGCCTTTATTTCAAAAGCCACTTTGAAAAGGGAGAAAGGCAGAAAAGAATTATGAGTATGCACCTTGCAGCCTCTGGAAAATAGCTCCAAAATACACCCTTGTAGCTACCGTGTTTTCCCCAAAATAAGACATCCCCTGATAATAAGCCCAGTCGGGTTTTTGAATGCATGGCAATAAGGCCAAGCATTTATTTCAGGGAAATAACTTTCAGGAAAACGTATTAGCAGTATCAATACTGCTTTTGCTCCTGTTTTGTGTGGGGAAAATGGGACCCCACTGGAGAAGGTAGGCAGCAGCAAATACAATTCCCATGAAGTGTTTATCAGTTTTATACTGTCTGAAATAGCTATTTTCCTCCATGGAATGCAGAGAATATTTTGTCCTTTGTGTTATGGAAACAAGTACAAAAAGACAATGCCTTCTTCTGTTTTCATAGGCAATTGGCCTAAATGCAGAGATAAGAAGAGACATCTTTCTGAATTTGCCTACACTCCATCCTGGGTTTTTTTTAAAAAAACCTCCCTCCTTCCCATTATCTTGAAATCCTCTTCCACTTCCATCCCCATTTTGCAAGGACTTTCTCCAAGCCACACTGTCAGGGTTCCAAGTAATACACCCATAACAACCAGAACTCCGAGGCAGGTAGGTTCCTCAAAGAATAGTTTTATTGGATAGATCATATTTGCACAGGCTGCTGAAAACCGACTCTGAATATTCCCACGGTTTTCCCCTAATTAAAAGTAAAAGTTTTTTTCCCTTCCCCAAACAGTAAGTCACATGGTCCAATCAAGGTACTGTCCGGTTGCCTGGTAACTTCACTCCTCCTCTCTCCAACTACCTGTCCTTGATTCCCAGGAGAAAGTATTTTGTTTGGGCTACAAAACCCCAGCTATCTTTATTCCCGCCCCCCCTCCCTATCCCTCAGCTCCAGATGTGGGTTTCAGCAGGTTCTGACCAGTTCTGGAGAACCGGTAGCGGAAATTTTGAGTAGTCCGGAGGACTGATAGTAAAAATTCTGGGAAAAAAAGTACATGTACTGAAATCCACACATTTTTTTCTTGATAGGCAATTAAGTCTGCTTTGCAGTTTTCCCTTTTTTTTTCCAAATGCATCCAAAATTCATGCCCACTTGTGTGTGATATACTACATATATCCATTACAGAACTGAAAAGAAATTATTTCTTAAGATGAAAGTGGTACATGTGTAATTAAATTTAATCTCAGGGAAGAATAGAAATCCCATTAAAAAAAAAAACTTAAGTATTTAGGCTGGATCATTCCTGTGAAAAGAAGACTTATCCATAGTCATCGTTTTCATTCTTAGGTAGGTATAAATTCATAGTAAGTCACAGCTCCTGCCTTTTATTAAAATAGATTTTCCATTGCTGGAAATTTTTATTCTGCAAGACCCATCGGAGGTGTGTAAGTCTGAAAAGTAGCCTGACAGTGTTTCAACAAGAATGGAACCGATGAAATACATTTTATAGCTAGCTGGCCACCATGAAGTTGATAAATCAATGGCCTCAAATCAGGTTGTAATTCCGTGGTCACCCAGCAGAAAGAACCGCATGACATTAATCATTTGGAGTTGCTCTGCTGATGTTCTGACATAATTCCTTTAAGTCTGCCCTCTCCTAATTTTAGAGATACAGGACGGTGAAAATTCAGAATACAGAATAACAGAGTTGGAAGTGTTCTTAGAGCAAGTCCAAACCTCTGCTCAGGCAGGAAAAACTATACCAGTGATGGCTAACCTTTTTGCCATCACGTGCCAGGAGTGGGGGGAGAGTGGGGGGTCACCCATAATTCTATGCAGCCTGCATCTCCATGCATCCATGCGCGACATGCACCCACCCCTGCTCCCACTGCTTTTGGCACACAATGGCATGGTAGGCCCGTTTTTTGCCCTCCTCAGGCTCCAGAGCCTTTCTAGGAGCTTGGGATGGGTGAAAACGGCCTTCCCTACCCCGCCCCCCCTGGAGGCCCTATGGATGCCGGAAACGGCCCATTTGCCAACTTCTGGTGGGACCGGAAGGCCCATTTTTTGTTCTCTCCAGGTTCCAGAGCCTTCCTAGGAGCACGGGGAGGGCAAAAAACAAGCCTCCCCACCCCCCACCAGGCCCTCCGGAGGCCAGAAGCAGCCTGTTTCCCTGCTTCCAGTGGGCCCAGAAGGCCCGAAAATCAGCTGGCACGTGCCGAAGTTGAGCTCGCATGCCCACCAATATGGCTCCATGTTCCACTTGTGGCACATGTGCCATAGGTTCGCCATCACGGAACTATACCATTTCAGACAAATCGTTGTCCAATCTCTTCCTTAAAACTTCCAATGATGTCCCGCTGCCTGGAAGCCGTATAGATCTGGATGGGGAGGAACAGGTTCAGACTCAATCCCTCCAAGACAGAATGGCTGTGGCTGCCGGTGCCCCGATATAGCCAGTTGGTACCATCACTGGCTATTGGGGATGAGATCTTGCCCACCTCAGAGAGGGCTCGCAACTTGGGCATCCTCCTGGATGCACGGCTGTCTTTAGACAATCATATGATGGCCGTGGCCAGGGGGGCTTTTTATCAGGTCCGCCTGATTGCCCAGTTGCGTCCCTTTCTGGATCGGGACGCCCTGCGCACAGTCACTCATGCTCTCGTCACTTCCCGTTTGGACTACTGTAATGCTCTCTACATGGGGCTCCCCTTGAGGAGCACCCGGAGACTTCAGCTGGTCCAGAATGCGGCCACGCAAGTGGTTATGGGAGCGACTCGTTGCTCCCGGGTAACTCCCCTCTTGCGCGAGCTGCACTGGCTTCCGGTGGTCTTCCGGGTGCGTTTCAAGGTGTTAGTTACCATCTTCAAAGCGCTCCATGGTTTAGGACCGGGATATTTACAGGACCGCTACTGCCAATGAATACCTCCCACCGCCCGATACGTTCTCACAGAGAGGGCCTCCTCAGGGTGCCGTCTGCCAGACAATGCCCTATGGAATGCCCCCAGCCCTATGGAATGAACTACCCCCGGATATAAGAAAGATTCCTGACCTCCGTGCCTTCCGACAAGCCCTGAAGACTCTACTGTTTCATCAAGCCGGTCTGACTTAAATCTGTGTTAAATTTTAATAGGGGTTTTAGTAGGGGTTTTAATTTTACGGCCAAACAGTTTAATTATTTTATTAGTTTTAATTTTTCTACGTGATTGTTTTAATATGGCTGTAAACCGCCCTAAGTCCCCTTGGGGAGAAGGGCGGTATATAAATGCAATAAAACTGAAACTGAAACTGAAACAATGTTGGAGTATTCTGGAGGTAAAGTGCATGCGTGGAAGGACAGGCGCATGCAGAAAAGGCGCGGGCAAAGCGAGCGTGTGCGTGCAGGGTGAACCAGTGGTAACGATATTAGAAACCCGCCATTGGGTATGATAGAAATCAGGACTTAGTTTACATTGACATACCTACCGGTGTTTGAGATAATAATTCTTTCTCAAGGCTAAATTTACCCAATCCCCTTTAATCTCTTAGGATTATAATTAAGTTTTTAGCGCCTTGAAGGCTGCCCTTCTCAGAACTTGTTCAAATGTCATTGAATCCTCCTCCATATGCGGTACTCAGAACCAGGCATAATACTGGGGCAAAATCTGATCAATGCACAATTAAGTAAACTATTGTTTCCCATGATTAATAAATTATGCTATTGCTGATGCAGCGTAAACTGCATTTACCTTCCTTATGCAGTAGGGCTGTAGATGGTAAGTGGGCCAGGTGGGATGTAAGATGTAAGAATGCCAGACGTAAGAATGCCAGGTGGGCACAAAGAGCTAGGAATCAGAGCTCACAATTGGGTCTTGTGGAAGTGCTTCACCCTCAAAATTGTCGTGGGTTTGAATCAGTGGTGAAATCCAATTTTTTTTTACTACCGGTTCTGTGGGCGTGGCTTGGTGAGCATGGTGTGGCTTGGTGGGTGTGGCTTGGTGGGCGTGGCAGGGGAAGGGTACTGCAAAATCCCCATTCCCTCCCCGCTCCTGGGGAAGGATACTACAAAATCCTCATTCCCTCCCCACTTCTGGGGGAAGGATACTGCAAAATCCCCATTCCCTCCCCACTCCTGGGGGAAGGATACTGCAAAATCCTCATTTCCACCCCACTCCAGAGGAATGATACTGCAAAATCCCCATTCCCTCCCCACTCCGGGGGGAAGGATACTGCAAAATCCCCATTCCCTCCCCACTCCTGGGGGAAGGATACTGCAAAATCCTCATTTCCACCCCACTCCAGAGGAATGATACTGCAAAATCCCCATTCTCTCCCCACTCCTGGGGAAGGATATTGCAAAATCCCCATTCCCTCCCCACTCCTGGGCGAAGGATATTGCAAAATCTCCATTCCCAGCCCACTCTGGGGCCAGCCAAAAGTGGTATTTGCTAGTTCTCCGAACTACACAAAATTTCCACTACCAGTTCTCCAGAACCTGTCAGAACCTGCTGGATTTCACCCCTGGTTTAATCTAAAAACAACATTTGCAGCTTGAAATGGCTGTTTGCAGCAGAGCAATCCATTTCAAACTCAAAACAAGCGCTTTAAACAATTTTAGCGTGAGACATTTCAATTTCAAAGTGCTCGGCCCAAGCATATAAAATTTCTGTTTCCCCAAGACAAACTCATGCAAGTTTCTTTCAACTTCCTATATTATTTCTCTTTAGCTTTCTTCATTTTTTTTTTTTCCAGGAGCAGCCGCACCAGACTGTAGCCATTGCTGTATTTATTTTTCTAAATATACCCCTGAGGACTCTATGGGGTGCAGAAGCCTTCGTGGAAATTAGAAACGAAATTGGAACGGGATGCTTTACTTTGAAGCATGCCTTCCCATTTTTTCTTCTTGGTGTTACTGCACAAAACCTAAGAAAAGTAGCAAGCCGGTGGGCATATCCTTGGCTATTGACAAACCTGAACAAGGGGCCCACATTGAAATGAATTTCAATGTGGAAAAAAGCAAACTTTTACATTTAGGCAGGAAAAAGCAAGGGTACAGATTAGTGCAGAGGAGAGCAACGAGGATGATGAGGGGACTGGAGGCTAAAACATACGATGAACGGTTGCAGGAACTGGGCATGGCTGGTCTAGTGAAGAGAAGGACCAGGGGAGACAGGAGAGCAGGATTCCAATAGTTGAGGGCAGTGATGAAATCCAGGTTTTTTTACTACTGGTTCTGTGGGCGTGGCTTGGTGGGCATGGCAGGGGAAGGATATTGCAAAATCCCCATTCCCTCCCCACTCTGGGGCAAGCCAGAGGTGGTATTTGCCGGTTCTCCGAACTGCTCAAACTTTCCACTACCAGTTCTCCAGAACCTGTCAGAACCTGCTGGATTTCACCCCTGTTTGAGGGGCTGCCACAGAGAGGAGTGGGTCGAGCTATTCCCCAAAGCACCAGAGGGCAGGACAAGAAACAATGGTTGGAAACTGATCAAAGAGAGAAGCAACCTGGAATTAAGGAGAAACATCCTAACAGTGAGGTCAATTAACCAGTGGAACTCCTGAACTCCAGAAATTGTGGGTGCTCCATCTCTGGAGGTTTTTAAAAAGAGGCTATACAGTCACATGTCTAAAATGGTATAGCTTCTCTTGCTTGAGTAGGGGGCTGGACTAGAAGACCTTCAAGGTCCCTTCCAGCTCTATTCTATTCTAAGGAAAGCATCCTAGCAGAATGGCAGCCATGACAGTTAATTTCATGGATTTCCACAAGAAAAACAGAAGGGGGGGGAGAGAGAGAGAAAGTGGCTAGTTCCTGAAATGGACCTGGGATAATGCTTCGGCATTCTGAAATATCTCCTTCAATGGTGAGAAGGCATCTGAGATGGTGCCCTTGCTATGAAAAGTTTAGAGTTTCTATTGGCCCCATAGGAGCATCTTTTACCTGAACAGGTAGCCATAGCCCCTAGACTTATACACCGCTTCACAGGGCTTTACAGCGCTTTCTAAGCGGTTTACAGAGTCAGCCTATTGCCCTCAACAATCTGGGTCCTCATTTTACCCATCTCGGAAGGAAGGATGGAAGCAGGGATGGGATTCAACTGGTTCAGACCAGTTCGGGTGAACTGTTTGGGTGAAACAACCTGTTTTGGATGCCAGGTAAGCAGGGCCCACATGGAGGCTCTGGGAGAGGGAAAAATGGGCCTCCTGGAAATTCTGGAAGTCCAGAAATGGGCCCATTTCCGGTCTCCAGAGGGCCTCCAGAGCCCACGGGAGGGTGTTTTCACCCAACCGGAAGCTCAAGAAAAGCCTCTAGAGCCTGGGGAGGGTGAAAAATAAACCTACCGAAGTACTGGAAGTCTGAAAATGGGCCCGTTTCTGGTCTCTGGAAGGTCTTGGGAGCCTGGGGGAGATGGTTTTCACCCTCCTAGAGGCTCGAGGAAAGCAAAAACACCCTACTCCCTTGTGATACAGGAGGCTGAATAGGCCACACCCACCATGCCCACGCCCACCCAGCAACCGGGCACAGAACCGATTGCTAAAATTTCTGAATCCCATCCCTGGATGGAAGACTGAGTCAACCTTGAGCCTGGTGAGATTCTAACTGCCAAATTGCAGGCAGCCGGCAGGCAGCAGAAATAGCCTTCAGTATTGCCCTCCAACCACTGCGCCACCACTGGGCAAGATATTCCTGCCAAATCCTTTCTCCCTCCCACCCCACTTCGCTGTATTGGACCCTGGTGAAGAGGGCTACTTTATTTTCCTCCAAGCTGATTCTTTTTCTCCCACCAGATATTTTCTTTGAAGTCTAAGAGATACCCTGTTGCATCTCAACTGCAAAGTTAAGCTGGGAAAACGCTTTAAATGGCTTGATCGATAGCACATTCAAGCTGCCACTCACTCATTCCCGGCCTATTCATCTCCTTTTATGGGAAACGACGGTCATTAGAAGGAGCCTTTCATCTCAAAGACATCCAGCAAATCCCTGGGGCTACTGATAATGAAATAATAATCGCAGCTTCGAGGCTCCAGGGATAGATCACCAAGCATTTAGGGGAAAAATAGCAATGGCTGGAAAAAAAAGTTGCCATGCAGGGAAAGAAATATTATCCTGGACAGCTTTTTGGTCTAATTGCTCCTCAAAGCCTATTTGGTCTAATCTCCTCAAACAGATTAACAGAGTAGGAAGAGACCTCAGAGGTCATTTAGTCCAACCCCACACCCAAGCAGGAGACCCTACACCATTTCTGACAGATGGCTGTCCAGTCTCTTCTTGAAAGCTTCCAGGGATGAAGCTCCCACAACTTCTGAAGGCAGCTTCTGTTCCATCGGTTGAACTGTTTTAAATTTATGGGCCAAATTTCATATTAGTTGCTTTTAAAATTGTTTTAACTTTTGTAAAATTGTTTTTTATTTTTGGCTGTTCACTGCCCTGAGTCCGCAAAGAGAAGGGTGGTATAAAAATCAAATAAATAAATAAATAAGCAACCATTTGTGAAGGAAAACCAGAGTTGGTTTCTTTTCTTAAGTACCAACATGGTGTATCCAATAAAGTTTTACTTTTGGGAATTCAAATCTCCCAAGAGTGTTTCCTTGTTTTGGGTTCACTAATGGGACAGCTGACACCTCATCTCTTTGGACAGACTCACCTCGTCAGCCTTATCATTTCTTAGTAATCCCACTCGGTCTCTGCGTTGAGTAGAAAAAGAGAGAGACGGTGGTTCCAGATCTGCACATCAAAAACAAGCCATGGTGCTACCTGAAAAATTAATAGAAAGTATGAGTTTCAATTAAAATTAGAAATTATGAGAATTGATTAAAAATACTCTTGACTAAGTATGTTGTGCTTTGACCCAATTTAAATAGAATTACTTCTACAAGAAGAATGATTTTTCATTTCTCATTTTCCAAAAAGAAAAAGCAGAAATCCATCAAAATGTGGTACGTGCACATCTCACTTCCCAAACGGTGGAAAAATTCAACTGCTAAAGGAAAACAGTGTGAAATCCTGTCAGGTACTGAAAAAGTGTGGCAAACTAGGGACACAATAGGTTTTCATCATGAAAAAAGAATATGTGTGTATGTGTAGGGGGTGCATTCTCTGGATAACAGGAAGGTATGTCGTTTTAATCCAAGTACAGCTTTATTGAAGTGTTTGTGGTTTTTCTCCACCGCAGCAGAAGGACAGGGGAAGTGTGCCCTTAAAATGTGCTTTTCATTCTCTTCTTTTCCCACATCAGCTGCTTATTGGCTCTTCATCCTTTTCCTGGGGATGCTGAACCAGTTATTAGAGTTGCATTTCATGCGCTTCTCACAGTTCTGAGCATCAGGGAAAACCTCCAACAGCAGCTCTGCCAATCACCTTGGGCTCAAAGAAGAAAAAGAAGAGAAAGATAAAGCAATGACGAGTGGCTGGGAATTTTGCACAACTACTGGCAAAATACCAAGTCCCAGACTTGTCAGGAATTCACAACTTTTTGCACATGATGCCAATGTCTACCACTGGCCCTGGGAATCCCACTGGTTTTCTCAATGAGAACCATCAACCGATGGAACAGAAGTTGCCTTCGGAAGTTGTGGGAGCTTCATCCCTCGAGGCTTTCAAGAAGAGACTGGACTGGCATATGTCAGAAATGGTGTAGGGTCTGCTGCTTGGGCAGGGGGTTGGAATAGATGACCTACAAGGTCCCTTCCAACTCTGTTAATCTGCTCTGAGAACAGTCATGATGCAAGCATGCAGGAGGGATCCTTCTGTGGTTTAACTGGCATGCTATAATGGCCTCCCTCCATTTTTGTGCTTTTAATAGAAATATAGACTTGTATATAGGAAGAATGTCAACCCTGAAGCTGGCCTGACTTTTGAGACTTCAGTGCTGACACACTGGAGAAGAGGGACGGGGGTAGGGGGAAATAGAAATAGTTCGGGTGTTGTAATCAAAACAAAATACTTTCTCTTGGGAACCAAGGACATTCCTGTAGGTGCTCAGAAGGAGGGGTCTGGAGTCACCTAGCAACTAATTGGACCATGTGACTGATTGTTTTGAGAAAAACTTCTAATTAGGTGAAAATCGCGGGAATAGTCAGTCAGTTTTCACCAACCTGTACCAATATGACATACCCAATAAAATTAGCCAAATCATTCTTTATTACCATTGTAGTCTCCTGACTAATGTAACATTACCATATGCTGAATAAATAAAATACCGTATTTTTCGGAGTATAAGACGGAGTATAAGACAGAGTATAAGTATTTTCCCCCCTAAAAGGGGATGAAAATTTAGGTGCATCTTATACACCAAATGTAGCCCCTCCCCACCACTGGCCCCCACTGGCCCCCACCCTTTGGCCTCTACCTCACAGCAGTTACCTCCTTGCAAGCAAACAGCAAGAAAAAAACAGCTCCTTTCAGCTTCAGCACAGCCTAATTAGCACAAGTTGATTGGATCAGCCTCCCTCTGCTGCTTGCTGCAAGGAGGTAAATTGCTGGAGCAGATTTTTTTTCCCCTGTGCTATTCAAGCTATGCTGAAAACAAAAATGAAAGTACAGCAGGCTGTTCGCTATTTGCTGCAATGAGGCAAAATTGCTCAGAGGCAGAGGCAGTTTCTTTTTCTTGTTTTCCTCACCAAAAAAGGTAGGTGCGTCTTATACTCTGAAAAATACGGTAAATACAAATCTTTGTTGTTGTTCCTTTGTGGTACAGAATAGAGGGGGAGGAAAATCACCTGGTGCCCTACTTTCTAGCTTGTTTCCCCAAAAATAAAACCTATCCTTAAAATATGTGGCATGTTTTTACGCATGAGGCTAATATAAGCCATATCCCCAAAATAAACCCTACTTAAGCACCTGCGCAGCCGGCCCATTCCATCTGGTTGCCCACAGTGCTGCCAACACAAGGTGATGGGGGATGGAGCTGCCCCCCACACACTGCACTGGCTTACTTGAGGGCCTGAGGGCCCCTGCAGCCATTTCATCCAATGCCTTGTGACTGCAGTACCATCATGTCGCTTGGCCTCCTGCTCCACTGCGGCCATGAGCAAGCAGAAGAAGTGGGCCAAGGCCATGTGGCTTCCTGCTGGGCAGGGCTGCTGGAGCCACCATGATATCACCACCATGAGGCGAGGAAGGTATCAGAGTGTGGGTGGCCTGGCTACGGGGGCCTGGGGTAATCTGGTATGGGGTGCATGATGCAGCTCCACCCCTCCACCTCACAGCAGCAGCACTGGCATCCCATGTGGCCTGCCCTGCCATAAGCAAGCAGAAGAAGTGGGCCTCCCGTACATGGGGGGAAAAAATAAGACATACCCAAAAATAAGCCCTAGTGCTTATTTCGAACCCCAAAATGAAATAAGACTGGGTCTTATTTTCGGGAAAACACAGTATCTCTACAGTATTCTGCTGTACATAAAAAAGTTAAGAGTGAAACAACCACTGATCACTTCATTTGTTGATGTTAATTATCACAAATTGAAAGTTCTGTGTGCAAAAGTAAATTCTAATCTGTCATTCATGTCGCTTTCTCTTTTGCTTGCTCTTTATTTGCTTGCTGTATTTATTTTTTTTTATCCCTACACAGGTTTAATAAACATCAAGCTGTTACATATTTTACTAGCCGAGCTGAATGTTGAGTGTCCTTCTTTGATGTGGCTATAAGGACCAATTGGGCACGCTGGGGACAAACGAAACCTGAAATTACCACAGTAATTTTACCACATAGGTTGCCCATGAGGGAACCAATCTCAAGCCACCAATGTGTTATTCTGGGTGTAAAAGTCATACACCCAGCACTTTCCTTCTTAGGACACTGCTGTTGTTTTTTAGAAAGATTTTTTTATTTTATACACAAACATTTAATACATCAGTCATCCCTCCCGTGTGACATCTCTGCATTTTCTCTGTGACATCCTCTTCTTTTTGTTGTTTCTTCTGTCTTCATTTCCACCAAATCTATTGCAACATTTCTCCAAAAGTACAATATTCTAATTATACAATTTTTTTTACATAGCTATTAATTTACTCACCTGTATCTCTTTTCTAACTAATGGTAAAATTGATCCCATATCTTAAAGTATTCTGAATCCTCTCTTTCTTTAATCATCAGAGTTAATCTATTCATTTCTGCACAGTCTAAAAATTTTTTTTAATTACTTCTCCTTCCAAGGGTATTTTCTCTGCCTTCCAATTTTGTGCAAAAACAATCTTTGCAGCTGTTCTTACATGTATAATCAAATAGGTATTTTCTTTACTAGTTTTCTCTGGAAGGATACCTAGTAGGAACAGTTCTCATTTAAAATATATACGTTGTTGTATCATTTCTTCCAACCATGACTTCTTAGGACATCGTTGTCTCACCATATTTCCAGGTATATGTAAAATATTATTGGAAGTTGGGAGAAGGATCAATACAGTTAAGATGGGAGCTATACATGCATGATATGAATCATGCCCCCTCTTCTTTATACATGGTTTGTCATCTGTTATCTTGAAGGCAAGATCAGGTCACCTGTTTGGGGGAATATCCAGGGCTCCATTTGTGATTGATGGTGGATGTAGCTGCCCCATCTTTTCTGCCCAACAGCCAACCATCTGCTTTACAAGACCCTAGTAGGACCCCACCTGGAATACTGCAACCAATTGTGGTCCCCATACTAAAAAAAAAAGATGTTGAGACTTTGGAAAAAGAGCAACTAAGATGATCAAAGGTCTGGAGACTAAAACACATGAACAGTTGTAGGATTTGGGTTTGGCTAGTCTAGAGAAAAGGAGAACTGGGGGGGACATGAGAGCAGTGTTTCAGTATTTGAGGGGCTGCCCAAAGAAAAGAGGGTCAATTTATTCTCCAAAGCACCAGAAGGCAAGACAAGAAATAATGGTTGGAAACTAATCAGAAGAGAGAAGCAACCTGGAATTCAAGAGAAACTTCCTAACAGCGAGGACTATTAACCAGTGGAACAGCTGGCTTCTATTCTATTCTATTCTATTCTATTCTATTCTATTCTATTCTATTCTATTCTATTCTATTCTATTTCTATTTCTATTTCTATTTCTATTTCTATTTCTATTCTATTCTATTCTATTCTATTTCTATTTCTATTTCTATTTCTATTTCTATTTCTAATCTATATCCCTATTCTGTTCCATTCCCTTCCCTTCCCTTCCCTTCATTTCTATTTCTATTTCTATTTCTATTTCTATTTCTATTTCTATTTCTGTTTCTGTTTCTGTTTCTGTTTCTGTTTCTATTTCTCTTCTCTTTTCTTTTCTTTTCTTTTCTCTTCCCTTCCCTTCCCTTCCCTTCCCTTCATTCCCTTCCCTTCCCTCCATTCCATTCCATTCTATATCCCTATTCTATTCTATTCTATTCTATTCTATTCTATTCTATTCTATTCTATTCTATTCTATTCTATTCTATTCCATTCCATTCCATTCCATTCCATTCCATTCCATTCCATATTTTCTATTCTATTCTATTCTATTCTATTCTATTCTATTCTATTCTATTCTATTCTATTCTATTCTATTCTATTCTATTCCATTCCATTCCATTCCATTCCATTCCATATCCCTATTCTTTTTTTTAAATATACTTTATTAAAGTTTTTATAAATACAAAAATTTACATTTCTATTTACATCGGATATGCAGTGTTTATACATATGTACATAATATTACCTGGTGTCACTTTTGCTATTTGTTATTATTTATTTAACACACCTTTTGCTCCTGTTTTAATTTTTTCATTCATCCATTCGTACCACCATATTCCTATTCATCCATTCCATATCCCTATTCTATCCTATTCTATCCTATTGCTGAACAGTGTCAACTGAATCATGTTTTGTAAATAGATACTAATGTAAACATAAGTACGTAAATGAAAGATTGAATAAGAATAGAGAACAGAGAATACATATCCATGTCGATACTGTAAGTTGTAAAATAATATATGATGAAATGTTATGTTTCTTACGTGTGTTTCATGTATTTTTGTTTTTTGTTGTATTTTTCTTTCCTTTGTTTTTAAAACTTTAAAAACTCAATAAAGTTTTTTGTTTTTAAAAAAAGTGAGTACAGTGTTTTCTGCCATGGTTATTAAGCAAATCACTGCAGTTCTTTAGTGAACCCTGCCGTCATTAAGCAAGTGCAGTTTTGTCCATGCAGTTAAGTGATGTTACTTATCGTAAATCTATGCCGATTTCCATGCATCCCAGTCCTGAGCATGTGACCATGGGGATGCTGCTCCAGTCATAGGTGCCAGGATCTATATGATAAATCCCTATTTTTCAGTGCCATTGGAACCTGGAACTTTCCCGAAATGAACGGTTGTAAGTTGAGGACTACTGTAGGGTTGTAAGTTGAGGACTACTGTACAGTTTTATGGACTGTACAAAATTTAATTCATGCGTTTCTTTAGTCACGTTCTCACAAGATCTTTTTCAGGTGAATAACATCTACCATATTTTTCGGAGAATAAGACGCTCCAGAGTATAAGATGCACATTAGTAAATGTGATGCGGGGAGTTCAAAAACGGAGTTTGTGGAGTCCAAAAACACAACATGAGGAGTAGGGATGTACCGGTTCGCTCATGGGCGCATGTGCACAAGTGTCTGAGCATGTGCACAAGTGGCAAAGCCTCCCGCTGCCACCAGAATCGGGTGAATCGGTAGCAACCCACCACTGGAGCGGAGGCCAAAAATGGAGCATGCGGAGGCAGAAAATGCAATGCTTGGAGGCCAGAAAGGTGACATGCAGAGGCGGCAAGTGGCGGCAATGTGCTGTGGCAATCCCCCCAGTGTGGAACGGGTCTAAAACAGGGCGTGTGGAGGCCAAAAACGTGATGCACAGAGGCCGAAAACAGCCAAAGGATGGGGACCGGCAGGTGGACGTGGCTTCGGCCACATTCAGAGTATAAAGATGCACTGCATTTTTCACCCACTTTGAGGAGGAGAAATGTGTCTTATACTACTAAAAGTACGGTAATCCTTGCGTATTTTTCTTTT
Organism: Coluber constrictor foxii; assembly: GCA_038048745.1. NCBI lineage: Eukaryota > Metazoa > Chordata > Lepidosauria > Squamata > Colubridae > Coluber > Coluber constrictor. Next base: position 26,108,068 of record CM075968.1, read on the forward strand.
AACACCTATTCATCTCTGCATTTAGAGGAAAACCTTGATTCTTTGGATCACTAATACTAGATTCCAGATAGAAGGGAAAATGTTTTAATTTGGACTTCACCCCCAAACAACGGACAAAATCTGTTGCGTCCCAGCTCTCCGGACAACGGATGGTTGTCCATTCAGATGTGGACGAGCTCTGGTTGATGTGGATCCAGGCCTCGCTCATAAAAGCCCCTTAAGAGCCAGCTAATCTATTAATAAGCCAAGCCCTCCAGGTAAAGGCAGACAGTTGGTGATTATTTTTCAAATCTCAGGACGGGGCCAATCAAAGCCCTTGGCTTGTGACATCAGAGGCTCCTCCTAAACTCATTGGCTGGAATTTGCCATGGCAACATCCAGCATCCTTGGGGAATCTGGACCACTAGGTTAGGAAGAGGCTCTGCTCAAATTCCCTGGAAAGTGAGTGGATTGGATGGCAGGGCCAATAGGAGGTCAAAATGGCGAAAGGCATTTTCCCCCCCTACTTATCTCAAACCATAGGTGAGTTTATCTGATGGAATCAGTTGAGAGGATCTTCAAACCCTCTCCGAAGTCCTGACTGATGAATTAAATGAGGGGGAAAACATATTAAGAGAGTTGAAAAGAGAACTATAATTATATTTATATGTATATGAAATCTTAATCTGTTCACCGCCCTGAGTCCTTTGGGAGAAGGGCGGTATAGAAATTCAATAAATAAATAAATAAATAAATAAACTGGAGAATACAGGAAGATACTCTTGAAAGGGAGATAGGAGCCTGGGTGGAAATTTTGGATGCTAGGTAGTGGAAGAGATGGGAGAAATATCTAGACTGAATAGCCAGGAAGCAGATGCAGACAGAGATAAAGATCCAAGAGAGGAATATGGGAGGCAAATCAAAAAAAAGAGCATAGCAATTAAAGTATTGAAGTGGGCAAGAGACGATGGATAGATGATTTCTCCTTTTGGTTGTTCTGATTTGCTTTTCTGTTTCTCTCGCTTTCGTTTCTTTTTTTTTAGGTAGGTAACATGACTAGAAGTTAGGTAGGAGAGAAAGAAAATGTTTTTTTAAAAAATAAATGGTGATATGATTAAAAACTAAAACAAGAGATAGAAATAAGAGAAGGGGGAATATTAGTGTATGCACTTTTATATAATGAAATAAAAGCAATAACGAGAAAACAAGGAACAGTTGGATAACGATAGACTGCAAGTTAATATAAATGTGTATTATTAATAGAAATACTAGAGGTGGAGCTCGTGCCTCACAATCAGGAGGTTGTGAGTTCGATCCTAGGTAGAGGCAGATGTAGGGTCTCCTGCTTGGGCAGGGGGTTGGAGTAGATGATGAAATCCCTTCCAACTCTTTTAACCTGTTAATATAAATTGATTGAATGTAATAACTATGATTAATTCTACTAGTTTTATTCATATTAGAATGTATGACACTCTGGTGCCACACTGTTCACAGATTGATATGTTTGTAAAAAAATATAAATAAATAAAAAACTTGGGGGAAAAAGAGGTCCTTCCCTCAAGAGCCAGCTGGTATGCAGACCAGTCTTGAGGAAATCCCTCAACTTCAGGAGTGGGCAGTGTTCCCTGAAGGCCATACCTGGACCTGAAGAAGTTGCCCAAGTCCATTTTGGAGGGCAGGTAGAGACAGGGCCATGAAAATAAGAACCCTTCCCTGTGCTTCCATTTACTATCCAGATCATGAAGAAGTGGCTGTGAGGATGCCGCTACTATCGTTATGTATGAGGACCCATGATAAATCAGAACTTTCAGTGGCATTGGACTTGGGAGTGTCCCTTAAATGAATGGTTTGCTTTTTGACCTCACTCACAAACAAGGGGTAAAATCTGGTTTGTGACATCAGCGGCTCCTCTTAAACTCATTGGCTGGAGCTCGCCATGGCAACATCCAGCATCCTTGGTGAGTCTGGACCACAGGGCTGGGAGGCTCTACTCAAAATCCCTGGAAAGTGAGCAGATTGGATGGATGGCACGGTGGGCATCCCAAGAGTCTCCCTCGTTTGGGCTTCTCAGAAGGAAGAGACAGTTCCCGTTAAGGCACAAGTAGGGGGTAAGATTAGAAAAGTGGGGTTCAACCCCAGATCACAGCGGATACCTGCAGTGTCAGCACGGTCCATAAGGTAAAGATAAATGTTCCCCTTTCACATCTGTGCTAGTCATTCCCGACTCTAGGGGGCGGTGCTCATCTCCTTTTCTAAGCCGAAGAGCCAGCACTGCCCAAAGATGTCTCCGTGGTCATGTGGCCGGCATGACTCAACGCCAAAGACACACAGAACTCTGTTACCTTCCCACCAAAGGTGGTCCCTATTTTTCTACTTGCATTTTTTATGTGTTTTTGAACTGCTAGGTTGGCAGAAATTAGGACAAGTAACGGGAACTAAACTTGTTACGCGGCACTAGGGATTCGAACCGCTGAGCTGCTAGATCGATAAGCTTAGTGTCTTAGCCACTGAGCCACCACATCCCCTTGATCCACATGGTCCATACCTGTGACCAAATTCCTGATTCACCGTGTCAAAGATACCTTTCTTCAGAAAGGGGCTGGGACCAGCCAGCCCGGGGGAGGGGGAGGGGGGAGGTGGCATTGTGATCTCAGGAAAAAATTGGCTTCAGGATGTTCCAATAAATCATGAAGAAGTGACAGTGGGGATACTGCTACAGTCATATGTGCGAGGACCCATGATAAATCAAAAGAAAAGCATTCATTTAGTTCCAAGTCCAATGCCCCTGAAACTGTCACTAAATGAATGATTTTCTTTTTGGTTTTACCCACAAACAAGGGGCAAAATCTGGTTTGTGAAATCAGTGGCTCCTCCTATGGTCATTGGCTGGAGCTCGCCATGGCAACATCCAGCATCCTTGGTGAGTCTGGACCACAGGGCTGGGAGGCTCTACTCAAAATCCCTGGAAAGTGAGCGGATTGGATGGCTGGCACAGCGGGCATCACAAGGGTCTCCCTCGTTTGAGCTTGGCAGAAGGGAGAGACAGTTCCCATTAAAGCAGAACTAGGGGGCAAGATAAGAAAAGCGGGGTTCAACCCCAGAACACAGATGTGCTGATAACTGCCATGTCGGAAGCCACCATACCTGGGACCAAATTCCTGATCCACCATGTCAAAGGTACATATCTCCAGAAAGGGACTGGGATTGTCTGGTTGGCTTCAGAATGTCCCAGTTCAGTGGTGAAATCCATCTGGATCTATCCGGCACGCATGAATCGGTAGCGCTGGCAGAAAGAGCTCCGCCCACCTACCAGGACACCATTATGTCCCGTTTTTGACCCTCTACGCATGTACAGAAGAGTCAAGCGCACTCACATTCCCAAACCGGTAGCGAAGTTAAATGCATTTCACCGTTGTCCCAGTTGGATTGACACTGAGACCACAAAACTAGAAACTGACCTGGCTCAATGATTTTGGGAAATTAACCTAAAAGGCCCAATTTCCCAAACACACTCAGACTGATGATTGACTTATTTATATATTTTTATTTTTTTATTACTAAGGTTTTTTCTCCACCTTTATTCTTTCTCTAAATAGCTCAAGGCAGTAAACATACCCGAAGGCTCCTTTGTCCCCCACAACAACAAGCGTGTGAGGTAGGCTACAGCTGAGAGTGAGGGACTGGCCCAAGATGATGCACCTTACATGCGACTGGTAAGTACTTGGAGTGGGGTGGACCCAGGGGTGAAATGCTCCCAGTTCGGACCAGATCGGACAATCAGGTAGCAATTGTGGTAAGTGGTTCGGAGAACCAGTAGCAATGACACTGCGAGGATCCGCCCACCCACCTGGGTGTTTTTACTTCCTGTTTTTAAAAGGTAAAGAAAAGGTCTGACGATCGTGAGGCACATCTGTGATCGTCAGAGCCTTTTTTTAACCTTTTAAAAGCATTTTTAAACAACCTATTCACCCGAATAGGTTGCAAAAAAATGCTTTAGAAAAGAAAAAAAAAGTTGGCCACACCAACCCAGTCACATTACCCTCACCACCACCAAGCCACGCCCACAGAACCAGTAGTAACAAATTTTACATTTCACCACTGGGTGGGCCTTACCTAATTCAAACCGTCACCACCTTTTACTGTTATCAGAAGCACCCTAGCAGTGCCAGAGATGGCCGATGATGGATTGCTGATGGTGACTCTTTTGGGGTGTTTTGCTAAATGATATGCCTCGAATTGGAGTCTGAATCAAACAGGAAGTCAAGAGAGTTTGAAGCAGGGGTGAAATCCAGCAGGTTCTGACAGGTTCTGGAGAACCGGTAGCGGAAATTTTGAGTAGTTTGGAGAACCAGCAAATACCACCTCTGGCTGACCCCAGAGTGGGTGAGAATGGAGATTTTGCAATATCCTTCCCCCAGGAGTGGGGAGGGAATGGGGATTTTGCAGTATCCTTCCCCTGCCATGCCCACCAAGCCACACCCACAGAACCAGTAGTAAAAAAATGTGAATTTCACCACTGGTTTGAAGGGAGATCATTTTTCATGGATTATGCCAGTGCTTCTCAAACTGGGCCTCTTCTGTGGACTTTAGGCCAAGTTAACAAAATGTCCCTTGAACTGACAGAGGATGTGACTGTCTCTCCATTTTTCAAACAGGAGAGCATCCAGGAATTCAAGAAAGACAAACAACGGATGAAAGAGCAGCATAGTTGTCTCAAGGAGACAGTGGGTCAACTTCAGACCACAACAGAAGACCTGCAGAGAACTCAGCTGCGGAAAAAAGAAAGGTTCCACCATGCCACCATGACGATCCATCAGTTGGAGCAAGAGAACAACTGCTTGGTGAAACACACTGAAGAATTGCACAAAGGACTTTACTAGCCACATGGACTTCCTCAGACATGAGAAGGCTGCCTTAGAACCTGTGACAAAGGTTCCTTGAAGAGGTCTGGAACCTTATGTTAAGAACTTAAGAAGCACCTCTAGAGGCTACAGCATGAACTGACTCAAATGGAGTAAAGTTACTATGTGGAGAAAAGCTACTACAGCCACCTGAAGGAGAAACTCACCCCTCTTCAGAATGTGAGGGAAAAATAAGAAGAACCACATCGACAATTTGCAGCAGCAGCAGAGTTGTGTTTACACAAAGCCACAATGGAGGAGCTGTGGGGGACAAGAGGAAGGATTGAACTATGTCAGAATGGCGACCCAAGACTTGGAGTTGCAGAACAGGTGTTTGGAGAAAGACAGTGAAGATCTCACCTGCCAACTAGCCTCCCTCAGAAATGATTTTGGCACCCCTGGGTGACTGGCACAAGAGACATTCTCTCTCCTCATAGCTACAATGGAGGAATGATGGCCTTTTACCCCTTTTGCGGAAGAAAAGTAATTCCTTCCCTCCCTTCCCTTTACTTGCCACCTGGTGTGCCAGGGGAGTCAGGTGAGCCCCACCATTACCAGATGAAGCCCCACCCTTATTCCCACCACCACCTTACCAGTCACTGCAAGACTATCAGCTGCGCTGAAAAACCTCCCAGCCACGGAGCATCAAGTCCTCAGAGTACCGAGGAATCTCAGGGATCAGAGCCAAGAACGAGGGTGGAGGTGATAGTCACGGTGGTGGAGAGGTTGGGAGAGATGCCTCCACAGGCTTAGCTCCAAGCCTCGGAGTGCCACCTGAGGATGGGGTGCAGTAAGGGCAGAGGTGAGGGCTCTGCTCTGGGGAGAACAGAGAGTCTGGCAAGACTCAGACCTGGGAGCCAGAACCAAGCAGTCGAACGACCCGAGCAGTTGGGATCCGGGCATCCTGCAGGAGAGGAAAAGAGAGGAGAACAGCTAGAAGCCAAGTGGGAGCTGAGGGGTCTGCAGGAGATGCCTCAAGACAGCAGAGACCCCTGGAAGGCCCCAGGGCTGATGGAGCTGGTGGCAGAGCTGAAAGACAGGGCTGGGTTGAGCGTCTCAGGGGCAGGCAGAAACTCCTGCCGCTCCAGAGCCTGCAAGAGAGAAGCAACAGAAACGGGAGCCACCAAGGCCAACTACAGCTGGTCAGGGGCCTCTGGGTGGTGAAATAGTCTTAGGGATGGTAGAACATAGGAGAGAGATTGATAGGGATGGAAGGGACTTGGGAGGTCTTCTAGTCTAACCACCTGTTCAAGGTAGGAACTTTATACCATCCCAATCAAATGGTTCTCTTGTTCATTCTGAAACCCTCCAGTGATGGCGCACTCAAAACTTTGATAGCCAACCTAGTCCATTGCTTAATGCCTTACGGTCTGAAAAATCTCTTCTTCCCGAAAAATCTTCTTGACTGGATCTTTCTTTAACAAATCTCCACCCATTTCTTCTTGTCCTTCCCTCCAGTTCTCTGGAAATGAATTCAGTCTCTTCTCTTCTCTGTTAGAGCCCCTAAAAGTGCTGGAAGACTGCTATCATGGCTGGCAGTGGTGAAATCCTGCCGGTTTTGTCTGGCTCGTGCGAACCGGTAACGGTGGTAGTGCATGGTTTGGCGAACCGGTAGCGGCGGCAGCACGAGGCTCCCCTACCCACCTGGACGTCATTACTTCCTGGTTTTAACCCGCTTTTGACCCTCTGTGCAAATGCAGAAGGCTTTGCGCATTCACAGAGCATCAAAAATCAGACATGACAATGGATTTGCATGTGCGCTTCCGAACCAATAGGGAAGGTAAGTAGACTTCACCCCTGATGGCTGCCCAATCCTTATCAACTTGTCTCGGCTAGACATAGCAAACTCCCTCAATCATTCATCAGGCGATTCAGCCTCTAGAGGCTAGACTTTAAATCATCTTTGTTGCTCTTCTCATCACACTTTCTAGAGCCTCTACAGCTTTTTCTTTTGAGGGGTGATCAGAATTGGATACAAGATTCCAAGGGTGTTTGACCAGCATGGTATCAAGTGGTACCAGCATTTCTCTCCATCTCAAATCTACCCATCTCTTTAAGTTAGAAACTTAAAAGTATAAGGAAATGATTAACTGCATTGAAAATTTATTAAAATGGATAAGCAAATACCCTGTTTTCCCAAAAATAAGACCTCCCCTGATAATAAGCCCAATTGGGCTTTTGAGCGCACACGGTAAAATAACCCTCCCCCTCGAAAATAAGCCCTCCCCAAAAATATTCAGGTAAGACAGCAAGAGGAGCCCCTTCTTGCTCCACGTGCCCCAAAATAAGACCTCCCTGAAAATAAGGCCAAGTGCTTATTTCAGGGTTCAAAAAAATATAACACAGGGTCTTATTTTCGGGAAAACATGGTATTATTGTGATTATCATTAACCTTATGAATATTATTGTTACTATTTCTTAAAAACAACTACTCAGACAACACACTGTTCATGTAGACATTGAATTTTTATGTTTAATATTAAATAATAATAATAATAATAATAATAATATAAGAAGTAGAAGAAGAAGAAGAAAAGAGTAGTAGTAGTAGTAGTAGTAGTAGTAGTAGGAGGAGGAGGAGGAGGAGGAGGAGGAGGAGGAGAAGAAGAAGAAGAAGAAGAAGAAGAAGAAGAAGAAGAAGAAGAAGAAGAAGAAGAAGAAGAAGAAGAAGAAGAAGAAGCAGCAGCAACGATCCCTCTCTTATTGATACCTAAGAATGCATTGGCCTATTTTGATCACCCTTCTGGCTGATCCATAAGTGCTTTGCCATGAGATCCTTCCACACTTAATTCTGCTGAGCCAGGTGTCACCCATTCTGTACCCAGGCATTCGGGTTTCCTGCCTAAGTGCAGATCCTTACTTTTCTCCCCAATGAACTGGATCTTGTTAGATGGGGCCCAAATTTCAAGTCTGTCAAAATCCTTCTGGATCTTGAGCCTATCTACTAATAATTGCAACAACCTTAGTGTCTCTTCCTGTAGTTCATTTAGGAAGATGTGGAAGAGTCCTGAGCCCAAGGAGAACCTTCTGGCACCCCACTGAATATTTCACCCCATGGAGATGTAGCTCCATTAAGGACTACAGAGAGGTTGCAGTTGGTCAGCCACCTGAGAATCCATCTCATGGTGATACTGGTGGATGGATGTTTCATAAATCACCCACTTAATTCTCTGCTCCAGGATTTCCCCAGGCATTGACATCAGGGATGCTATTCAGCAGGTTCTGACAGGTTCTGGAGAACCGGTAGTGGGAATTTTAATTAGTTCGGAGAACTAGCAAATACCACCTCTGGCTGGCCCCAGAGTGGGATGGGAATGGAGATTTTGCAATATCCTTCCCCCAGGAGTGAGGAGGGAATGGAGATTTTGCAGTAGCCTTCCCCTGCCATGCCCACCAAGCCACGCCCACCAAGCCACACCACGCCAACCAAGCCACGCCCACAGAGCCAGTAGTTTTTTAAAAAATGAATTCCACCACTGATTGACGTTCAGCTCTTTTCCCAGTTCTCTGGAAGTTCTCTTCTGCTACAGGATCTTTCAAAATATTCCATTTGGTGACTCCAAAATTAGGGTCTGTCAGCTCCTTCGGAACCCTGGGATGCGAACCATCTGGACCGCATGATTTGTGCTCACCTAGAGCGGATAGGAATTCTCTTACTGACTTTGTGCCTATTTGGAATGGTATATCGATTCTTTTCATGTTTTGTTTTCTTCCCTTTTGCCTAAAAAGAGAGGCAAAGAAGAAATTAAGCATGTCTGCATTCACCCTTCTCCTTTCTCCTCCTTGCTTTCTGCTCCCATTCATGGACCTACGGTTTTCTTGACTTCGTCCTTCCTTACACAAAAGTTACTTCTCTTATTTTTGGCATTCATTCCCACCCTTTACCCATTCTGGGCAGGGGTTGGTTCTTCTTACCTTCACTACCAGTTCACAATGGGAGCGCATGTGTGCACTCGCTTCACTTGTGCACATGTGCACTTCTATGCATGCACAGAAGCAAGCATCTGTGCATGCACAAATCACCCATGATGACATTGTGGCAGGTGGGCAGAACCTCCTGTCGGTTTTACTACCGGTTCTATAGATTCTGGGCCTTCGCTATCTAGATTCCCTCCTTGCAAATTCATTCTACTTGCTTGTATTCTATTCTATCTTGTATTTTACATATATGCCTAGTTTTCCTTTTTTTAAAAAATCTCTCTGGCCTTTTTGTCCCTACACTTCTCAGTGAAGTCTTTCGTTTTTCAGAGTTTTCAAGTTTCTTGAACTGTTTTCCGTTTAGGACATCCATGCATAGAATCCTTCTGCTCTCTCTCTCTCTCTCTCTCTCTTCACTTGTTGAAGCCAGCCAGTGGTGGGTTCCAACCGGTGTTATCACCGGTTTTCTTCGCACATGTCACATTGTCATCACTACTGGCTCGGCCGAACCGGGAGCAACCCATCACTGAAGCCAGCTCTCTTAATGTTGAAACTATTAGCCAGCTTGAGCAATGCTTGGACTAGAAGATTGCCAAGGTCCCTTTCAATTCTATTATACAGTTACTGTTACTTGGTTAGGTTCCCTGACTCAATTAGGTATGTTTAGGGGGCTCCCTTGATGGTGAGAGCCAGAGTGGGTGAATGGGATATTTGCCAGTTTTTTCATGGGATGAGAGTCAGCTCTGGGGCGGTGTATGGATGAGGGGGAGGGGGAGTGAAACAGGAGGCAGATGTTAGGCATGGCCTCCTCCTTCTCTTGCTTCCCCCTGAGAGGCTCTGGAGCAGCAGGACCTTCTGCCTGCCCCCAAGACCTTCCACCCAGCCCTGTCCTCCCATTCCGCCACCTGCTGCCTCAGCCTCGCTGCCTCAGGGCTCTCTACTCCCACAAGGCCTCTCCTGGGGATCCCTTGGCTCCCCTTCAGCTTCTGGTTGCTCTCCTCTCTTCTCCTCCCATGCAAGCTGTTCAGCTTCCAACCAATGGTGGGTTCCTCCGGGTTCAGCCCGGTTCAGCCAAGCCAGTAGCGGTGACAATATGATGTCACCGAACCAGTTCTCTTTGTTTGGGAGCTGCCCCCCCCCCACAACCCCCCGCCCCCCCGCATTATTCTTATCTTTTATTTGGCCCCACCCCCAATCTATTGCTGCCTCCCGAGTCCCAGCTGATCGGCTAGAGGGAAAGAAACTGTTTATAAACTCTTGCCGCGGGGCTTCAAAGGGCTGCCCTACAGCTGATCAGTGTTAAAAGGCAGTGTGGTGGTAGACCGGTGCCTCCAAAAATGAATGGGTAGACCAGTACAACTCTGCAAGCAGTTAAAAGCCTTGTAGACCAGTACCTCTGTTAAATCCTAAAGAATTGTCACATGACCATCAAACCACACCCACAAAATAAGCCATGCCCACAGAACTGGTAGTAAAAAAAGTTAGAATCCACTCCTGCTTCCAACTGCTTGGGCCATTCGGCTGCTTGGTTCCAGCTTACAGCTATGACTCTGGCCAGACTCACCTGGCACACAAGGTAGCAAGTCCCCCACCTCACCTCCCTCCCTCTCTCCCCCAATTCTCCATCCTCTCCTGGATAGACCATTGGACACATACTCCTTCAATGCTGTTTCTATTGGTAAAGGTTCCCCTTGCACATATGTGCTAGTCGTTCCCGACTCTAGGGGGCCGAAGAGCCAGCGCTGTCTGAAGACATCTCCGTGGTCATGTGTCCGGCATGACTCAATGCCAAAGGCGCACAGAACTCTATTCCCTTCCCACCAAAGGTGGCCCCTATTTTTCTACTTGCATTTTTTTTCACGTGCTTTCGAACTGCTAGGTTGGCAGAAGCTGGGACAAGTCACGGGAGCTCACCCCGTTATGCGGCACTAGGGATTCGAACTGCCAAACTGCCAACTTTACGATCAACAAACTCAGTGTCTTAGCCACTGAGCCACCGCATCCCTCTATAGCTCTTTCTATAGAGATATTCAAAATATATATATAATCGATAGGTATCCTGGCCCTTTTGACCCTCCTTATGCCCAGTAGCTGCTTAAGGATGAACGACTGTGATTATAGCAAAGTTGGCTAGATTTTGCGCAGCAACACTGGGGGTTCATTGGAAACACATGATTAATCCACCATAGCATTACCACTATTTTGCATTTTACTATTTAATGACTGTGCACCACACAGTTTTAATGATTGATATTATAATAATGTTAGGCCACGTGTAACTGACATGCCAAACTGTGATTTTAATATATATATATATATATATATATATTTGTTATTTATTATTCTATTCTATAATTTTTCACCGGATATTCCTTGAATGTTTTTATTTGTTCTGGTCTCTGGACTGTAATAAATTTGATTTGATTTGATTTGATTTGATTTGATTTGATTTGATTTGATTTGATTTGATTTGATTTGATTTGATTTGATTTGATTTGATTTGATTTGATTTGATGCGATTCCATTTATCAAGAACGGTTCCTTAAAAGACATATGATAGAGTTGACTGTTCCTCGTGTAGTGAATACTCTCCTCAGATAAAGGAACAATACATGTGTCTTAAATAAATGTACTAGATAGTGAGGTTACAGTTACCAAATTTAAAGAACATAGGACAAAACTTACAATTAATTACTGGTCAGGTGTCTGCCACCTATTAATTCATTGCTGTTAAATCTCTTAGTTGTTGGTAATGAATTACTGTATTTTTTGGTAATTCATTACCTGAAAGAGGCTAAAATTTGGGTGCATCTTATACTATGAATGTAGTGTTTTCAAAGCTTTTTTCAGCCCTAACAAAGCACTAACAAGGCACTAGCGAGGGAAGCGATCTTCCCAGCTTTGCCTGCTCCCTCGACTCTCCGTTGTGCTTTAACGAGGCGCTAGGACTCTCAGATGTGCTTTAGAAACTTTTTTTCAGCCCTAACTAGGCGTTAGCCAAGTGAAGGGATCTCCCTTCCTCCCTTTGCCTGCTTTTCTCATTGCTGCTTCCTCTCAGCTGTGCCTTAGAAGCTGTTTTTTTATCCCCAAGCAAGGGATAAAAAATCATGTGTTGAAGCTGACCAGACTAAGGACGCTAGCCAGATGAATACCTGGTAGGCAGATATTTTTCCCCTATTTTCCTACTCCG